>JAMPIT010000174.1:16000000-16455893 GCA_026261815.1 Monarcha castaneiventris obscurior | reverse complement strand
TATTCCCCCTTTTTTTTTTTTTTTTTTTTTTTTTTTTTTCTGGTAGGGGGTGTTTTTGCCCTCCCCACCACGACTTCCTCCCGGCTGCGAGAGGGATGGGAAGATCGAGTCTATCGAGGACGGGTTGAAAATAAAGGGACAGCCTGAGCAAACTGGATTTGAAAGCGGGCATCCTCCTCCCGCAAGCGGGGTTGTGGCTGTGAGGGACAGGCGGGGAACAGGGTCCCGCCGTGCCACCCCTGCCGGGGCAGGACGGAGCCCTCAGGGCTGCTCCCATTTCTTTTCCCCCCTGCCACTGATGGAACTCATTGTAGCTGTTGATTTACTATTGCATATTTTTTTTTTTACTTTATTAATTTTATTTTGCATTAATAATTCCCTGCCCTCCAAACATCAGAAGGAAAGCGGTTTTCTCAGTACCTCCGGACAGGGCTAAAGGCACGTTTTAAAATGGTTTAGCAATTTTGTGACCTCTGGATGGAAATTCCCCTCCTGTGATCCCACGGCTGTAGGTCTCAGGGCTGCAAGCGCCGGAGGGAGCGGGGGTGGGAATCTCAGCTCACCTGCCCAAAGATCTCAGCCCGCATTAAGCCCCCTCCGCCCCCCAAATGTTAAAAGACACAGTGACTTTTCCCAAGTGTTGGAAACCCCTTTCCCCCGCAGGATGTTCTTGGGGTGTGAGGGAATTTGGGGAGCAGGGATAAAGAGGCAAATCCCAGGGATCCCGGGGAGACCCTTCGTGCTCGCATCCATAAAAC
The DNA here is from genome assembly GCA_026261815.1 of Monarcha castaneiventris obscurior. NCBI lineage: Eukaryota > Metazoa > Chordata > Aves > Passeriformes > Monarchidae > Monarcha > Monarcha castaneiventris. The sequence continues at coordinate 16,455,135 of JAMPIT010000174.1, read as the reverse complement.
GCTTAAAGCTGGGGAGAGGGATGGCGGGAAGAGGAAAGTTTATTCTCCTGAACGTCGCTCCCCTCTTCCCTGTCCTCCTCCTCTCAGAGAAATACCCCACTCCCGGAGGAGGAGGGGTGGGCAGGAGACCACCCTGGTGCTGGGGCACCCCGGCCCCACCCGGGGCCTCCTGGTGCGGAGGGAGCCGGGGGCATCCCGGGAAGCGCATCCGGACAGATCCCGCTGTTTCCCCCTCCGTTTCTCCGCTCCAGTGCACCCCAGCTCCTGGAGTATGGAAAGGAGGGAGCACCCCGCAAAATAAAAACCCCTGAAGGCAAAGCGACTCCTCTGAGGGGAGAGAGGAAACACGAGCTTTCCCGCAGCGGGTTAAAGCTCCTGGCTCGGGGAGGGCCATGAGCATCCCCCTCCTGTCTCCCCCTTCCCCTATCCCCTAATGGGCTGCAGGGAGCGGCTCCCGCTGCCCCCGGGCTCGGCGCTCGGCCACGGCGGCGTCGGCGAGGCTGGACAGGGCCGGGGAGCGCCGGGCCGGTCCCCCGGACAGTTCTGGGTGGGGGCGACCTGTGACCCCCGTCCCGACTCGTCCGCCCTCCTCGGCACTCCCCACCCGGCCACGTTTCCCCGGTTCTTCCCTGGCTGGGCTGCACCGACCCTAACGCGTGGCTCATTGACGGCTCTTATACCTGTCCTGGTCGGCTTCTTCTACTTCTTCTTCTTCTTCTTCTTCTTCTTCTTCAAAAAAAATATATATATGTGCATGCCCACGGCGCATCTTTCACGCGTGAAACCTCTGTCCCCACGCCTAATGGCGATGGGCTGCACCGAGGGCTGAAACCCGGCCTTAAAACGGGCGCCCTCGAGGATCGAGGAATCCATCCATCCATCCATCCATCCATCCATCCATCCATCCATCCATCCATCCATCCATCCATCCATCCATCCATCCATCCATCCATCCACCCGTCCCTCTGACGGGAGGCTCGGCTCCCGGCCGCAGGTTGGGTCCAGCCCGGCCCCGCTGACCGGAGGCGGCCCCGGCCCCGGAGCTGAGGAACCTCGGGTTTTAATGAGACCCCCGGTATAAAAACTCCGTAGAGGCGCTGCCTCCCGCACCCGGGCTGACGCGCTCTGGCCGGCGTGGGGAGACAGCGTGCAGAGCACCCAGTGAGTGACTTGTTCTAGTGCTTTTAAAAAAATTAACATTATCCCTTTTTTTCCTCCTCTTTCTTTCTTTCTTTCTTTCTTTCTTTCTTTCTTTCTTTCTTTCTTTCTTTCTTTCTTTCTTTCTTTCTTTCTTTCTTTCTTTCTTTCTTTCTTTCTTTCTTTCTTTCTTTCTTTCTTTCTTTCTTTCTTTCTTTCTCTCTTTCTCTCTTTCTCTCTCTCTTTCTCTCTCTCTTTCTCTCTCTCTTTCTCTCTCTCTTTCTCTCTTTCTTCTTTCTCTCTCTCTTTCTCTCTTCCATTCTTTCTTCCCTTCTTTCTTTCTCTCTTCCCTTCTTTCTTTCTCTCTTTCTTCCCTTCTTTTTTCTTTCTTCCCTTCTTTTTTTCTTTCTTCCCTTCTTTCCTATTTTTCCTCCTGCCTTTCCTCTCTGTCCGCATCTTTTGTCTCTCTCTCTTCCCAGCCGCTGTCCCTCGTTCTCCCTTTCCCCGCTGCCCTGTGCCCATCCCCCGTGTCCCCTCTTTTCCCCTCTTTTCCCGCTCCATGTCCCGGTGCCGGTGCCGTTCCCGCCGGGATCACCCCGGGGTGCCGCTAGGGGATGCCCTGGCTCAAGGCAGCGCCCGGCGCGGCCGGCGGGGCGCGGGCCCGCAGCCAATCAGCGCCTCCGGGGGCCGGCGGGGCGCGGGCCCGCAGCCAATCAGCGCCTCCGGGGGCCGGCGGGGCGCGGGCCCGCAGCCAATCAGCGCCGCTCGGGGCCGGCGCCCCAGTTCCTGCTCGGCGCCCATTGGCCGAGCCCGCGGGGGGGCGGGGCCGGGCCGGGGTCCCGTCGGTGCCGTCCCGCGGCCCCAGCGCGGCCTCCCCGGCTCGTCCTGCCCGGCCCGGGCCCCGTGGGGCGGGAAAGGGAAAAACCCCTAAACCTCCCCAGATCGTGTGTCCAAACCCGGCCGCTGCTGTGCGCTCGTGTCCTTAAAAATAACGATAGTGAACTCCTTTCTGAGGAGCAGGCAGCGGGAGCCCCCCGGGCCGGGCACCTGCCGGCGCACCCCCGCTGCCGGGGCTCCCTGCCCGCCGCCATCCCCGCGCTGCCCGTCCCCTCACGCACCTCCTCTCCGCGCTGGCCGCTCGCTGAGTTTCTGGGACAGCGGGAAAACTTAAATTTCCCCCTTAAAAAAAAAAAAAAAAAGTAGAAAAATGTCAAAAATAAATAAAACAAAAGGCGGGGAGGGGGGGGTGGGGAATGGACAGAAGTTGCTGGCGGGGGTTCCCGCGGGGGCAGCGCGGGGGCGGCCGGAGCGCCCGGCCTGTCCCCTCCTCAGGCTCCGCCTCCCCCGGGCTTATGACACTGGAACCTCCTTAAGTTGCGTCTCGCCACAGCTGTCTGTAAGCACTGAGCCGGCTGGCGCCATCCTGCTCCTTTCAGAAAGAATGCCTTCCCTGTAAAAAAAAAAAAAAAAAAAAAAAAAAAAAAGAACGAGAAAAAAAAAGAAAGAGGAAAAAAGAAAGGAAAAAAAAAAAAGGACAGAGAGGGAGGAAAAAAAAAGTAGGGAAAAAAAAAAATTAGGGCGAGCGAGCACAATCTGATCTGATCAAGCACTTTCAGCTTCATCCCTCCTGGGTCACATACTGCTTCTCCACCAAGGTTTGTGCGGAATTTCTTTAGCAACTTGTCGCTTTTTAAATTTTTCTTTTTCCTCCCTCTCGCCACCCTCCTTTTCTCCTTGCTCCTTCCTTTCACCCCCACCCTCTTCTCCCATCGCTTCACTCCCTCCTCGATTTCCCCCCCTCCCTGCCTTCTTTTTTCCCCCTGTTCCCCCCTTTCTGGGTTGCATAATAATTAATGAGCAATCAAAGTGACTCTGGGCTGTGCAGCAGCGAATGGCACAAATTCTCACCGGCTTAAGCCACTGGAGCTTCTCAGGTGCAGATGGAGCAAATAAAAAGATAAACAAACAACCGCGACGACCAAAAAAAAAAAAAAAAAGCCAAAAAAACCCCCAAACCCAAGGAAAAGTAAGAGCTGGGCGGCAGGAGCGTGGTGGGAGCTGCTGGGCTCAGCTCCGAGCCGGGAGAGAGCGAAAGAGAAAGAGGCGCTGGGAGAGGTGGGTCCAGGGCAGAGCAGGCGCTTCCCAGGGATGGCTGCCGAGGGATGGGATGGGTTTTCTCCTGCCTAAAAAGTCAGGTGCTAAAGTTCAGAACTTCTCAAGTACGTTTCTCTCCCTGCCTCTCTCTCTCTCTCTCTCTCTCTGCTCCTTCCCTTTCCTCTTTCTCGTTACAGGTGATCAAAGAAGAGAAACATCTGCAACAGAGCGGAAGATACGAGGGGATCTCGCTTCGTAGAGAAATTTTTCCCCCGAGATTTTTTTTTGTTTTCCCTTTTTTTCCTCCCTTTCTATTTTATTATTTTTCCTTTTTTTTTTCTTTTTTTTCCTTTTTTTTTTTTTCTTTTTGGATTCGATCGTTTATCACCATAACCCCTACTCCCTCCACTTTAAACCAAACCTAACCAGAAACATCCCCAAACTCGCCGAGCACTTTTGCCCGCCCTGCATAACTCCGGCAGCGTCTCCCGCTCCGATCTCAAACCCTCCGCGCCTTGCTGAGGAGGAGGAGGAGGAGGAGGAGGAAGAGCAGCGGCAGAGCAGCGAGCGCGGAAGATGGAGGTCTCCACGGACCAGCCGCGGTGGGTGAGCCACCACCACCCGGCCGTGCTCAATGGGCAGCACCCGGACTCGCATCACCCCACGCTTGGCCATACCTACATGGACCCCACGCAGTATCCTCTCGCCGAGGAAGTGGATGTACTTTTTAATATCGACGGACAAGGCAACCCCGTCCCGCCGTATTACGGCAACTCCGTGAGAGCCACGGTGCAGCGGTACCCCACGGCCCACCACGGTGAGTGCCCCACGCCCAGCCCCGGCTCCCGCGGGCCGCTCCCGCTCCTGCCCCGGGGCCCGCGGCTCTGCGCTGCCCCGAGCCCCCCGCTGCTGCCGGGCAGACCCTCTCCTGCCGCCGGGGAAACTACGTCACGGGTGGATTTTGGGGTTGTCTTATTGGAAATAAATAAAAATTCAGGCTTCCTTCCTTTCTTTCCTTCACTTTCTTTCTTTTTTCTTTTTTACCTGTTTTTTTTTGTCTTTTCTCTTTATAGCTTTTATATTTCTTTCTCTTTTCTCTTTCTTTCTTTCTACTTCTTTTTCTCTTTCGTCCTCTCTTTTTATCTCACATCCCTGTTCCCTCTCTTATGTCTCTCCCTCTTTCTCTCCTTCCTTCTATTTCTTTCTTTTTCACCTTCCTCTTGTTTTCTTCCTCTTGCCCCCTTCTCTTTCGCTTTGGTTTCTCACCCCTCTCTTTAATTAGGTTAACAGTTAGTGTTTTCATACTGTGTTTAGTTTTTGCACGATTAAGCTGCTCCGGGGAAGCAAAGCAAGCTGGAGAGCAGGGCTGTGAAAATGACCCCGCTGTCCTCACGCTTGGGCTATTTAATTTGCACTTGGTGAGCTTGTTAGGCTTGGGACGAAGGTTTTGCACACATACCCAGGGCAGCAGCATGGCGTGGGTTTTAAATAAGAAAAAAAAATATATATATATAGCCTGTAGTGTAATTAGGTATCATACCTGGGTGTGCTGTCCTGAGGGTCCTGCAGGAAGGTAATCATCCACAATGTGAATTTTGTTCCTGGGTCACAGCTCTTAGAAAGGAGGTGAAATACCTGGGGCCGATGGGGCCCAGGTCCACGGAGGGATGAGTGCTTTGGTGCCATCTTTTATGAAGAAGTGGAGAGATTAAGTATTTGTAGCTGGAGTTTACCTGGATGGTTAAAAAATAGGAAAAAAATACACATGAAAAAAGGAGGGAAAAGAACGGAGGGCGGTTTGTGAAGCCGGACAGTGATCTCTGTCGTGGCAAAACATAAATCCCCGAGATTTGCAGTGGAAATAACCCCAAAATCATGGAGAAAGTGGGATGAGCGCAGTGGAGATGGAGCCGAGCGGGTTCGGGAGGCTACTCCCAGCCCTCAGCAACTTGTTGAGTGCGAGCCTGCATTAGGCTCCGCTCAGTAACTGCATTGTTCTGCTATTAGTCCCTTTAAAACAATTATTTTTAAGGATCAGCAGCCTTTGTCCTTTCTTTCTTTTCTTCCCTTTTCATTTCTTTTTTTTTCCCAATATATCAGCAGAAAGTGGAAATGCGGTCTCTCTGATCTAGCCTGAATATTATTTACTATGCTACTTCCTGAAGAAGATAATGAATCTTGACCCTTTCTATTCGTATAACCCACCTTCCCTTCCTTTCAAACAGCGACTTTCAGTATTGTTCACGAATGCCTGCTATGGTGAAAACCAGTTTGGAGCTTTTCTAGACACACACGAGCTCCCATGCAAACATAGGTGTCCACCCTGTAACTATCTGTGCCTCTATACATCTGCGTTTGCATCTGTCCTTGTGTGTATTTAGCAATCTCTGTACACATATCACAATGCTTACAGAGGTTAAGGATCTCTAGATGTCAGTGACTTTCCAGGGCTTTATTAGCAGGCAAAAACTTGCTCCCTTCCAGCTAAATAACTGTGTTTTCCATGTTAGAGCCATTTGCCCAAGTTGCTGTGGGTTTGGCTAGATTTGATTCTTCGGATATATTTTTCTGTTGGTTTAGCAAGGGCCGAGATTAATTAAAAATATTAGGCACAAGCCCTCAGGAACATTTATAACCAAAGGGAAAAAGATTTGACTGCGGAAATCTAGTGGATTTTTTTCCCCCACGAAGTCCAAGTCTGTATTTAAAAAGACAAGTGAGGTGTTTGTTGTCACAAAAAGGGTATGAAGTGTTTCTTTTGAGGCAGTTGTTACCCTCTGCGTGTGTCGTATCACCGCGAAAAAGCCGTCTAACATTTCTGTGCAGCCTCATGGAAGAAGAAAAGACAAACTGAGTGGTTTGCAAAGTTTATCAGCCCTGTTGCAAAGGTTATTATCATGTCTGTGGGCATTTTCTGGTCTTCTTCGTTTGACCAGAGAATTCCCAGGGTTTATAGCCCACGGCTCTGTTCGGGAAATAATTTCCCAACTAAGAAAAATAATGATTTCTGCAGTCGTGACTTGGCAATTTCACGCAGGATCTTTGCTTCAAAGTCTTCGTGGGATTGCCTGGAAAAGGGAGAGAGTGAACCAGATCTCGCCAAATCCCGTGCCACAGGGCTGGCACCCTGCTAGGAGGGTACCGACCCCAAAACCCGTTCCTGAACAGGACCGGAGCTGCCACCCCGTGCTCTTGTAGCTTTTAACATTTAATTTTTAAAGAGGAGTGGTGGTTCGCATCAGATGTAATTTTGCTCGCTACCCCCGGATTCTGAGCTCTTTGGGAAGGAGAAGGGGTGGTGGTGGGGGAAGCACGTCCCGGGACCCCCACGGGGGGCTTTTCCAGGGTGGCAGAGGGATGTGACCGACGTGTGTCCGTGTTTTCTCCGAGCAGGGAGCCAGGTGTGCCGCCCCCCGCTGCTGCACGGCTCGCTGCCCTGGCTGGACGGGAGCAAGGCGCTGAGCAGCCATCACAGCGCTTCCCCCTGGAACCTCAGCCCCTTCTCCAAGACCTCCATCCATCACAGCTCACCGGGACCCCTTTCCGTCTACCCGCCCGCCTCCTCTTCCACTTTATCCGCCGGCCACTCCAGCCCGCACCTTTTCACCTTCCCGCCGACCCCTCCTAAAGATGTGTCCCCGGATCCGTCCATCTCCACCCCCGGCTCCACCGGCTCCACCCGGCAGGACGAGAAGGAATGCATCAAATACCAGGTGTCCCTGGCCGATACCATGAAGCTGGAGTCCTCTCACTCTCGGAGCAGCATGGCCTCTTTAGGAGGAGCCACCTCCTCCGCTCATCACCCCATCACTACCTACCCACCGTATGTCCCAGAATATGGCTCTGGACTTTTTCCCCCCAGTAGCCTCTTAGGAGGATCGCCAACCGGGTTTGGGTGTAAATCACGACCAAAAGCACGGTCAAGCACAGGTAGGGCTTTTGGCTTCTTCATCCCCGTTGCTCGGGAGAGGAAGCTGTGGGGGGAAAAGTGGGGGGCAAAGGGATGGGGCTGACCCCTCGCTCCTCTCCGCACGCAGAGAGATGTGCTCAAGCATCCGTGTGATGAGCAGCAGGGGCTGACGCACACCACACTTCACCTTTCCCACAGGTTGCTCTGCTAAGTTTATAACCAAATTTCCCCTTGTCCAACCCGGGCTGGGGATAGAATCAGGCCCAGGAACCCAAACCACCCACCCGGTGCCGCGGGGCTCCGGTCCCGGGGGCGACCCGGCCCCTCCAGCGCCCACGGTGCGCTCAGCTGCGGCGCCCGGGGAGGAAGCGAAACCGAGGGAACCGCAGCATTAGTGATCTCTCTGTATTTTAATAATGGTGCTAAATCCCGGCCAACTTCCCCCGCCCGCCCTCCGCCTCGCTCTTCCCAGGGCCTCTTCCCATGCGGCGCCCGGGGATGAGGGGAGGGTTTTCCCCGGAGCGGTGAGGAGAGTTCGCCCACGCAGCCCCCAGCCCCAGCCAGCTCGGTGCCGGGGGCTTTGGATCACCCACAATGAAAGTCCCCAAAAGTGTCCCCCTGGCCGCCTTTCTCGGGGGGAGCTGGAGGGTCCCAGCTCCCTGCGCACCCTGCGGGATGAGGTGCGAGGGGCTGCGCGGCTCCAGCTCCCGACGGCTGAACGCACCGGGCTTGGGCGTCTGTGTGCACGGAGGGATGGGAGTGAGCCGAGGGGAGTGTGCTTGTGAGCAGAGGAAAGGGCGATTGGTCAAAACTCCTTTTTCCCCTTTTATTTTTCTTTTTTTTTCCCCTCTCTATTTTTTTTTTCCCGAGGAGGCTGCTGCAGGGTTGCCTGGCATGAATGAGATCAGTTTTCAGGGTTTTTCCAGGGTGACATTTACTCTGTCTGTCTGAGCAGGGACTGTCTCTATTTAGCTGATATGTTTGAGCTAATCCAATTATTTTCAGACTGCTGCACGCGACAGTTGCATTGTTTATCCAGCGCCAGGAACTTTAATAGAGTCCGGATGCGGTTAGAGTGACAAAAAAACCCAGACCTGTATGTTTTGTACATGAAAGCAGGAGAGAGAGAGAGATGGAGTGAAACAAAAGAGAGGGACAGAGACTCAAACAGCCCGGGAGCGGCTGCCCCGTTTAACCGGAGGGGAACAAAACGACCTGGGTATTAACGGGAGCGGCTCCCCGCCTGGCCCCAGTACGGACCGGGTGCTGTGTCCGGGGTAGGGACCGGTTTATTCTCGCCCCGGGCGGTGCTGAGCATCCCCCGGCCGCCCCGGCGCCCGCCGAGCCGCAGCTCCCGCCGGGGCACCCACCGGCTGCGCGGTATTTTCAAACCGTCCCGGCCCCCCCTCCGCCCTCCCCTCTTGTTTGCCTTTTGCCACTTTCTGTTACTTTACCTTCTAGAAAGACATCTGCGGTTCGTGATAAACCAACCCCAGCAGCAACACCTATTTTTTTTTCTTTCTCTCTTTTTTTTTTTTTTTCCTTCCCCTCTAAAAGTTGATCTTAGCAAGCTAGGAACTCTCAGACAAAGAGGGTTAGAGCTGGAGAAAAGGGAGGGAGGGGGTGATTTTGCAGGATAAAAGAGGGAGAAAGGGCTGCAAATGTATTTTTTTTGTTGTTGTAGTGGTTGGAGGGGTGTGAGAGAAGAGGGGTTCAGTGCAAAGGCTCTGGAAAAACAGTTGCCGTTTGTGGTTAGGGCACGGATGCCTCTTGCTCGAAGGCAGCACGGGCTGGGGCAGCGGGGAGCCAGCTCTGTGCTGAGCTGGCTCTGCTCTGCCCAGCTGAGGTCTGCCACTGCTCTCAGGTGGGCCACGACTGACATTAGGTAGGAAAAAACTTCCCCCAGTAAACCAAAGACACAACATAAAACCCCTCAACCCTCTGAAAGTAGCTGAGAAGCAGGTCTGCGCCCTCCCAGTTCCCTCCTCCAAGCTGGGAACTGGTGGGCTGGGGGAGATCCTCCCCTGCAATAGCTAGGGAGAGGATAAAGAGATGCCCAAAAGGAAAAGAAGGAGGGAAAGAACTTATGAGGGTTCAGGCAGGCTTGGGGCAGTTTGCTATCCCATATAGCCAGGATGGACCATCAGGCTGCAGATGTGGTGGGGAAACCAGAGGAGTTTCTGAAAGTTTTGGGTGGTGGAAGCTTAATTTCAAATTAATCAATAGCAGATACTGTCGGAGTTGTTGTCTATTGGCTGAAGCTGGGGAGATGTTTTGGTGGTTATCTGTGATTATTTTGGGGGTCCTTGATGTGGTTTGACCTGAGGCCAGAGGAAGAGCCCTCTAAGCTCACGAACACCCCTGGGAGCTGGAAGAGTGCTCAAAGAGTGACACTGGGGTCCTCATACACATCAGAAGAGAGACATGGACACAAACTCTGTATCCATTATTTCGGGTGTAGAGGGCTGGAGGCTTCTTGCAAAGCGTGCCAAGGTTTTTCTGGTGTATATGGCAACATGGGGGCTGCAGAAGCCCTTAATCCAAAGGTGAGGGGAAACTGTCAGCCCCCTCACTCCCCCAAAGGAGGGACCTGTGGGAGGAGTGAGAGCTCCTCCGGGAAGCCCCTTGAACCACCACGGCATTCGGGTTGTCGTTGTCACCATCCCTCTTCCCTGCTGCTGGGACAGAGGCCTGATGCTGCCTGTGCAGTGGTGCTGGGGAGGGGAACAGGACCAGACCCCACCAGACTCCCCTCAGCCTGTGCCAGGGACATTGTTCAGTCGTGGCTTTGGACCCTTCGTTGAAAATCCTGTGCTTGGGGAGGCCTGCCAGGCTCTGGCATGGCTGGGTCTCTGGGGGAGGTTGTGGGGTTTTTTTTGGGGAGGGGGGGCTTTCCCCAGCCTCTTTTACCTCTGCTTTCCCTAAGTGAACTATGTGCTCTCTTGTTTCCAGAAGGCAGGGAGTGTGTAAATTGTGGGGCTACCTCAACCCCTCTGTGGAGAAGAGACGGCACTGGGCACTATTTGTGTAACGCCTGTGGACTCTATCACAAAATGAACGGCCAGAACCGGCCCCTGATCAAACCCAAGAGAAGACTGGTGAGTCTCCTGCTATTTTATTCTTTCTTCTTCTTCTTCTTCTTCTGCAACTTTTGCTTTCTATCTGCAGCTCGGGATGGACAGGGAACCTCAGCCAGCTCCCACTGGTCCCACTGCGTCAGAGGGCTGGGACAGAGGGATGCTTGGAGAGATAGTCCCAGCTGCTGCGGGCCTCAGTTGTCTGGTCCTCTTGCAAACTGCAAAACAGGTTTAAAAATCAAGGTCCAGGGCTTGCAAACCAGAACTGAGTTTTCAACTTCACACAGTGCTTCTGGATGGTGACCTGAGGACAGTGACTCTTTCCAGGGCCTAAGGGCAGAATAATAATCCCCAGTGACCAAAGAAATTATCAGGAATACAGGACTTCTCCTGGGCTCTCCAAACTGCTGCCCTCCCCTTCTTAAATGAGTCTCTACCCCCCTTGTCTGGTGGTATCATGGAGAAGGGATCCAAACTGTATCCCGCGTGTCACTGGGGCATCAGACAGACCTTGGTCCTGCAAAGAGCTGGAACCATCAGGTCCTGGTGCCACTGGTACCTGGGGTGGTCATTTGTGCCTGTGCCATCTGGGTCTCCAATTGTGTCACAAGGACACGAGGCAGGGGATGGTGAGGGTGCAAAGCCAAGCGTGTGCCCAGGCTACAGAAGTTGGAGGAAGACGAAATGTGTGGGTGAATGTTTGAAATAATAATTACAAGACTGGTGACTGTTCTAAGCACAGGCAATGTGTTACAGCATCCCCAGTGATCTGTTCATGCATTTCCCTGGAAGCCACAAAAAGGTCTGGAAGCTGTGGGCATGGCTAATAAATGTGTTGAAGTGTATTTGGCAAATAATCAGACAGACCACAAGGGGAAAGAATATATCAAGCGGGGGAAAAAATTATGGTCCCTGCTTGGGAAGTTATTGAATGTTTCGAATTGAGGCACGTTTAGTTTTGTCAGCATTAAAGATGTGGAAGGGCTCCTGGGGGCTGCTCAAAATGTGGAGGAAAAGTGGCTCTCACCTCTCTGTGGAATTTCTGAGCCGATGGATGGATCTGGCCAGTTTGGTGAGGCTTATGCCTGGCATGGCCAAACCCCGCAGGCAGGACAGGGCTGGTTCATTCGTGTTCCCCTTGAAGGTGCTCACAGCTCTGTCCAGCGGCTCTTAGCAGGGATCAGCTTCCTCACCTTCCTGCCCTCTGGCTCCGGGAAGCATTTGCAGGGTACATTCCCAGGAAGGGCCACACTGTGAGGGGCAGCAGTGACAACTCTGTCTGGCCGTGTGAGTTTTGGGGAAGATGTGCGTTTGCTCCTCTACCCCGCCAAACTTCCTGTATGTGAAACCTCTCCGTGCCCTCCTATACGGGCTTTTCCCGTATAGGAAAATATTTATCTCTCTCATCTTTCATAGCCTTGTTAGAAAAAAGGAAAAGCTTTCTAGGGAGGGAAGTACAGGCTGGAATTTTGATTTTTTTGGGCAGCTCTCTTGTTCTCTTCTGGTCCTCCCCCTGGCCCTTCTGTCTTAAACACAGAGCCCTCGTTTTCTTTATTTTTTTTTTTTCCTCGTTCTCTCTTTATGTGTAAAGTTAACTTCCTAGGAAAAAGCTGCCGGATATCTGAGCCCTGGAGATAACTCCTAAACAACAGCTCCGCTTCCCCAGTCCAAACACACAGGAGCTTGAGCGTATCCAAACAAGCAGAGGGGGAGGCAGAATAGGAAAGCGGCTGGAAAGAGGGGGAGAGCTTTCAAAAAGTGTCTGATGGAACCACGAAAGAATGTCCCGAGTCACCCTGAGCCCGGCACATGTAAAATGAACTATATAAATAAATACATAGTAAAAGGTCATTCTTGGGGGAAAAAAAAAGAGGAAGAAAGAAAAGAAGTAAAGAGAGACCTTGTCTTGCATTATCGCTCCAATCTTCGGGCATTTTAGTTAAAGTTACAAAAGGGTGCCCTTCTTTAAATGCAGCCTTTGCTAAATGCGAAATTTGATTTTTCTACTTCCCCCCCTCCCCCAGCACTGCCTGGGAAAAAGAAAAAGAAAAACATCCCTAATGCTGTTTGCACCTATATTTATTTCCTTTGCTAACCTCTGAAAAAAAACCCAAAAAACAGAAGGCACCAAATCTGGGCCTGCATTTGCATTTTGTGTTCCTGGATGTGGACGTGTGCATGGCTGTGGCTTGACTGGATCTCTCCTGCTGTGAAGGCAGGCGGACTGGGCAAGACCGTGGAGGGAGGCTCAGGGTAGGGATCCAGCTCCTTCCCTCTGCCACAAGTTTCCTGCGTGACCTTGGGCTGGTTTTGTAGGCTCTGATCACAGCTCCACTGAAACTAATTATAGGATTCGATAGGTGGGAGAGAGGAGGCAAAGAAATTCTTAGATGCTGAGAACCCAGCCCAAGCCTTATTAAATTCAATGGGCGTCTTCGTGAGGGTGTCCTTTGGGTGACAGGGATGGAGTCGTGCTGGCCAAGGGGGCTCAGGCAGCTCTCCTTCTTCTTGAGGGGGAAGGTGGAAGGCCTGGAGATGTTGGCAGGGGGATCAAGAACAGGCAGGTGGTGCCACACCATCACTGCCTAAAAAGTTTTCAGCCTTCTTGGAGGCCATTGCTCTCCCTGTCACAGCCAGTGGCAGCTCCATCACTGCTGAGATAAAACCTTCCTTTAGATTTTCTCCCATTCCCTGCCCATGCAGATGCAGAGCTCTCTGTTTCCATGTTGAGCCAAGCTGGTTTTGGAAGGATTATAGGTAATTTCTCAGCAGGTCCATGCACATGCAATCTTATTTCAGGAAAATGATGCTTGGAGCTTTGTGGGTAAATCCAGACACTGAAAGTGCCCCTTAATTAAGCATCTTTATTAGTACTTGGTTCCTCCAACCTCCTCAGTTTCATCTTCTCATCACTAGTAGCGCTTCTGAAATTGTGCCCTCACTCACTGGCAGCTGTGCCATGGGCTCTGGTCTTATAGATTATATGGGGCAGCTAATTAGTCATCCCATTACTGACATGGCCAGGCCCGAGTCGGTGATTAGCGTCAGTGGATGCCATTGCTGGGAGCTTTACAATAGCGTTATTATTCATTGTTTCCTGCCTGCTGCCGGTGTCTCCGGTAGAAGTTGGTACAGCATAAAAGGTACAGCCTGGGACCCAAAAGAGCTTAAAATATTCAGCTAATGATGCAGAATTTTTGTAAGTGAAACACGGTAGTTGGAAATGGTTTTCGAGAAGACAGTAGATGTTGTGATTTATTTGCTTATTTAATGTCAGAGTTTGTTTGAAGGCAGCGAGGTGGTGACCAGGCGTGTCTTTTGAACGCGCTTGCTGTAAGAGAAATTACAGCGAGTGCCGTGTAGAAACCCCAAATATCTTCAAAGGGGATGTTTCCCCTGTGTGGGCTGAGTCAAATATCACTGGTTTTTAGAAATTTCCTTAGGCTTGATTTTTGGGTCTGATAAGGGCAAAGCTGCCACCAAGAGACTCAATCCAGGCTTGTGCCCCTCCGAGCCACGCGTGCTGACCGGCAGGAGTTGGGGAGCAGAGAGCTGCAGACTCCTCTCCAGCTCTTAGCGAGAACCTGGCTTTACAAGCTGCTGTCTCCATGCCGCATTTGAAACACATTCATTATTTCATTATCCTGGAGATTTCGAAGGGAACCAAATTTGGGTCCATGGCGTGGTTAGGAGGTGTGCGAGTATCAGTTCAGGGCTCTATTCTTCATGGTGGGATGCTTCATCTTCTCTGCTGGTCCTGGGATTTTTTCAAGTCCCATGTGCTGTCCTCAGCTCCTGCTTGTCATCAGCACAAAGTCAGCTAAAGGCCTCCTTGGGACTGACTTGGTTCAGAGTGGTTTATGGTCAGGCAAAATGGAACTGTCCCTACGGGCAGCCTGAGAGAGCCACTTGCTGTCAGATCAGCCACTCTGTGATGCTTCTTAGTGCTCATGGGCATTGTCTTATTTATTTTTTAGACAGTCCTTTTTGTCTAATTAAAAGAAAAAAAAATCCTCCTCTATCTAAAGCAAAACCAACCCGTCCTCTCTCCACCTACGCCGCATTCAATTATGATTAAAATTGCAACATGACCTAACAAGAGTTGGTATTAATGCTAACGCTGTGCCAGTGTCCATGTTTGCATTTTGGGTTTGTTGTACGGTATCCAAAGATGTGGTATTTTCTTTTTTTTTTTCTTTTTTTAAATGTTGGATGTGCTACAGTGTGCGGCTGTGTGGGGTGAGGGGTAAATTTGAAACAGTAAGAGCACAAAAGAGAGCATTAAAGGCTCAGTTCTGCAAGGTGCCAAGCATTGCTATGATCTGGCAAATCGCTTAAGCACATGTTTTAACTTTAAGCACATGAGCAGTCCCATTGAAAGCAATGCATCGGGATGAAATCAGAGCTCTGGGACCATGTCATATTGATGAAGAAGAGATAGGATGGGGATCTAAAAGTCTTTATTTTTTTTGGGAGCTGTAGGCACTTGCACACACGCAAACACGCTTATGTGCTCACACAGCAGTCTGAAAACTCCTGTTCCTCCATCAGTGGCAGAAGGACAATTTGTTTGCTAAAGTTACAGGTTTTAAATGATAAGTACGAATTTATGCATGTGAAAGAAGAGCAACTTTACTAAATTTGACTTTGCTAAGTCATTATCACAGCTAACAAAAAAAGCTTCTGTATACACTTTGACACGTAGATTTTTTTCTTGTTCCTACCCCTTTATGAAATGGTAAATTCTTCTTTCAGGCTTGTTACCAATCCTTAAATAAACATGAATGTTTGGGCTGAGAAGAGGGTGTAATTAAAAAGTTGGGATTCTTGCTCTTTGCCACGGTGTTATTTCCGATCTGGAGCCTGTCTCCTTTGAAGCTGTGCTGAATTCACAGGACCGGGCTGTGCTTGCGGTCGGGCCGGCGAGCAGCTGCCCACCCGGGTCTCACCCGGCGCCCGCTGGAGCCCGACTGACTCACGCCCTTGACTCCAGCAATTGTTGGTTCAGGCCCTGACTGCAGAATTAGACCCCTGGGGGGTCTGGGAGAATTAAGATGGAAAGACGTGTTGGCATTTAAATAACATTTTCCCCTCTGGAATGGGCTGTGCCAGCGCTGCTAATTTTGATGAGTTCTATCAGAGGTTTAGCACTCACTTTTAGGATGCCCTTTGGCACCTGATTCAGTTCACATATAATTTGGGATTAAAGTACCTTGGGGATTTTTTTTCACAATTATTATTTGTTCTCACAAGTCAGTTTCTGGAGGCCTCTGCTGATGTGCGTCAGTCTTGCAGGGTTGATGTTTTCTTTCTCAGAAATTTTGCTGATTGAATTTTTTTTTCTTTTTTTTCTTTTTTTTTTTTAACACGGGTGTTTTTCTCTTCCTCTCCTTCTCTTTCCCTCCTTCCCACAGTCTGCAGCCAGGAGGGCGGGCACGTCCTGTGCAAACTGTCAGACCACCACTACCACCCTGTGGAGGAGAAATGCCAACGGTGATCCTGTCTGTAATGCCTGCGGGCTCTACTACAAGCTGCACAATGTAAGTGTGACTGTAATACTCAATAATGGGGCCTCAGCTTTGGTGCTCAATGTTCCAAACTCTTGCTTGACTTGAGGATTTCCAGTCTCGGGTGGTGCTGGACTTCTCTTATCCCTTTGGGGACCTTGGGGTTTGGAGCGACGAGTCGTCAGCCTTTCAAACGTAGCCTATCCAACTTGGGGAGGTATAAAACAAGGTTGTCCATGGGTAATTTTAGAGCTTTTCCATGCCTGAGCCAAGAAAGGAGGGATGGATCAACACAGAGAGACTTTATCTGCTGCTGATTGGGCTCAGAGAGTTGGAAAAGACAACACCGTCCGGCAAGCTGATACCCCTTCTCTGCGTAGCTTGGTTCCTCCAGCAAATACCAACTCTGGAAAAAAAGAAATATGTGCCAGAAACTATTTAGATAATTCTTGGGTTTGTGGCTGCCTTTGTCGTGTCCCCAAAGATGATTTATTTAGGCCTTGTGTTTGCCCTGGTTGACGCAAGCGAGTCCCAAACCAAAAAAGGACTTGATTTAGTTAGTGGGTTGCAGAGTCTGCTCAACCTGTGATGTGAATTTTAAAGCATCTGTCATGGAAGGGAACGAGAAATGAAATGAAATGAAATGGCTGGCAGATTTAATCTAATATCTCCATGCAAAGCCAGCTTGCAGGAACCAGGGATATGTGCCCCAGGGAAAGAGCTAAAGGGATCTGAAAAGTCTTCTACTGAACAATACTGCTAATAGAGGAGACTTAAAGCTACTCCTGTTACTCTCATTCCACATGTGGCATTAGAATAATTATTATGTCAGAAAAAGGAAAAGACTTGCAATTTCTCTGCTTTGATATTTTTTTTCCCACTAGTGGTTGATTGCTTGGTGTTTGGTTTGGAAATCTGGGGCTATGTTTTGCCCTTATGTCCACCCATGCAAACACATCAAAGACGTGTCGGGTTTCATGGGCCATCCAACCCTTGTGGTATCTCAGTCCCTTCCATTTGTTATTTCAAGCTGTTTGATTTCTTAGGATGAGTAAACAAGTTTGGATTAAGTAGAAAAAAACCGCCAACAAACAGCCAGGCTAATTTTTCACCTGTTTCATGGGAGGCATCTCTCTTAGAAAAAAAGAATATGTGTTTACCCTTTAGTAGGCAGGTGTCTCAGCATACTCTGAGTCTCATGTAGCAAGCAGAGATTGTCATCAAACTCTCTGTGTGACCACTGCAAACAAACAGGTTGGACCCAGAGTGAAAACTCTAAGAATATCCCAAAAAATATTCTGATTGTTATTTCCTTAGGAGGAAGGGATCAAGGTCAGCCAGCTTCACTGATGGGGGGATCTGTGCTTGTGCTCTGCTTCCATTTTGGCTTTGTAACCACCAGTGGTAGGACTTAAATTGTGTAGTTTGAGAAAGCTCTAAGGAGCTGCTCCTTCTGTAGCCAGCAAAGCCCTTTGAAGAAAATAGGCTCTTCTCAGTTGATGCTGGTGGATGCCTGTGTTTCAATGGGATGATTTGAACCCTTGAAGACAGTGTAGTTCCTCCCCTTGACTGCAAAAGATGGCAGGATGACGAGTTACGATTTGTCTACTTCCACTGCACATATCTGACTGGAGGAATCTCCCCCTGAAGTGTCTAGAATTGTGTCTGGGTGCTGAGGTTCTCCAGAAATGTGCCTGCAAGAGCACATCCTTTTCTTTTTTGCACTAACACTGCAAACCTAGTTGGCCTGAATTGACCTCTAGATCCACTGTTTAGGGAAACGCCGATCCAGCTGTGAAATTTGTGACATGGGGCAGGCCTTGAGCACATTGGAACCATTTTCATATTCATTAAAAACACCAACAGCCGCTTAAAAGCTCAGCACAGCTACTTACCAAAGTCAAGTAGTATCTTGCCTTATGAGCAACGCCATTAATGGATCCTGCTTAAATGAAACCCCCAGAGGACTGAGATCCTGTGTGCAGCAATATAACCAGGCAAGGATACTAAAATCCAGATATGAGTGGGTAGATCCTTTTTTTTTAGATTTTCTTGAAGTATTTAGTTATGGCTGTGGTAAGAAGTGTGGTCCTGCTCCCTGTGTGTATATTATCTCCTGATTACCATCAGGAGAGGGGTCAGAAATAGAGAGGCTGATTGTAGCATGTCCCTCCCAAGCAGCTGTCAGCATTGATGTTGTGCCAGTGCCAGTGGAAGGTCTTTGGATGCTCAGAAGATGACTTAACCCTGTTTCAGTCTAGGCTGTCAGCTTTTTTTCCATTCCCCCCCCTCCTCATTTTTTCTTTTCTTTGGGTTTAATGAAATTTTCTGGGACCTTAACATCATTAGGATATTTTAATGGATTGATCTGCAGTTGAAACTTACCCGGATTTTTTATGTCCACACCGGGAACGATTGCAGTGAAAAGGCTAATTTTTTTCATGGTGTTAATTTTTTCATGGAGCTATATCAGTTTGTTTTACTGTTGATTCCCACAGCTTAAGCAAACCCATTTGTCAGTAGGATATAAGCAATAATCATAATAGTCTTGGGGTGCATTTAGTGAAGCTGTTGGCATTCCTCCCACTGACTTCAACAAGAGCCGGCTCCATTAACACCAGTATTAACAATGACTAATATTTCACATTGATACGGTGCCTTTCATCCCGTGGCATCCCAGAGTGCTTTCTAAGATACAGCCAGCCTGGAAGATTAACCCAACATTGTAATGACTATGTCTGAAGGATAAATCCGCTTCAGTGACAGGACCTTATTGAGGTCAATGGCAAAATCCCATTGTCTTCAGTCAGAGCAAGATCAGACCTATAATGGTTAAGACTATTCCCTGGATTTGATCTGTTGAATATGAGGTTCTCATCCTTGTTATTTTAGTCCTTAGAAGTGGGATGAGCCTTTGCATACTTCAGGGGTGGGTGGGAGTGTACCTGGCTGGAGGTGCACAGTGGGCTGGCCTGTGCCCACAGAAGTGAGTGCTTTGCCATTATTTTTGGTAAAATTCACCAGAAAAGGCCCCTTTCCCAATACCCTAAAGCAGGGCTATGTGTCCCGAGAGCCGAGCAGTCAGTATTTTGCATATGATAAAACAAAGAGCATAATTCCTGCCCATAATTAATTGGCTCCATCTGAAATTAATGAATTTCATATACATGCGTTGGGCTGGTTTAATTTTAATTTAGCATGTGTTTGTCATTTTTATCAGAATGAATTTTCACGGAGAAGGTCTTCCCTCCGGGTCTTTCATTTCTCTACCCCAGAAACAGAGATGGGTCCTTGGCTTTGATGTTTTGGGGACCACTTTAACCCTGCTGTGACTGGTCTTTGAAGTCACTGGAAAGTTTTTCCAGCTTGCTGCTTTGACTGTGTTGGTTCCTGACATTTATCTGAGTCCTTATCTGTTTGGCTCTTGGGTCAGTAACCTGCTTGATGTGTGAGACCATGTACACAGGGATGATGTGGCCAGCCAACAGCTTGGATGGCAGCTCTGACCCCAGCTGTGGGGCTGGCCATGGCTTTGTCACCATCCTGACACAGAGCTGGCGTTCCCATCCTTGAGTTTCACATCAAATCATAGCTTGGGCCAACCTGTTCTTGGTGACTGAGTGAAAGAGGAGAGATGTTGCTTTGGGGCAGTGTTCACTGTCCTGTGGGACACGACACCAAGCAAGGGTCAGGACCCTGTGCTTGTTCCAAGACCCAGCACAGCCCCAGTCCCACCACCAGGCTTGTATCACTTTGCCACAACCAGCTCCCGAGCTTGCACCTTTGCTGCTTCAGCTGGAAATTTGGTCTGGCTGTTCCTGAGCCTTTGTGTCATGATACAGGTCCTCATTTGAAGCTGGTGGGGCTGGGGCTGTGTATGCCTCCCCAAATCAGAGCTGGATTCATCAGGGATTGACACTTCCTGGTGTCCTCTAACATCGCTGCCTGGTGGGGCTCATTTGGGACTTCTTCCTGGCTTTGAACCTGGGCAACACATCCCTGTTAAAAACTTAAAACAGGCTAGGCAAAGCTTTCACATCCCAGTCATTGATCTGGAGCAGAGGGCCATCCTTTTGTGTGCATCCTCATTAGCTCAGTGAGGACAGAAATCCAGGGAGACAGGTTATGTTGTTTTTGGAGCCCATGACATTTTAAATTTTGCTTGTTGCTGCCCCAGGACTGTTGTTGGGCTGCTCATGGGAAGATTCTTCCTTCCTACCTTTAGTTGCTGGCAAGCAGGGCTGCTCCCTCCAGCTCCCTTTATCCAGGGGCAGAGGAATCAACCTTTTATTCACCCATTTTCAGGTGAGGTGAAGGCTCCTGTGACTGCTGGTAAAAAAAGAACCTGGGGTCACAAATTCAGTCTGGGATGACAAACTTTGGGATGCCGAAACCAGAGATGAGCCTGGTCCTTTCTCTCCCCATAATTCCATCTTTGCATGTAACAGGGAACTATTTTATCCCAGCCTCCCTGGGGAGAGAAATCCAGGAATGACTCCCACTCCATGGGGAAAGGGCCCAGGAAGGAGCTGAGGATCAATAAGTGAAACTTTGTTGTGATCTGGAAGAAGTTCCTGAAACAAATGCTTTGTTCCTTGTGCTGATTTAAGGTTTTATGGACAAAGAGCTGCTCAGGACCCTTGCAGGAACATCTTTTCATTGTCCTTCACAGTAGATCCTGGTAGACAGCGGATCCACTTTTTCTCCATTTTCTCCCTTTTCCAGAATGTCCAGCAGCACCATCATGAGCTCACATATATTACAAAAAGTGGTTCAGGCTCAGGGTGATTTGCTGCCTTCTGCTATAGGTGAAATCCTGCAGAGGAGCCAGAGCAAGACATATGTAGACTTCCAGCTCCAGATGTTTAAGGTTGTTTATGGACATTGGATGCATAAGTCTCTTCCCAAGTGTGGTTTTCAGGGGTTTCATGTCACCTGTGCTAGTGTATGTTGTGATGCTGGCTCTCTATGCAGTATTGAATCACAAAATCATGGAATATCCTGAGTTGGAAGAGACTCAGTAGAATCATCAAAGTCCAACTCCTGGCCCTGCACAGGACAGCCTCAAGTAATAAGAGTAATAAGAGTTTCTTACAGGAGGTCCAACAGATCTTTTGCTACCATTTCCTAACCCTGATCATCAGAATGGATGATCATTTCTGCTGTGTAGTTTCAGGAGGAGAATTTCATGGTTAGATTTCCTACAGATACTTGTGTATGCATGTAGAAAATACTTTGCTGGGCAGCACAGATACCTGTTTCAGCTTCCCCCTAAAAAAACCTGGAAGGCTTTAGAAATAAAATCAGGTTAGCTAAAGCAAACCAGAAGGGATGCTCAGACCAAAATCTTTAGAAAGAGGAAAAATAAGACAAATGCCTGTCCCTCTTGTGAAGAGTTGCCCAGCTCCCTAATGTAGCTGTGAAAGCTTGAGACTCCTCATAGCACTGAAATCCCAGAAGTTCTTGCTGCTAATGGTTTTAGATCAGACAGGAAGCCTCAGGGTGAGACGGTGTCTGTGGGGAATATTTCCAGGAGGTAATGATTGGTTTCATACCTAAACATGGTACAATTACCTAATGTGCAGATAGTTGGAATTTTTCAGCTGCTGTGAATTATTCGGGTATGTTTTGCTCCTGTGTGGCTCTGCCAGCAATTTTCTGTCGTCTTGTCTTCAGAAATTTTAACTGAACTTGGGATATCCTGGAGGGATCTGAATTTTGGGATGGAAATGGAGAGGCTGGGTAGCCATGGCACACAGTGTGTACAGGGGAGGAGGGGGGCTGTGACCAGCTGGTCCTGCTGGGCTGAGGCATGGGGTACATGGATCCCATGGGGATATGGGGAGAAGGGATGGAAGCACAAAAAAAAATAATGGATTTTTGTTTAGATTAACAGACCCCTGACTATGAAGAAAGAAGGAATTCAGACCAGAAACCGAAAAATGTCTAGCAAATCCAAAAAGTGCAAAAAGGTCCATGACAACCTTGAAGACTTTCCCAAGAGCAGCTCCTTTAACCCCGCCGCCCTCTCCAGACACATGTCCTCCATCAGCCACATTTCACCTTTCAGTCACTCCAGCCACATGCTGACCACACCGACACCGATGCATCCTCCATCCAGCCTCTCCTTCGGACCTCACCACCCTTCCAGTATGGTCACTGCCATGGGTTAGCAAGAGACTCCCCTGCTGAATGCTTACGGTCTCAAAATGAGATTTACTTTATATACTACTTGCATTTTTGCAGGCGTGTGGTTATGGGTCTGACGTCCCGAATCAAATGGGAGGGGGAAAAAAAAAAAGAATTAAAAAAATTAAAAAAAAAAAAAGTTATTTGAAGGCGTAAGAGAGAGAGAGAAAAAAAATTAAAAACGCAGAAAAAAACTACAAAAAGCACAAAAAAGGAAAAAAAAAAGAAAAAAAAGAGAAAAAAGTTAAAAAAAAAAGTTTTAAAAAAGTGATGTTTGCCACTTTTTAAAGGAACTCACTATGGCGTCTATGTATTCTTACCCACTGAATCTGGATACCATTTGTGAATAAGCCATTCAGAACTTGCATTCCCTATTGGACAGGATCTCTAGTGCTGTGAAAAAATAAAATAAAATAAAATAAAATAAAAAACGCTGAACATTGCATATAACTTATATTGTAAGAAATACTGTACATTTGAGGAAGACTTTATTGCATCTGAGGAGCTGTAAAGAAAAAGGCATGAAGGACTCCGAGAGAAATTTTTTTAAAGGAAAAGAAAAAAAAAGAAGATGGGAGGACAATTTAAAAACCAGAAAAACAAACAATGCAGACCAAGAGGAAACGTGGTCTTACGAACAAATGGACCAACTGCCAGTCATGTCTTCTCCTTTTATTTTATTTTTATTTTGGTTTTTTTTTGGTTGGTTTTTTTTCTGGTTTCTTTTTTTTTTTTTTGTTTCCGGGGAGGGGGAGGGGGCTGGCTAGAACGGTTTTGATGATGCATTAACTAACTAACTAACTAACTAAATAACTAAATAAATAAAACCTGTAGGGAGATCATTCATTTTGGGCCACGGGCCTTTTACATAGGAAGTACCAATGGTGTCAGGCAATCAGTGTTAACATGCGGACATTGCCAACAAGGGGGTTTCAGATAGCCATTCTCCAGGTCTATATGCATTGTGAACAAGTTCCTGTAATTGTTGTTTGTATGTATAATTCAACGCACCAAAATAAGAAAGATGTAGATTTATTTCATCCTATTATACAGACTGAATGGTTGTACAAATTTATTTACTGCTAGTGATAAGACCTGCTTTTTTTTTTTTGTTTGTTTTCATATTTTTTCCTCCTTTATTATTTTTTTTTTTTTTTTGGAGAATAAACTAGATTAAATTCTGTTGACTTAACAGTGTTTTGTGCTTGGGGGTGGGAAAAGGAATATTTTTCTTTCTTTATTAATTTTTCTTAACATTTGCTTGGATGATATTTATTGCATAGTTACCACGGGTACGGGAATGTCTGTCTCTGCGCTCATGCTGACAGCCAAAGCAATGTTTGCAGTGGCTTGATAAAAAAAAAAAAAGATAAATCACAGAACAAAGGAAAAAAACCCTCAAAAATAAATGGACTGCATGTTAGTGTAACCCCACTGTCCGCTGTGTGCTCCCTGTCCCTCGAATCGCAGCCCAGCTGCTGCTCCTGCGTGATTTTGGGCTTCCATGTGGGATGGGTCCCTTTGGGTCTCAGGCAGCCATGGCCAAACTGGTGTTGAGGACAATTCGGGACTGGGATAAGTGCAAAGGTACAGCAGGGTCCTTATGATCCTGGCTGCTTTTTGAAAAAAAAGGAAAGGTTTTGAACAGGAGCTGGGAAAGCACATTCTGCTCTGTCTCATTGGGTACTCAGTGGTAGATCAAACAATTTAATGAGTAAAATCTGGTTTATAAAAAGGGCTGATAACTGTTGTTCTTGGGCAAACACCTGGTGAGTTCAGATCTTGGTGTGAAATCAGGATGGACCAGATCTGTCCTTGTGCTTGGAGGAATGGGCAGAATCCATTCTGAAAGGCTGGATTTGATGATAGAGGAAAATACACAAAAATTCAAAGGCCTTTAGCAAGTCCCATCCTGCAAGAGCTCTCTTTGAAATAATGTAATTTTAATTAATATTACTATTGGTAACAACAACATTTGGCTCTTATAATTTGATTTCTGGTGGTTTAATCCTCAAGAATCCATCCTTCTTTTAGTTTTCAGAGTTTACTCATCCAGGTTCTTTATACTATCATAAGGGTTGGGAATTCACCTTCCAAATGAAGGGTTAAACTTCTTATCAAACTACTCAGTTTGCTGGAGATTTAAGCGCGGTGTGATAAGACAGAGGTTGCCAAGGCTGTGAGAAAATACTTAAAAAATCCCAAACAAAAATACAACCCCCAAATGTAAAAACCTCAACAGATGTGACCTGCAAATTATTTTTACTTTTTTTAAAATGCTGAATGAAATATTTCACCCAGAAAAATGTGTACTCCTGCCTTTCAGTGCCAGGTGGATGGAAAAATATCATCATATCTGTCACATCTGTTTGGACCCACTTTCTCTTGGGTGATCTCTGGAGGGAGGGGTAACAGTGGCGTGGTCTAATCTTTTGCTGCAGGATGGTTCACATGAGTGAGGGTATTTCATGTAAGAAAGAAAACTCTCCAAAGCTTTCAGGATGGTTATACAGAGGTCAAATAGTCAGCAATTTGGGAAGGAGGGGCAGAGGATTGACCTTTATTTGGGCTCTTTCTCCCCTGTTTCAAAATGAACCTAGTTAAACTATGTCTACCATAAAGGAGGATTTGGCAGATGGAAGCAGAACAGGCAGTAATCGTTTTGTAATGTTGTATATTCTTTTCTTTCTTCTCTGTTGACAAAAATGTGTAAAAAAAGTCAGAGCAAATGGTACACATTTAAAATCTTATGTTAATCACCTTTCTTCTTTCTCAATGAATATTTTAAGCATGAAGACTAATGTTGAAATAAAACAGAGTGAAGAATTACCGAGATGCAAATGGAGATCTTGTTGGCTCCTAATTAATCATCTGCGAACTATAAAGCTATTTTCAATTAGCCTAACAAATCAAAGGAAATAATCATCTTTGCTGATATTAAGCTTGAGAGATTATTATTTTTTAATTCGCGATGCTGCAACCTTTCCCTCCTTTTGCTCATCAACAGATTGCAATTGGACTAAAATATTGATTCCAGGACTGCAGCAATGGCAAAAGTTAGAGGATGATTCTCATGGCAGAATTTTGCAGTTGGCAATTTTTGTGGGGGATTTTTTCCATTTGCTGTAGATGGAACTGGGTCCTGAGTTTCTAACTCTTTTTTTTCCTCAAAAGTGGAAACACCCTCTTGCAGTTTCCTTCTGATGTTGTTTCACAGGTCTTAGGGGCATTGAGTGAAATGCAGCAGGACTGGGGCGAGCCCAGAGAATGAGCATCATGAAAATGACACAAATGGAGACACTCTGTCTGCATATGCTCTAGGAAATATATACATTTTGTCTAGAGACTTCTTACATCAATTATCTTATATTTCAATGTCAGGAAGAAGATGAACAGAATCCCTAAGATCACATCCCCACAACTACTGCATAAGATGCTAAACTGACATTAGTGTTCTATGAATTTCTCAATTAATTTTTTTTAAAAAAATATTCTCTCTGAGCAAATATTCCAGAATTTGAATGTCTTGAAGGGTTTTGTTTGTGTGTTTGTGCTTATGTTTTGTGTTTGCTTTGTTTTGTTTGTTTGCTTGTGTGGGCTTTTATTCTTTCTTTCCTTCCCTTTAATGAGTAAAATCTGGTTTACAGAAAGGCTGAGGACTTGTTTTTGGGCAAACACCTTGTGAATGGCCACTCTGCCTTTCTTCATTGCTGAGATTGCAGGGAAGAGATGATGATGGGCAGGTTGGAGCAGGAAAACACTCTGAGTCATGGCTCCACTTCGGTAATCTAAATTGTGCAGAAAACACCATGGAAGTCATTAGTGGGGTCAAATCTTGTGGTCTTTTTTGCAGGCAAAATTCCTTTTGGGAATCTGAGTGAGTAATAGCTGCTGTGCTGATGTGTCCTACTACATTTCACTACATTTCACTCCAAGCAAAACTCCACTGACATCAGTGGAAAGACTCCTAAAGGGTAATGCAATGAGACTTGAATCAAGACATCCTATGTATTATTTTCAACCTTATCATTTTGATTTATCCAGCCTACAGAAGAGGAGACTGAGGAGAGATCTCATAGCAGTCTACAGCTTCCTCAGCTAAAGGGGATGTGCAGTGGCTGGAACTGATGTCTCCTCTCTGGTGATCAATGACAAGACCTGAGAGAATGGCCTCAAGCTGAGTCAGGGCAGGTTTAGGTTGGATATTAGAAAAAGGTTCTTCACTCAGGGTGTGTTTGGGCATGGAAAAGGCTCCCCAGGGAAAGTGGTCACAGCACCAACCCTGACAGAGCTCAAGGAGTGTTTGGACAATGCTCTCAAGGAACATGGTGCAACTCTTGGGGCTGTCCTATGCAGAGCCAGGAGATGGGCTCCACGATCCTTGTGGGTCCTCTCTGACTCAGGATATTCTGGGATTTTAGGATCTCAGATAATGTTTTAGCTCTACTGTGCACACAGATGTTGTGATATTGACGGGATATTTTTAGGATTACCAACCTCAGTGCTTTGAGGTTGAAGAAAATAGGAATGTTTCAATTAACACAGTCTGCAAATTTTTAATTTTTATCCTGTGCTTTTGAATTATGAGCTGAGTTAGGATGCATCTAGACCTGCATTTAGGTTCAATTAGCAATGTGTTTTTTAAGTAATTTCCTCCAAGGTGGTAGTTCCACCTTGGAGTGATGAGATTTTATCTTGGCTCATGCAGCATGGTTTCCTTGGACCTCCACCCACTACACTCATGGGAACTCAGGCATCAGGGCCAGAATAAAACTACACTGAAGTTACACGCCAAAATATGATCTTTCAGTCCTCAGCATGGGTTGTTTTCCCCTCTAGAATCACTTGTATTTCTAATGTCCACAGAATCATAGACCACATGTTCTCATAGTCATTTTTGGTCACTGAAATTCTTGCTTCACTCAAGACTGGTTTTAATCTGGGGAAGAATCAGGGTGAGTGATGAAGGGACAAGAGGGAACCCGTTTTGTTTTTTTTTAAAGCTTAGGAGGTGTTTGGGATAACAAACATAAAGAAGTTCTTATTGAAAAAACCCTGTAAATTAAGCCTTTAAAAATATCCTATTTACCCCTACCTCTTTGCATAGAGGTTCTATATGGCATTGGAGAAGTCAACCCAGTCTTGTCATGTGGAAGCAGGTACTAAATGTGTGATCATCATTAAGATGCCAAATTTCACACCCTGAACTCTGCTTTGGGTACAGAACTCTCAGTGCTACCTAAAGCCAGGGAGTCTCATGCCTGTATTTAACCTTCAGAATATCAAATATTGAATTCTTTAAAAATACAATGTTCATCTCAACCTGAACTGCAAATCCAGTGTTTAATTTCTTCCACTTCCTCCCATCCCTAAATCTGGAGAAAGGATGTGTTGTGAAGATAAATCCATCACTTGTGCAGAGCTTGGATGCAGATTGATGAGCACCGTGGAAAGCCCATCAGCTTCAATGGGTCTGCAAGAAAGCAGGAGTAAGCAAAATACAGGTCCATGGCTCAGGCAGGGCAATGTCCTCCCTGTGCCCCGAATGAGGCAAAGGAAAATAAAAAGGTGTGATTGTCATATTTAGAAGGAACAGTAGGGGTGGAGGAAGGGTGAATAATTCAGTCTGGTGTTTCCTAACATTTTGGTGGCTGATTTTTTAATCTTCACACAGTTTTTTTTTTTTTTAATGAAATTTTTGGTTGCATTCTTCTGTAGAAATACACACGTACAGGTCTAGGTGGGTGCTTATGGGTGGTATGGACTTCATACTTTGTCACAAAGGAAATGCAACGTGTGTTGTGCCTGTGCATAAGTGTGTTTATACCCAGAGACCTGGAGGGCCCCTGTGTCACCTGCCTGTCCTTGCTGGTTCTGTGTGTGCCTGTGTGGATATCTAAGCTACAGCTCTACAGAAACCAAGGCACAGCACAAATGTACAGCAAATTTATACCTGTTTCACACAATGACCTGAGGCTATGCAGACTCCCGGGTGGATGTTGGATCACTCTATCTTAGAAGTATATTTCCCTTGTTATAAGTTTAAATTAAGGCTTTGACCTGAAGCTCAACTCATTTTTTTTCTCTCAAGGTACAAAACACCTGGTTATTTAACCTGTCCTTTTACATTTCCAATCTGGGTTACTGTCGACTCCAGAGGCACTGAAATAATTAATGAAAACCTGTCCTCTGGGAAGACAGAAGTGATTGAAACACTCAGGGAAAGTTTGCTTGCAAGCCTCACATGCTGGTGTTCATGCTAACGTGGATAATTAGTGAACCACCTGCATGCGTATTTAGACTTAGCCCATGACCATTTTAATTACCAATTAATATTGCATTGCAATATTACAGTGCAACTGTTTATTTCACTGTTTCTGTGTTAAAATCACATTAACCTTCTTACACTTCTTGAGTGGATAACTCTTTTCCTGCTAAGCCACAAATCACCCAGTGCATAGCATGGCTGCAGGTAGCACCGCTGCCTGCAGACCTGGATTTCTTTATTCCAAGTCAGAATACAATCCTGCAGCTCCAGTTCTGCTTTTAATTACACTCTTCCCTGATATTCACCATTCATAGAAGAGCTTCTTCTCTCAGCTTCAACCATCATGAAAAATTATGAAGTCAGAATAAAGCAGTATGGACTGCTGTGAATGATGAGGGGTGTTGGTGACTTGTTTTTGACACTTTTGGTTTGTTTCCCCAGATCCCAAGATTGGCCGTGGCCAGGGAGGGCAGAGGATCCCTCTCTGTAAGAGGTGAAGTTGCCTCCCTTGCAAAACCTCAAGCCAGTTGCAGAAGGTCATCCCTCTTCTCCATGCATGCAGAAATGATGGCTGATGAATTTACTTCCTGCAGCGTCGCACTGGAGCAGATTTATAGATTCTGTGATAAATTTTAAACTATATTTAGGGACTCTGAGGAAACAGCAATGAATAGACACAGGTCCTGAACTGTTATTCTTGATTGCAGCTGCTTCATAATAGGCTTTTTTAAAAGTATCAGTATGGGACAGGAAGTGGAGGGGAATATAAAATTAT
The DNA here is from genome assembly GCA_026261815.1 of Monarcha castaneiventris obscurior. Lineage (NCBI taxonomy): Eukaryota > Metazoa > Chordata > Aves > Passeriformes > Monarchidae > Monarcha > Monarcha castaneiventris. The sequence goes on along the minus strand of JAMPIT010000174.1, from coordinate 16,426,178 downwards.
GCTGAGCCCAGAGAAAGGAGGATCCTCAAGTAGGAATTGAACAAGACCCATGGGAAAGCCAAAAATGAGGAAGGAGGGACTGAACACATGATGGATTTCTGAAGAGTCACCCAGGGTCTTTCCATTAATAGCAGGCAGGATGTTTTCCTTTATGAAAACCCAATTAAGTTTGTCAGACACTGATAACCTTTCTATAAGGATTTTCATTCTGTGTGCTGGATGCATGGACAGAACAGGGATATCCTTGTCTATTAATTTCCGTAGAGTGGCTTTTCTATAATATCCTGGACATCCAAAAAGAATTATGCTTCCATCTGCTCCTGCCAACCTTATTTGTATTTAGAAGACCTTTTCCAAAGGGGTCATGGGAGAGGAAGGTGAAAGCCTATGGATTTGATGATGGATATTTGTCCCTGTTTCTCTGCGTAGGTACTTCATGGATGTCACATGGGAATGGTTGTTTTTTGTTCTGCAGAGTTGTCCTTTTGCATCAAGGGGTGTAAAACTGGAGTGCAGGCTCTGGTGGGGACGTCTCTCCTTATCACTTCATTGGAAAATTGACTGGAAGTTTTATCACACAAACCTTGAGCAGCAAATTCTGTATCTCTGCTCTGAGTTGCTGTTTCAGTGTCCTGTCTCTCAGCTCTTGCCCTTGGAGTGGACAACACCCAGGTCTTCCTTGGCTTCTGGCTTTAGCAGTGGGTCTCAGATTTCGCTTGCCTGTGGTGCAGAGGAAATCTGCCCAAAATGTTCCTGACCTGTCTGAGTGGAAGGAGGTGGTCTCTGGAAGATTTCTCTAGTTTTTTTAGGAATTGAGACAGAAGAGAGGTAGGAGGCAACAAGCTTTTCAAGCTTCCTGCATTCTTGAAGACCTCAGGATATTCAAGCATTTAAGTGCTTGCTTCACTGGAGTATGATAGATCAGAACAGAGTGACTAGGCAGCTCAGACATGATTAATGATGTTTGGAGAGATGAGGAAATCCTGTGTTCTCACTGAATTTTCTTTCCATTCCCTCTGGTCTACTTGATCCACCTCTCTGACGTGATGTCATGAATCTTCACTGTGTGTGTAGAGTGAATAGCTCTCCAAATAAAATCTCTCTTCAAACTTTGACGACCAGACCTTCATCTTAGTTTTGCTAAAATCAATTGCCAGGTCTCATTCTCTGCTCACTCGCAGGAATTACTGAGTTTCTTTGGCTAAGTTCTCCCTTCAGGCTATTGGACAATCAAATTTTCTCTCTTCTCCACCATAAACCTCCTGGGTTAGGAACATGAGCCATTTTTCCTTTAAGGCAGTGGAAATCTGTAGTCACTGACAATCCAGGCACACGGAAGGGAAAACATCTATCATGCCTATAGAAGTTTATTGATTTTGATAAGTGCTTTGGTCAAGATCGATCCATACAAACATATTCCTACTGTTGCAGGATAATCAGAAAAATTTAAACGTAATCTTTGACAATTTTTCAGTTTGGTGACTGACTATGGCTTAGGAACATGGGTAGATTACGTTACCTGGATGGGGGATGTGCCCTCTCCACGGTTTATGGGTATAGAGACATTTGTGTTCCCATTACCTGCAGTATGAGATTAGGAGTAGTGTGAGAGACTCACACATGAGCTATAGCACATTGCAACATATCAGGTGATGGGGTGAGCACCCACAAATATGATCTATTAGATTGACCTTCAAAATAATTTATTCTGCATCCCTTCTGCTAAACCAAAGCGAAACTTTTACTGTGTATAAAAAGACATGATCTTGTTTAAAAAGATCCTGCATTCAAGTGTCTGCTTCTTAATTTCTGAGACAATTCCCCTGTCTCGTATAACACAACCTTAAGGCCTCTAGTCTTTGCTAGGTTTGCTACTTGTGTTCAGCAATGCACCTTGAAGCATTAAGTGCAGCAGGATAGATTCAGTGATTCAGCAGTTGATCCAGAAATATATGAAGCAACTCAAATCGTGATCTTATGGAAGAGGTGGCTTCTGAAACGCCCTCCTCCTCTCCCTTGAGATGTTGATGGAAAGCCTCCTGCCTCATTTGTTGGCTTTGGCAGGGCCCTGAGTGGGGGTTGGATTTCATGGGCTGTCAGCCATTCTTGGTCCTCAAAGGAACAGACAACCTGTCACAGGTGATCAATAGATGCCATTGCCTGCCCTGGAGTGTGAGGCTTTTCAAAAAGAAACTCCCAGGAGGAGATTCAAGCCTGGGATGTAATCTTGACCACACTCAGTTGACATTCAGTGAGAGGTGGTTAGGAAAGTGGCAGCCTTCCTTCCAAATGTTCACAGCACATGTGCCTCAGGCAATGAAAAAACAGATGGAAAAGGGTTGTCCGATCTTTCTCTGTCAATGTGGTTTTTTTTTTTTTTTTTTTTGTACCAATATCCCAGTATATTTTTCCTCCTTTATGCATACGGAAAGTGGAATTACCCCTGGCATGGAGTCATCATTTGGGCTGGTCCTTTAAAATTTTAGATGTTCAGGAGAAGCCTATCTCTGTCCTCAGTTGTATCAGGGTCATTGATTTTGGTGGTGTCAGAGCTGTGAGACTAAGGCTGGAACTAATCCAGGAAGTTATGTCTGAATCACAGCCATCAGTTTACCTGTGTGACATAGGAGCAACATTTGTGTTCAAACTGTCTTTGCAGTGAGCATCCGGTAACAATAGTCCTGGTTTTGAGAAAGGGCTTTTATTTAGAATCCTCTGATCCCCAAAACCTGCATCAGTGTTTGTGGGAGCTGGCCAGTGACTCACTGGGGACACTGAAAATAACCAAGGTTTCCCCCTGAGGTCTCGCAACAAATTTCTGACTGTTCTTGCTTCATTACCTGCACCATTTTGCATGTTTCTCTACATCCTCAGGCTTGGTATTAGGTCCTTAGACCAGGCTAAATGTCCATCTGCAGACATGACCTTTTCAGGTATATCTAATCAAATAAGTGTCCTCAGGCTTAATAAGTGTTTCCCAGGCTACAACTACAAGGTTTACTTACCAGTAGTTGTCTGGAGCTTCTTGACAGCAAGTAGAGAGAAAAAGGCACTTCAAAAGTTTAAATCTTATACATGTTTTAGACAGCCTTCACAGGATGCTATCCACATCCTGGAAAGGCCCACTTTTTTCACGGAGTAACTCTACTGAAGATCTAGGCTTTGCCAATATCTGGAAATGAGAGAGATAAGTCTCAGCCAGAACTGACCTCATGCAAAGCAAGGATGACTTTTCTGGCCTTTGACCTTCCCACAGAAGATTTTCTGGTGAGTTTGGAAGTGGCCATGCACTACTGGACTGCAAAGGATTTTCCAAGGAATACAGCAGGTAGATTAGGAGGGAGACTCCTATTGCTTCTCTTCTGAAAACTTCCACCCAAAATGGCATCCCAGTAAAGTCTCTGAGGCCCAGACCTTTTCATATCCATGCATCTTTGTTTTGATGTCAAAACTGTGCTCACTGCTGCAGTGATTCTTTTTTATGTTTACTATGATCAACTAATTTGCATTAATCAGGTTTTCTTTTTGGTATCAAAAGGGCTCCTGGCAGTAGCAGCAATAATTATAGACACAAATAATTTAAATATTTATCTTATCTAACATCTGAGCATGTATTTGGAGGGCACCCAGACAGCAATGATGTTAAAGAAGCTTGAAATGCCATTGTATAGGTAAATAAACAAACACATAAATACTTTGATTCTCAGCTACATAGAATTAATGCTTCATACATCTTAAGGGGGTGTTATTTCACTGGTAAAGCATTGTTAAAGCTCTAAAATCAAGTCAGGACTACTGAGGCCTATTTTAACTTGTTCATTTAACCTGTTGCAAAATTATGGTTATGTAGACACAAATCTATGAAGTGGCCCTTAAAAAATTATATTTATTTTTCCCTGCCTGCATTACCTTTGACTTTATCTGGGAAGGTGACAGAGAACTTTAGGCTCCAATGCCTATTTCTGTAAATTATTAGGTTCTCATCTTTTTGTACATTTGAAAAATTGAGCTAATTAGCCTCATGTCATCAAACATTGTGAAAGCATTTGCGATGCAAAGTATTGTATCTCCTTCATTATGCAAGAATAACAATACACTTCTGAGGGTGAGGTTAAAAGCTTCAAAGCTAAAAGAAAAAAGTCACTGCCATAATAGTACCAGCCCCATCCAGCTCCAATCAGTGACCTCAGAAATGACAAAACCCCCTTTACAATAAACCTACTATTGCAGTATTTTGCCATGGCAGGAGCAAGGCGATGCTCTGTCTGAGAAATATTATTTTCTGGGATTAAAATCCTGATAGATCTTCTAAATCTGCAACCATGCCAACACACAAAGCATGGTTGTGCAAAAAAAAACCATTGGTTGTTTCAGCTGTCAATCTTAAAAAAGTTAGATATTAGTAGCATGAAAAACAATTTTGGCTGCTAAAGACAATGTTAGATTATGGCACTGCATTGGGTTCTTCTCACAGGAGCTAAGTTCCTGGTGAATCTATTAAGTTTGTGGTCTCCCTGAAGCTGGGTTTTGTTCTCAAGTTAATTTTACTAAAAAGACAACATGTGAAAAGGATGTAGACTCATTTCAGAACTGAGCTTGAAGGTGACAGAAAAAAGTTGTGGGGAAAATTTAATCCCCAAGTATATAATTTCTGCATCTTCAAAATGTTTCTCTTTTCAAATGTATTTGCTTTCATGCTTAAAAAGCAAAAAGTTTTGGTATTTTATTTTGTAAAAGCACTTTGCATGAAACATGGACTTACTTAAAAAAAAAACAACCAACCACCCACCCAACCATCCAACCAAAAAACTATACTAATAGGGTAAATTAATGTGAAAATTTTGGGGTTAAGTTGAACAAAGTATTTTGCCTTGACCTATAATGCATTTAAAAATAATTCAGCAAAAAATGAAAAATGAATGTTAACCTTCTTTAATTTTTTGTATTCAGTTTCTAAATTAAACCCTCCAACGGGAGGACACTTCTAGCAAAGGGTAATTTTTTCCACCCCCAGGTTATTCTTGGACTTAATCTGCTCTCTTTGTGATCAATAATCAAGCTAGGCCAACACAGCCTGACTTCAGAAATCCCATCATTAACAGGGATAGTGACATTTTACTGTACTTTTTAGACACCCTATAGAGATATCCAGTGTAAGAAAAGCTTTATTTTATTTATTACTGACATACTGAATGTACCCATGAATGAGATCACACATTTCTGTCCAGGCAGAACCATGAACAACCATGGCACCATGTAAAAAGAGCGTGTGCATACACGTTCAGAGTGAGGAGCTGGACTTCTTGGTTGGGTATAAAAATCTAAAGGCTTTAAACTACATAGTTATCAATTCAGCTGTCAAATAATTGTATTTCTTCACACTGGATTTTAGGCATGAAGATTTCTAAGGCCATCTTGCCAGAAGAGCACTAAGATGTAGACGACATGAGAGTTTCTCCTCTTCTCTTCTTCTCCTCTTCTTCTCCTCTTCTTCTCCTCTTCTTCTCTTCTCCTCTTCCCCTTCCCCTTCTCTCACTGCCTTTCCAAGACAGGTTAAGTGTCTCAACACAGAGACTCCAAGGACAGCAGTAGGTTCTTTTCAATGCAGGGAATCAGTCTCAAATGGTTTCAGAAACCTCATCTTGAAGGGTAGATGTCTTGCCAGGTTCATGGAATGTGCATTGTTTCAGTTCTTTAGCACAGACTTTTGGAAGGTTGCTAAAATACTGCGATGCAACAGATTCTTCCAAGATATCAGGTAGTGGTGGGTAAAGAGAAGTCAACCCACAGGAGCAAAAGCTGTGTATTTTCACAAGTCCTTCAGCTGCTCCCCTATAATCTAGGAACGTAGGGGTGTAAATCCCAATCTAATATCTTGGTTATGTTTGTTCTACTACTAAGAATAGCTCCACCTACTAGACATGAAGCATAACTCACTGACATTTGTAAGGCCATCTGGGTCTTACAAGTAAGATACACTATGAATCAAATGTTCTGTAACAAAAACAGTGCTGACGTTTCTATCTTTTGCTAACAGGGGTCTTGCCAGCCTGGAAATGGGGGTTCCTGACAAGAAAACCCCAGAAGAGAGCCCGCAAAATTTTTCATACCTTACCTTTTATCTCCCATTTCTAAAAAGATTGGTAAGAAAGAATAAATCCCTTGGGAACACAGGCAGGCTGTGCCCAAAGTTTGATTTAAAAGGGGAACAACCCATCAGGTCAAGAGAAATGGTTAAGTGCAGCAGTGCTCAGTTACCTCTGCGTGACCTTCCTTGCAAACATGGACAGGAGCCTTTCAGCGGTGCTGCAGATGTTGGATGACTCTGCTTGAGCTGTTGAAAGACAGGGGTGATAAATAGCATTTGAGCCACGTTTCTCCCCTCCTTCAGGCAGAATTTGAGAATCTCAGGTATACAGCCTTGGGAGAGTGATTCACGAGGTACCACTTGCACCGGCTTCCTCCGAGGGAGAAAGCTGACACTTCCAGGACACTGACCTCGAGCCTGTGTGCATTTTATGTGTTCAGCACCCTCAGGAAAACCACAATTAGACATTGCCTCCCTGTATTTAACACTCAGAGACGAGCAAACAACATGGCTGGGGAATGAATGCTTGAAAAACAAATATCAGAGAGGAAAAAAAACCCCAACCAACTCTGACACCACTTGGGTGAATTGGAGCTTGTTTGGAAGTGAGCTGAATACCTTTTTGCACCTCCCCACATGATCACCTTGCAAAAAAAACTACACCTCAGCCAAAAAAAAAAAAAAAAAAAGGGCAAACCCACACAGATTTTGCACTTTGTAGAGGCAAATCTGCCTTTGTTATATAACTATGTCTGGCCAGGCTGAGCCTTGCACCCTCTCCTCGTGCCTTCCCCTCCCGTGCAGCACACGAGCTTGAGCCGTTGGCAGCTGAGTGTAGGCAGGATCTCAGATATCATGGCAATATAAATAAATAGAGAAGGATGAGATAAAATATACGGGGAGATGGAGGTGCTGATAGTGAGATAGGCTGATAGGGTGGTCAGGGTTACTGTGCTTTAGCACATGCATAAATACGTGGGTTGTGCCCCTTACCCTGGGGGCAAAATATCCAGCATCCAACATGACACACACGTGGCCATTCAGCCAAAAGTACTCCAAAGCCTTTAGGAAGAGTAAACCTTTCCTTGTGTGGAACATTCAGGATAACAGCACTTGGCATTTAAAAAAGTCTTATTTTTAATGGCGTATATTCAGAAGTGGGACAGGCATGATTTGACCCCAAGGTTTCAAGACAAAGATAAACCTCCCAACACTCCAATATTTTCTGTGCCCATCAACACTTTTTTAGGTAGGCAAATACCCAGTTACTAAGCTGAGAGATGCTTCTATTAGGAGAAATATCCCAATGGCCATAGGATGAGAGATATTTTTGTTACATTTCCAAATTTTCATAGATTGATTCGGGCCGGAAGGATCCTTAAAGACCATCTAGTTACAGTCTTCCTGCCATAGGCAGGGACACCTTCCATTACCTCTGGTTGCTCCAAGCCCCGTCCAACCTGGCCTTGGACACTTCCAGGGATGGGGCTGCTACAACACCTCTGGGCAGCCTGTGTCAGGGCCTCACCACCCTCACAATAAAGAATTTCTTCCTCCCAATATCTAAACCTGCCCTCTGTCACTTTAAAGCCATTCCTCCTTGTCCTATCACTCCATGCCCTTGTAAACAGCTCCTCTCTAGCTCTTGTAGCCACCTCAAGTATCAAGAGGCTGCAAAAAGGTCAACCTGGACCCTCCTCTTCTCCAGTCTGCACAACTTCAATTGTCTAAATCTTTTCTCATAGGAGAGGAGTTTCATCCCTTTTATCATCTTTGTGACCTCCTCTTGCCCTTACAGCTATAAGAATGACCAGAGAAAATGTGAGGGGCGTAGGCTGTGGCTTTCTCTTGACACTTGACCCACTTCCTAGTCTGCAGATGTTGTTGTAGACCTGTACAAGTGTAGTGGTGAACCGGAATTCCTGCCTGAATTCCTGCATCACGAGGTCTGTGAGCCCCTTCCCAAGGATAATGGTTACAAAACACACTCTGGGTCTGGTGTGGTTTGACACAGGCCTGTCACTCGCTGAGTATTTTTGCCAGAGCACTGGTGATGACTGGGAACACTGTCTTGTTTCATGCTTGCTTACTGAATTCAGCTTTTGGTGACAAGCAATTAGCACTTTGTAATCTGTGATGTGGAGGGCGATATATATATTTTAATACACAGAATATTTTTACCAGGGACTAAGAACTGCTTGAATTTGCTGAAGAAATTTGTCACCAAAATAAATAAGGGAAGCATTTAAAAATTATGGCACATGGGTATTTTTAGGGTAAAATGCTTCTTTTATGAAAAATAACTATTTGAAGCTTTTTGCATTTTTCATTTCCAAATGGTATTTTCCTTGAAGGATTGACCTAATTTACATTAAAAGAAAGAGATAAGAAAGAAAACTTTTAAATGACTTCCAAATGGTACTCAACATCACATTTTCAGATGAGGAAAATGTTTTGAGCTGACTCAAACCTTTTTTTTTTGTTGTTTGTTTCATTAAAACCAAATGAAAACCTTCAAACTTCCCGTTTTGCTTTGCTTTGACTCTTGTAATTTTTTTCCTCTGCACTTATTATGCTTGGCCCCTGCTGCTGGAAAATGCAGTAATTCTCTGAAGTGAATCACCACTGGTGACCTCTTTGAAAATAGTTTTGGTGATACACCTCAAATATCTCCAATCTTTCACGTCTTTCCTCAGCTCTGAGCATTTGTTAATTAAGCATTGCCACACAGCGCCAAGGGAAGAAAGCTATTACCATAAAATGAATGCAGGATTTTATGTGACCCCATTGGAGATATCAGGACCATCATTTTTTCCAAGCAAGGAGTAAAACTGAAATTCTTGGAGTATTTCTTCCTCAAACCACAATAGGTGATTCTGCATCACTGCTGGGGATGTCTGTCCATGCAAAGTTGTCAAGAATGCAGCCACAGGTAACTATGGCTAAGAAAGATGATTTGTTTTCTATGGATAAATGGCACTCTCCAAGCCACAATTTTGCCTTGCCTGGGACATTTCAAAAAGGGTAATCAGGCACTGGTGCACAAATAAAGAAAAAAACACCAACTGAACTTTCTGTGGATGTGCAATGCAAACAAAACCACAGCTTTGCCTTCCCCACCCTTGCACCAAAACTATGTTGAGGTTTTGGAAAGTATATTCATATTTTCATTTTCAGTCCTCCAAGGTAGGACAAGAAGCAGGATGTGCTGAAATACCACAAAGGGCTGCCTGGTCTGGGTAGGTTTCCAGCATGCTTTTGCAGGGCTCAGGATGGCTCTTGTTCGTGAGCGGGTTTGGAGGTGGGGCCTTTCCCGCGAGTCGAAACCTTCCCCCAGCCTTGCTGTCCAAAGTGCAAAGATTGAAACTTTGTTGTGGGTGGCTGAGAATGGGTCTGGCTTATGGATACGAAGAGGGCAAACTAAAATCCTCGTTCCTAAACTAGAATCACAAAACCATAGAATATCCTGAGTTGGAAAGGACCCGCAAGGCTCATCAAATCCAGCTCCTGGCCTTGCACAGGACAGCCCCAAGAATCCCAACATGTGCTTGAGAACATTTTCCAAGCACTCCTTGGGCTCTGGCAGCCTTGGGGCCATGACCACTTCCCTGGGGAGACTGTTCCAGTGTCCAACCACCCCCTGGGGAAAGAACTAATGTTAGTTCAGCCCTGGTCAAGCTTTTATTGAGGCTGCAAAAATTTCTGTTCTCATTGAAATCAAGGTAGATTTTACACCAACCTTAAAGCAAAGCAGAGGTGACCCAGCAGATAGGGATCAACAGCAGAGGAGTCAGGGAGAATAAAGCAAGATTATTTAATAGGAGAATTACAGTCTTTTATTTGCATTGTTTCTTTTCCCCAGCTCCAAGCTTTGCATAAAGCTGTCTTTGTTAAAACATCGTGTTAGGCTATGGTCTTGGATTGGCAAAAAGGCCTTAATGCTGGGGTTTAATGCAGTGCAAAAACAAGGTATAGTTGCTTTAAAAGAAAATCAAGGGTAGGCAGCCTCCCGAGAGCCTCAAAGTTTAAACAAATTACAAAAAGTATTTCTCAGGTGAAATTGGAAAGGGTGTTCTGTGATGCAGAAGAGTGGCCATGAGTCCTCTGTGTTCACACTGTCCTGGGTATTGTAAGAAGCTTTCTTGTGAAACTGTTTGCCAAACCAGAAGTCCTAAATTGAAATGTGTTGACAGAAGGAATCTTACTACTTATTTATAATTTGAATACATCTTGGGGCAGGTTATGAGATGATGCGGGTAAGTCATGATCCACCCTCCTTCCTTCCTCCCCGTGTCCTGGTGCTCATTCCAGCACTGGCCAGGGCTCTCAGGGTGTTTGGCATTTTGGGTGCTGATGCTGAGCATCATCCCTTCTCCCTGTGCTTCAGAGGGGAGAGAGGGTGCTGGGTACTTGGCAGGATCAGGTCCTTCACCTCATGCAATCCTATGACCCTGAGGGAGCCCACACACAGATTTGTTCCGTAACACATAACAAACAACTTCGTTTTACTCAGAGGGAGGGAGATGAGCACTTTGAGCAAATGATGCATTAAATCAGGGCTGCCAACTGCAGCTTGATGTGAGTGCTTTATGCCAAGATCTGTCTATCTATCTATATAATCTTTTATATTCCCAGCTCTTCCTGCTCATCTATCCATCCATCTCTCTCACTATCTCCCTGTATGTATTTTCCGTATTTCAATCTCTTTCTGTCTATCTGTCAGTTAATCTATCTACTTATTTTGACGTCTGTCATCAGAATAACATCTGTTAGGGTGTTTTAACTATGCTGGCAAAGGACACATTACAATTCCCTTGACACAATTACAGTTTCATGGAAGTCAGGCCCCATTTTACCTTGACTGAAATCAAGTGAAAACAGCAGTTGGGCAGCAGGTTTTATTGTCCAGTGGTCAGAGTCTGGAGATGGAATTTAGGGACTGTAGGACCTAGTCCATGGTCTGCTGTGGGATTGTCTCCTTGTAATCCTTGTAATGTAATTCTTCTCAAATTTTTTTTTTTTTTTCATTTCTACACTCAAGGTCTTCTGTGAGCACCATAAACAGGTTTCTATTTTTTTGTCTGGAAAACAGACCCATAGGCATTTTGGCACATGTAGATGTGACACTTAGGGAGGGACATGGTTTTGTGGGATTGGCAGTGGTTGGACTTGATGATTCTAAAGGTATTTTCCCACCTATATGATTCTATGATCTCTAGGTGCTACTGAAAGGAAATTGCATGTTGTTTTCCCCCTACTCTGCTCTCACATATGAAGGGTACCCTCCATTTCTCTTTCAGGGCATCGAGTGTGGAGCTGTCATTTTGTATTTGCATTTGAGTGTGGGTAATTGGCTGTACTGTCTCCTCTCCAACTATCAGACTTGTTATTCTTTATTTATGTTTTGCTTTCTGTCATCTGAAAGCAAATGAATCTGCTCCTTTTTCCTCTCCCCCCATCCTCTGTGTCTTTGTTGTCCCCATGTTTTACTCTCTGTATGTGGTAAAACACATGCTTAGCTTGCTTGGATTGTGTTTCCATGTATTAACTTCTACAGCCTGCAGCGAGCCATGAAAACCCATCTGAGCAGGGAAATAGCAGTAGCTGTGCATTGGCTGGTAAAGGCAGAGGAAGAGTTTCAATGTACACAAGGAAATCGAACCTCTGATTTGCATAAGACTAGACTGTGCTAATTTGTTGAGTGAATAGATAGATGAGGAACAAAAACATGCCTTAAAGCATGCATGGATAGTTACTGCAGAAACCAGTACCCAAAATGGGTCAGATCCAAAAGGGAAGCTGTCAGAACCCACTGCCTGCTGCTGCTGGAGCTGGTCTTGATCAAAGGGTAAATAAAAAGCAAAGATTCATCTGCTCCATGAAACCATAGCTCTTGAGTTTGAAAGGTATCAGGGAGCCACCTGGCACTAAGGGATACTCCAAAAGTGATGGTATATCCAGGGACATGTGTGGGATTATTATAAATTCCTGCAAAACCTAAGATCATTCTTTTTTTCAGATTTTGCAATCCATATAAATCTCCCCAGATTTTGTCAGAGAAGTTTTGCTAGAGAAGCACAGAGAGAGGCAGATGGGAACATGATCTCATTTCCTTTCCTTTCCCAGTGAAGTGCTTGCCACTCTTGCAGACAAAACTTAAATTTCTCAAGGGAAATGAAATCAATGGAAGTCTCTGGGACTTTCCCTCTTTGTTACCTATGAAAGAGACAGACTTTAGGTCTGTACTCAAGAAACATGATCACGTTCAGCAGCAAAGAGAGAGAGACTTGATATTAGCCATCACAGAATGTACACACACTTATGAGATATATATGTGTGTATAAGTGTGCATTTATATGTGCGTGTATAATATATATATAAATCCAGCTGAGTAGGTTTTCCATGTTGAATAAATACCTGGGATCCCCAGGATCAGACAGTTTGATGAAACACACTTTTGCTAAGCATTTGCTATTTTCTCCATCAGTTTTATTTATTTATTTAACTAACAATAAAGAGTGATCTTGGAGCAAGAAAGAAAATAATCATTTCTCAATGCGAAAAAGCTCTAAAATAATAAATGCCAAGAGCTCGCTGAGATGAAAGTCCTGAGGTGGTTGTTCTGGAGGAAGGGAAGCTGCTTTGTGGAAGTGCAATAATATTTTCCTTGCCTTAAGACCATGAAGGCTTTTCTGTTCAAGCTTTCCCCTGGAGCTTTCGCAGGATACGGCCGTGTTATTACACCTTTGATAGCACATAGCTGGGCACTAGCTGCACTAGCAGGTGTGTTAGGGGTTGTAATGAAACTTTACAGTCAGGGCTTGTTTTCAGGAATCCATTTGATTATGTCTTTAATTATGTTTGATTTATGTACGGCGAGGTGGCAGGAGACCGCAGCAAACCCTCAGCAAACCCGACCCCGACGAGGTCCTGGGTGGCTCAGAAGAATTGCAGCGTTTCTAGCTGGAGGTTATGTGAGCCCCCCAGGTTGCTGAGCTGGGTATCTATGAAGGCAGCCACCTTTGCTGCCTGCCTTTATCTTGCTGCTGGCTGAAGCCACTGAATGGGGAGATACGGGTCATGGTCCTCCCAGCATTACTGAAAGCAGTCTGAATGCCTCCAGATGGAGGTGGTACAGGGATGTGTAGAGAGCAGAATGGAAGGAAGTATAATGTTTTCCTGAAAAAAATAGAAAATGCAGAAAATAACATGAGAAGGAATTTCACAGGTGAGGGAAGTAAATCCTTCACTCCTTGAGGTGTCAGCTCTTCTCTTTACAGGTTGATTTTTGTCAGCGGTTCTTAAAATCTCCTCTTTCAGTGATTAATACACTCATCATTAGAAATAATTTCTCTTGTCTTGCCTGATGTCTCACAGGAAAAACAGAAGACTTCCTAGTATCTCTAAACCACCAATTACTTATTAGTTACATGGTAATCACAAGTTGCTCCTTTGGCAATCACCCATTACCTGTTATGGCTAATAATGATCTGACTTTTGGATTACTGAAAAGGGGAGGATTATAAGTGAGAAGCTTGATTTGTCAGGGAACTGCCAACCATTTCATAGCTGGGAATGGTTCACAGAGAAGGTGTCTCCTTTGCCCGCAAACCACAACAGAAAAATATGCAGCTATCAAATGGGTTCATGAACCTGGATACATTGCTGGGATTGCTGCTTTTCCTACCCTATGGAATATCCAATGAGACCAATGAGATGTGATCTCTGAATGAGAGTGTAGGCTGAGTGAGGACTTGGATCTTCAATGGGAAGAACTATAAAACCTTGCCTTGTCAACAAGTCTGAGTACTGCTTTTGAATCTTCATAATCATTTACCAAAATCATCAGCTATGCACAAAAAGCTGACAGGCATCCTTGCCCTTGTAGACCCATTATATCCATGAGACACAATTGTCTGACATTTTTATAAGTGACTTTACACATGGTCACATTCTGTATATCCTCTCTGCCCAGGAGTTTCCAAGGAGAAGAGATCTGTCCATCTGTTTTTCTCCCAGATGTGGTGATGTGTATTGTCCTCCTCTCCATGATGTGAACATGTACAATGGGAAAACTCAAACTGACTGATTTTGGTATATTGATACCCTGTTGACAGTCTTTGGGATTCTTCAAAATAATTCCTTAATTAACTACTGCATTAATGGACATAATAGGGCTCAGTAGACTTGTAATCCCTTTTGTAGTATGTTCTCCAAGATTCCCTTCCAGTCCCTAGGGAGATCCTAAATGGCTCTGGGTGGGAACCTGTATCTCTGTGTGACCTGATCCTGATTGAAGTGGGTCCCCACTTAGCTCACGGAGCCTGAAGCTGATTAAACTCTTCCTTCAATGGATTTTCTGTACCACATTCCACCTCTTAAAGGGAATTGTTTATCTTCCTTTGGGTGCTCCTGCTCTGCTTTTCTCAGTCTTCTTTATTTAAGAGGATTCCAGCAAGAAAGCTACTACTGAACGCACTGTGCAACCTAAGTAGCTGTATATTTGGGCGACTGTTTGGAGTAGGAATTTTGGGGGGCTAATTAGCTTCACCACTGAATACCTGCCTCAGGATTTTGTTGCAAAGCTCTATCTGTGGTGGATGAATGTGCAGGAGGCAATGAGTTCATGGGGCTCTGGCAGCTGCTTGTTTGTCCATCCACCTACTCCTTGCCATACTCCCTTGGAAGGCTCAGTGAGTGAAATGCCCAAATATCTGGAATCCTACTGCACCTTTTCTCCAAAAACATTCTGCTGACTCCAGCTTTCTCCAAGCTCTTGCTGCAGTACCCAGTTTGGCAGAGTGCTGCAAGCCATTTCTTAGGTCCTAATGACTGCACAGACCTCATTTTGAAGGCTCCTTGGTGTTTGCTTCAGGTATGCCAAAAAGAGAGGGTGCGGCGCAGGCTTTGGTGAGTTGGCACCCTCTGACTTGAGTCAGAATTTTCAAGCCTGCATTTTTGCAGATGGTGGAACCTGGAGCACCGTCTCTGCTCAGGAGAAGGTCTTTTTCCTCCTTCCTCTCTTCCCTCAGGAGGCCTGGTGCATGAGGGCAGAGGATGCTGATGGGAGCCTTTGGGATGGTGACCATCTTGGTGACATGAAGGAGGAACAGGAAACAACATCCAGGTGGCAAGAACAACCCAGTGCTTCTCCCAGCATTGGGACAGCCACTGGGCCATGCAAGGCCCTCATCTCTGAGAGGACGTTGTAGGTTTGAATTGTACCACTGGTCTGGGATTTAGCCCCACTTTGCAAGCATGTCATGATAACAATTTAGAGCTGTCGACACATGTGAGGGTTTATCTTTGGCAATGCAAAATGTGAAACCAGCAGCCCTGAGAGGATACAGCGACACAGCTATGTATGACAATAACTAATGATGGAGCCCACATATCATAAAGAACCTTCTTTGCTGGGAGACCTTAGGGGCAGCGGAGCAGTTATCGTAGAAAAGTGGGGACTGTATCATATAGAGTATTTAGGGCCAGGGATGTACTAATCCCATCTCATTGGATTGCCTTACCCAGCCTGCCTTTTCCTTCTTTGTAATGTGTTTCCTCACCTGAAATCACCCAGCCCTTGGTGACAATAGATGGGGAGTCCATGCAGCCTGGCCTCTGACCAAGATGGGATTCTTCCACCTGCCCTGCCTATACCACACACAACAAAGAGACTGCTGTTAGTTCACAACCATTTCCCCCATTCCTGATTTTTCAGTCCTGAAGTAAACATGCTGCAGCTACAGGACGGGTGGTATGCAGACACCGGGCCAGGGCTGGCTTCCACCATGGTGGTAGGAATGGGAATTCCACTGCAGGCTAAGGGGAAGGGAGAGCCCTCCAAGCTAATGTGATGTGGGAGGTCTAATTCCTACCATCACAGCCCTGATTTGTAGGCAACAGATTATTTCACTGGCTTTCACTATGGTTTTATATCTTAGTAGTTTTTTTTTTTTAGTGTTTTTTTTTTACATGAAAGCAGGAGTGTGTGGATTTTGCAGGTAAATTATAATGAAAGCTGATGGGTGCTTGTGTAGGCTTGTAGAGGGTTTGTGCACAGAAAGCAAGCAGGGGCTGGAGGGAATAGCTGAGTGCCCAGGGAAGGTTTAATTAGCATATAGTGAAAAATCTAAAGGTTATACCGAGCCCCAGTTCGGTGAAAGACAAAAACTGACTGTTCTCAGAGCATACCTCAGCAGCAAGCTCTGTCGCACCTGATGCAATGCTTCCCTCTTGGGCCACCCACCTCCAAGACATGATTATGCAGTGAGAAAGGAGCAGCACTTTGCACTTTCTGTTATCATGGTCCTTCTTAATTATACATGCCTAAGTGTTCAGACACGGCCACAATGAGCATGGTACACATCCAGGGGAAGTGAAATTCATCTGAGAATCTCCTACTGCTTGGCAAGCAGTTATTAACTCAGCCTCCCAACACCCCCGTGAGGAAAAATGTGTCGAAACCCATTTTCGGTACTAATTTAAAAAAACAACAAACTTAAGCAAGCAAAGTGATTTGCTCAAAGCCAAAGAGCAGGTTGGTGTGAAAGAGCTTGCCCTAAAAATCCAGAATAAGGGATTTTTCCCTTTGTCTCTTCAAATGAGGCCTTGTTCCCACGTTGCTTTGTGTTTGTACAGAAACTACAACAGGGGGGTCCCGCTCCGTGACTCAGGGGCTTGGTTCCAATCCAGAGAGCCATGTTTCCATGATTACTCCTGCTTTATGTAAAATGGCCCTTGTACAGGCTCATCTTGCTGAGCTTTTTGGCGCTGTTCCTGGGCCTGACTGCTACCATAGGGTAGGACTGCAGGATCACATTTCCATTTTGTAAGGAGACACGCTTTCTCAGGATGCATGGAAGCCTGCTTAATTTCAGTACGAAGTCTGCTTGAAACAGAGCTGCAAGCCTAGATCTAGTGAATAATAATAATAATAGTAATTATTATTATTATTATTCATTGCAGTAGTGCGTCGAATTCCTAATCAGCAATCAGACCTGTTGTGCTAGGAAACAGCAATTGCCCTTTGCGATCTCAGGTCTAGATCCACCAGAGCTTAGCCTCTAATTATGTGCTAACATACATGAGTTTTATTGGGAAGCCATAAGTTTGGGAACAAAACTAGCTTTGCAGACCTTGGCTGACATCTTTGCAGAGCGACACCCTTCCTCGGCATCCCGGTGAAAAGCTGCTCTCCCCGTGAAGAGAAGCTCCCCGTGTGAGAACCGGCCGTCCCCTGCGTGCTTCATATTGCAGGATCAAGGCTTCTATTAATGACAAGGCTTGACAGTGGGGTGAGTCCTACAAAGAGAGGGAGAAGGAGGTGCCGAGGGTGCCTTGTGATTATGCGGTTGGCGTGTGTTTCTCCACCATGCAAGGAAAAGGGAAAGAAAACCAGCTAGACTGCAACAGGCATAGTTGTGCAGTATCCAGACTGCAGCCTCAGTCATGGCCTCACTTGGAAACCCCTGCAAACTTTTACTAACATCTGGTCCTCCATGAACAGTGGTATTTTGTGCACAGAAACTCAGTTTCACCTCTGTCTTCTACCTTATTCTTTTTTGTGTTTATGCTGATTCTGTCCTTTTTCTTCCTCTTTTTTTGGTGGTTGCCTAGTAGCTCGCAGTTGCATTCTGTCTTATCAGATTGTGCCTAGTTACAATCTTTCTCTGTGTGCCGAGGGCAACCCACTGTAAGTGAATATGGAATATTTTAGTGTGCATTGTTGGTTTTTCTTCCTCCTCCTCTATTTTTTTTTTCTTTTTAATAGACTTCTGTTTTATTCCCAGCATAGTTTTGTTGCCATTCAGATTGTCTTTTGTCTCTGATAAAAGATGACATCCACAGCCTAGGAGCTATCAAAAGAATCAGGTGAGCTGAGGAAATGTGGCAGGGTTTGATGATTTTGGGGCCCTCTTGAGCTTAAAAAAAAACCCCACGTTCTGAGCGGGATTCAACTCTTCTTCCTTCTGGCATCTGACTGAAAAACCTGTGTTTAGTTCATGTAACATCCAAATTGCCTTTTCGAGGTGCCTACATTTCTCCCAAGAGTAGACAAAGTCTCTAAAACATGGCCTCTGAAATTCAGGCTACGCCATAGGTACAACAAAAGACCACACATGTAGCATGCTCTTCCAGTTTTGTTTTGCCACGCTGGCTTTGCTGGATGGGACAAAAAGGGAAAGTCAATGACACCTCTAGACTCTTCCTTAAACAGTGACAAAGGAAAACACGCTGCTTTTGGCAAGGCATGACGCATGGCTAAATGAGGGCTGTTGGGCTGCCTATCGCTGGGCTCTTGGCAAAGTCTGGTCTTCTATGTGGGTGCAGACCAGTGTTTCACACCTGGGGTGTGATCAAGGGGGAGTTGGCCATGTTGCTTTCCATAAGCTTCCTTTCTGATGGAAATTTGGCTCATGAGATGATGCTGTGTGGCGGGATGTGTGTGCATGTCTGTGTGTCTGTCTGCCTGGTAACTCTGGAAGACATTAACCAAATTCAATCACATTTGACAGCAGGACTGTAGATTTAAAGATATGCGGCTCTTGTAAGCTGTCGGAAAATAGTACTGTACTGGAGCTGGAGATTTTGTTGAAAGAAAGACAGCGATGTTAGGTCCACCCTTGTTAGACATTAGAGAATCCACACAGGAATGATGTTTTGAATGCCCTACCTGTAGAAACAGCCTTAATCTGTTTATGCCCTATCAGATACCACAGAAATCACTGCCTGCTTCTGTTTTCTCTGTGGCATCTAATAAATCACAAACACACGCATAAGCTTTCTCTCCTTTTTATCTCTTCTCTTCTCTTCTCTTCTCTTCTCTTCTCTTCTCTTCTCTTCTCTTCTCTTCTCTTCTCTTCTCTTCTCTTCTCTTCTCTTCTCTTCTCGTCTCTTCTCTTCTCTTCTCTTCTCTTCTCTTCTCTTCTCTTCTCTTCTCTTCTCTTCTCTTCTCTTCTCTTCTCTTCTCTTCTCTTCTCTTCTCCTTTGTCTCTTTTTCTCTCTGTCTCTCTTTCATGCTCTCTTTCTCTCTCTCTTTCTCTCTCTCTTTTTCTCTTTCTCTCTTTCTCTCTTCCTTTCTTCCTTTCTACCTTTCTTGCTCTCTGTCTTTCTCGGTCTCTCTTTTTCACTAATAAGGGAGCTCCTGCTGCAGCCGTAGTGCTACCCTGTTAGAAGTCAAAAAACTAACAGATAAAAATCACTTGGACAAGAGCTCCATGAGACCTGCTGTCCACCTACTATTTTTTCCCTCTTCTAATGCTTGGAAAGGGAGTTCCAGAAGGTGTAAGAAACACTTGTTAGCTTATTATTTGAGGTAAATCTAATCAGCAGGTGATCTGTCATAATGACTTTTCCGAATATAAGAGCAGAAAAAGCCTTGGGACAGGACAGTGATAAGTTTCCCACCCAAGACAAACCAAGGTGGGCCCTATTGGGTCAGAGTGTGACTGATCACTGTGGTTGTACCCTGTCACATATCTTGCAAGGAAGCTCACATCTTCTTGTGGGTACGTTAGTACTGTTTCTCATTATTAATATGGCTCTGTAGGTGTGCCAGGCCCTTTCCAGACTAATTAAATAAAAGGTCTCTGCCCCAAGGAACTAACCCAGCAAGGGATGACAATAAACAACAAGAGGAAGAGGGTTACGCAAGTGAAAGATCATGAGATACATCTCATGTTGTACCAGTATGTTGGGCCAAATCCTCAAGTAATTACATAAAGCCCAATTTTGCCAAGTTGTTCATTGTTAAGTTGCTCCACCCTCATGTAAGAAATCCCATTGAATTCTCTTAATGAGAAAAAAATGCAGAGCCGTACTGAGAGGGGAATGATCACACCTGCAGCCCAAGAAAGTTGATCTGGTTTTGGGGAAAGGCTTATCAGGAGATAAAGAGTACAACTGAGCTTTAAGCTGTTATCTGGGTGATACACGGATATTTAGTTTTATTAAGCACTGCAACAAGGTGGAATGATGCACTTGGAATCCCTTGAAATTAATTATTTTCAGATTCAGTCATTATGGTTGGATGTCATAAGGCACTTAAGAATCAATGGGAGACAAGTGCCCTTGAGATTCTAGCTTCGTATCTTTAAAACTGGATCTTCTGCATCAGCTATCAATTCCCATCTCTCCCTCAGAAAGACCTTGTCTGCGAGGTTCCCTCCTTCCTGAAGCTACAATGACTCACACTTACAGTTGACATTCAAGGAACAAAGAAGTCTTCAGCATCTATCTTGATGTTCATTTGGGCCAAGACAGCAAGTCCCAATCTGCTTTGCTTTGAGCTTGAAGAGAGAGGGGCTGATGCTGTAAAGATCAAAGCAGGTCCAGACTCCCCTGACGTTATTCTGCTTAAATGTAGGATTTGGGGATCATTCCCAGCTCTAGTTTCAGGAAAATCTCCTACGTTTCAGCTGTGAGTCTTGGTCTTTCAAGGAAGCAAATGCTCCTGTACCAAAGGAATCTAGGTCTATGGTAAATAACAGCTCTGGTGTTGGGAGGTCTTTTTTTTCCCACTGGATCCAGGCCATAGACAGCTGAAATACAATTCCGAGAAGTGGGCAAACAACTGCAGGGAGGGAATAGTTGGGAGTGGGACTGTGTTCAGGTACGTAGGTTGAAGGCAAAGGGAACTTTGTGTATGTTGGCTCTGAAACCATGTGAGGTAGAGGGTGGTACAGAGAAAAACTCAGACGGTAGCTCACCTCCCTCTTCCCCGGGGGCAAATGCCTTATTTTCAGTTAGGAATGGATACATAATAAAGGAGCCAGCTCTGTTGCCGTCATGATGCAGAACCTGGCAGTGCCTGTTTCAGAATGCTGGCTTAAGCATAAACAATACCACATGAGAACGGGGAGAATGATGATGGACCCAAAATGTGTTAAACTACTTGCAGAGCAGACATTTTGCCTGTGCTCTAACAATCAGGCTTTTCACAGAGCTTCCTGAGGCCCATGTGCTCCCAGGGGACTTTCTGCTCTCAATGAGAAGGATGCTGAGGCTGTGTTGTTCCCTTTTGGACAAGGTCAGCTCACAGAGAAGAAGGGGCAGGACATCAGGGATCCTATCAAGAACCTCCAGCTGATGTGGTAGCCTGTGAACACTAAGGCCTTGCATTTGTCAGTCCACTGTCACCACTTGTCCCAGCCCCTGACCAATGCTGCCCAGGCAATCCAGCCCTGACAGGGTATAGATATGCATCCTGGGAAGCACAGATGGATGTCTGCTCAGCACCATCAGGGACTTGAGTGACTCCAGGCTCCTGTTTGTGCTGCCTGTCAGAAATGAAATAACCTGGCGTCTCAGGCAGGGGACTCGAGAGGGAAACTGATACAGAATGGTTAATACAACACCGGTCCTTTACACTGAGGATGAGCCAGTCACTTCTGAGCAACATAAGAAATCCACTCCAGCTGAAAAGCATATGTTTCTTTTCTCTTTACAGCAAAGCTCCCATTTCAGGCACAGGCATTATTTGTTTCTCAAAATCCCCTTTCCCTGTATCTGCTTGGCTGACCTGATCATCTGAGAGCCCTGAGAGTGGTAGTTATCCCTTCCTACCATTGTTTGCTCTTAAGACCAGTTTGGAAGTGCTGTGTGCATGTGTGTTTGCTTTGTTTCTCCTGCTAGTTGTTGTTGGGTTTTTTTCCTTTTCTTTTTTTTGGTCTTAGATGTACACAAATGCAACAAAGAAATCAGAAGCGGGAGGACTGTGGCATGCAAATCTGTCAATGGGCTATTCAATTAGTTTATTGTTACAAGTGAAACACCAGCAGCCTGGTGAGAAAAAGGAAGTTCCAGGTGCTAAAAGGGCAACCAGACAGTTTTTGGTGTAGCGTACAAAACAGGTTTTTCTGTCTTCAAGAAGTTTACTTGCTCTTTCTCACATACAGACATGTAAAACTGGAGGGCACCTCTTGATTCTCTAAGTTATATCTCTTCTCTCTGTTAAAGTCTTCCATGATCTGAAAATGGTTCTTGGGGAAGGAACGTTCTTGTTGATGTATTTTTGCTCTCACTGCACAAACTGGAAGTTGTTCAGGTCTTTCACCAGCCTGTGTTTATTTAGTTTTAGCTTATGCCATTTGTTGGAACTATGCTGTCTTTTAGTTTAAAAAGATCTTTTTTTCTCCCTATTTGCTCTCCTGATGTATTTATATATTAGTCAGCACTGTTGTTCCAGTCCTCACTTTGTTCAGCTAAAACCAAGATGTATCTTCTTCTTCTGACACATCTCAGCACTTTAGCTTTGTACTCTGAGTTCATCTCTCCTAAATACAGGTAACTAGGATCTGTTTTGTTGCTTTTGAGGTTGTCGTCCATGTGCTTTGTGCAGAACAAGACAGAAACTCCCCTCTCCTTATGGGAAATACTTTATGAGGCACATTTTTGGTAGCCATGTCACACGCTCTCTTTTAATGCTTGATCCAATTCTGTTTAATACCTTATCAATGACCTTCATAAGGGGATTGAGTGCATCCTCAGTAAGTTCACAGATGACACTAAGTGGGGAGGGAGTGTTGATCAGCTGGAGGGTGGGAAGGCCCTGCAGAGGGATCTGGAGAGGCTGGATCCATGGGCTGAGAGACAGTTGGATGAGGTTCAATAAGGCAAAATGGTGGGTCCTGCCCTTAGGTCACAACAACTCCTTGCAGTGCTACAGGCTTGGGGAAGAGTGTCTGAACAGGACCTGGAGGTGTTGGTCAACAGCTGGATGAGCCAGCTGTGCCCAGGTGGCCAAGAAGACTAATGGTGTCATGGCTTGGATCAAAAATAGTGTGGCCAGCAGGACCAGGGCAGTGATTGTCCCTCTGAACTCCTCACTGGTGAGGACACACCTCAAGTCCCATGTTCAGTTTTGGGCTCCTGGATTAGATGAACTTTGAAGGTCTCTTCCAAGGTAAACTAATCTATAATTCTGTAACGAAAGACATTGAGGTGCTGGAGAATGTCCAGAGAAGGGAAAAGAAACTGGTGAAGGGTCTAGAGAGTAAATCACATAAGGAGCAGCTGAGGGAACTGGGGTTGTTTAGTCTGGAAAAAAGGAGGACTGGGGGGACCTTATTGCCCTCTACAACTACCTGGAAGGAGGCTGTAGTGAGGTGGGGGTTGATTTTTCTCCTAAATAACAAGTGACAAGAGGAAATAGCCTCAAGTCATGGCAATGAAGGTTTAGATTGAATATGAGGAAAAATGTCTTCACCAGTGTCTTCAGCACTTGAACACGTTGCCCAAGCAAGCAGTGGAGTCACCATTCCTGGAGGAATTTAAAAAACATGTGGATGTGGTGTGTGGAGATACAGGTTAGTGGTGGCCTTGGCAGTGCTGGGTTAATGGTTGGACTTGGTGATCTTAAAGGTCTTTTCCAAACTAAATGATTCTGATTCTGTGATGCATGCATCCCACTTTTCAGAAAAAAATTCAGTCCCCAAACTGATTTCTGAAGGACTGCAGTCATAACTCCAGCTCAGTACTTCCTCTCTCAACACCACCTGTTGTAATTTCCTATGTAGTGACTCCCCTTTCCATCAAAAAATTCCTCTCCTGATCTCCATATTCTACCACTTAATAATTTCTCATGAGGTACCATATCAAAAGTTTTACTGAAGTCCAGAGAGATTAGATCTACTACATTTCTTTCATTAGAAAATCAGTGATCTATCAAAGCAAATTATCAGGTCAGTTCAGAGTGATCTATCTTTTCTAAAACACGTGTTTTATTGCAATTTTCATTTACATCCATGCCTTTAATTATTCTTTCTTGCTGTATGTGTTCCATAATCTGACTTATTGCTGATGCCAGCCCACATCTTCTGGTTTAACTGCTTCAGCTTAGGACTTTGTAGAACTTTTGAAATTATTCACAGTCAGATTTTGTGTCTATGCTTAGACAAGTAAATAAAATGGTCTGGCATTTATTTCCTGATCCCAAAAATCATGGCAGGGCATGGCTTGAGAAGGTACACCTACACTTTAAAATCAAACTTCCCACCAAAAAAGAGTTGTCCCATGGGTACTGTGTACTGGCAATAATGCACATGATATTTTCTCAACCACTCCTCAGCATATCAGGTGCCACAGGACAAAACTTGCTAGGGACAGAGCTAAGAGCAAGGCAATCACATGTCCTGGACTTGGTTAATATGCTAGTTTAGGCAAAACTAATGATTCTTTGTGCCTTTTCTCAGACCTCTGCAGGGAGATTGTTTAGTTTTCCCTTGAGCCGATGGCAATTTCAAGAAAACACTTCATACTCCCATCCCTCTTTTCCATTAGCCTTTATGCCTCTAAGCCTGTGTTCAGCATTCCCATCCTTTACTGGAAACTTTTGTGATTTGTTTGAATTTCCTTTGCAAATTCTAAGTGGATTTGACTTGTGGCAGTTCTTCCACTTGATGCCTTTGTTTCAGCCATCATATTTCAGCCATTAAAAATTTCAGTATCTAGTTTGGGATGGGGGAAAACTTGTCCCTCTCCAGAGTCTATAGATGACCTGAAGCACTCATCTCCATTCTGATCCCTTAGAAACTGGGGGAGGAAAGTCTCGTCCTATACTTAAACACCCCTCTCTTTGTTTGTTCACTCTTACTCTCACTACAGTGGACTACTAACAAGAAAATTGAACCTTGTAGGCGAGGTCTTCAATCCAAAGGCAGCTCTGTTGGATCAATGGTGATTTTCACAGGCTGAGACCCGTGCCTGCAGCTTTCCCTGGAGAACCAGGATGAGAAAGGTTTGACGCCATATTTTTCCTACACAAGTCAGACATGAACGGGATTGTTGCTCCAATGTAAAGATTTTTTTCTTTTCCACCCCTGTGACGTGAAGCACAAGGCTGCACATTTCAGCTACTTTTTGGATAGAGGCAATAATTTCTTAATTTGCCCTGAAGGGGCACGCGCATAGATGGGGAGGAAAAAAATTAAGAGCTTGTGGAATTGATTGGAGGAGAGATGCATCTTGTTCAAACTAGAAGTGAAAATATATTCCAAAGAAGAAATCATTAGCATTTTCATTAAATGCCAAAGAGTGTGACTATTAGACCTACCTCAGGCAACCCTGAGGTTGAAAACTTTTCAACAAGGTTTAATTGATCCAGATGGATTGAGGTTGTTTTTGTTTTTTACCCCTTCCACCCTTCTACCCCCTGCTTAAATCTCTGTACTCCATCACCTGTGAGAAAACCCCAAACCGAACCAAATTAAAATAAATAAACAACGCCTTCAACCCACGCCCTGGAATGAAAACTGCAGTGTAATATGAAATGTGTCCTGATCGTCTTGTTATGGAGCCTGGTGACTCACTAACTGCTACAATTGGGGTTAGATAAAATAAAGGGATTATAATTAAGGAGGCAGCAGGAGGATGTTAACTGGGCAGTCAGATGGAGGCAGGCCCATTACAGACCCGGGTGTGCTGGGAGGCCTGCCAGGGATGTGTGGACACAGAGCTTAGCTGCAGGATTTGTGGCAGAGGGTCTGCTTACAAAGACACAACAGGGCCCAGTTTGGCTGAGCTACTCCAGAGTACTGGGAGGAGAGGGGTCTCCAGCTCCTGTTTGGTCTTCTGTTGGTATCCCCCAAAAATGCCCAGTTTCCAGCTACCATGAAGATGGGCAGTGGAGGGCTCACTTGCCAGTCCTGGTTCAGGGAAGTCATGGAAGTATTGCTTGAGTTGCTGAGAATTTGGCATTATTTCTGGGCAGGATTTTGCTCCTGAACCTTGATGTAGGGCCCTGTTTCCCTTGAAGAGAAATCTGAATCAGGCCTCTGGACCCAGCAGAAACCCAGCTCTGGTTACTATAAGTAGGGCCAGTGCAGGCACATCCTCCAAGGCAGGGGGAAGCAAGTTTACTACTGATGGGGAAGAAGACAACAGCTTGGTGGCACATGACTATTAGGTTTAGACTACATTCCTGGCACAGTGGAGTAATGTTTTAACCTGTTGGATACAAGATCATGCAGGAAGTAGGCAGGTTGGGCCTTCCAACCCTTACCATACCAATAGAGATATTTTTTCTGTCCTCATGTTCTTGGTTTGTTTTTTGGTTCTTGAATTCCTGTAGAAAAATGACTGCAGAAATAATTCTGTTAAAATCTCCAGTGTACTTCCCGTCTTACTTTCAGCAGCCTGAGTGAGCTGGCTTCAAATTCCCATAGCCAGGTGGATGGTATGATGGTATTCCATGTGACAACATGCCAGAGCAGGGCCACAAATGATCTATGGCCAGTGCAAATGCTTCTTATGTAAGCCCATGCAAGCCATTTGCCTGTGTGAAAGCACCTGATACTTCAGCCTGGGATGGCTTAATACCTTCAGTAATTATCCGAAGGAGCTCTGAACACTCTTATGATTAAATATCAGGTTAGAACTGGACCTGAGATGAAATCTGTGAAAATGCAGTCATGTTTGGAAAGGGTTGCAGGAGTCATCCAGGGCTGTGACTGTGGTATCAGAGTTTCTTGGAAGAAAAAGTGTGATGATTTCTCTAGTGAAAACAATAATGGGAGTTTTGGTAGGATGTTCTGTACTATTCCCCAGGCTGGAGTCTGGGCAGGACATAGGAATTGAAGTGCCTGAATGCAATGCTTCACTGATGGAGCTGGGAGCTGGCTGAACCCGAAGCTTGCTCCAAAACTTCACCCTGGATTCAGCCACATGTGTGACCCTGTTTCCTCATGCTCCTCTGTCCATTAGCACCTGCCTGTTGTCACTCATCTGTCACTTACACTGGAAATGCCCTGGGGCTGGTATCCCCTTTTTGTTCAGGGCTTGTGCAGCCTCTTGCACAAGAGCCCTGTGGTAACACGGCCAAACAACAATTGCTAAGGGTGAAAGATCGCCAGGTTACAGATGGCAAAACCAGTCCTCAGGACTGGCTGTGTAATAGAATAACAACAACAAATTCATAATAATAATGGCAGGAGTAATGAATGGTTATATTCTAATGTTAGCTAGCTAGAGCTCGCCACTTACCACTTCTGCAGTTACAATAAAATTTATTCTCCTTGCTGAACATGTATTTGCCTGCTTTGCCAATGTGCTAATTCTGTTCCTCACAGTTTTTTTTTTATTTGCTTTGCTGTATCTTTCTCAATTAAAAGGAAAAAAAAAAGAAGAAATAAAAATCAAATCACATGGCATCAAAGAGCTACATCAGGAGGTCATTGCATCAAATGCTGCCGCTAGTTTAATAAAGGAACTGACTAATATACTCATTAGTGGTGCTCGTTGCTGATGCCCAATCAGATAATGAAATTGAAATATCATGTTTTAGGGTGTAATCAGGATCCCTGCAGGTGCTGGGATGGAATTGCCCCATAGGTACAGCATTACACAGTTAACTAGGTGTGTTACTTGACGGGGTGTTCCAGCTTCCCAAGCCTGCGGGTAGGAAGAGATGAGCAGGACTGTCAGCGTAGCTAGTGAGAATGGAGAATTGGGTTGGAAACAAGGGAAAAAAGCCGAGGTGACCTGGGTTAAAGTAGATGGAGGCAGCTGGGAGCAAGTGGCAGGTGTTGAGCCACCAGGGGACCAGGTAGGACCAGGTGGGTGTGTGGAGACGCGGTGCTGGCCCTTTGGGAGGACACACCACACTGCCTGCGGATGAGGATCTCCTTGGGTTGGCTGGGTGCTGGTGGGAGGGTGCATGGAGAAAGGCACTGAAGCAGGACTCCTGGGAACATCAAAGGCTTCACTGCCTCACTGGCATTTAGAAAGTAGAGAAGAAAAGACCAGGGTGGATGCAAAATCCCCATGAGTGGAATTGGAGGTGGGGGGTCCTGCTACACCACCCCCGAGTGGGAGTACAAGGATACTTTTAGAACCAGCTCTGAGTTGCAAAGCTCTTGGTTAGAAGGCAGTAGCAAGAAGAGATGCTTCTTGCTTCCTGGGGTCTGCAGTGTCACCTACACAAGGCTTTTAATCCCCAGTGTCCTAGAGAAGCTGCAGTAGCAGTTTGATTGTCCAGGGATGACAGACAAGCACGTCACAAAGCCTTGCACCAGCTTCGTCTTCACCAACTCAAACATTTGCCATCTAAGTTTTCCACTAAGTGGCTAAGTCCATAGAAATATGCAGCACTCTTTTTTAATTGCATTTTGTTTTAAACAGAAAAAATGAAAACACATAAAACATTTCAAACCCAGCCCCAGTCTAATCAATGCTACCAGACTTTGGGTAAACCGGGCTGAATGACAAGAGTTTTCCAGGGGAATTTGTTCTGTATGGAAGTTAACTTTAAACACTTTTCCTCATTGCCAGATGATTTAATACTGGATGAGCCAATGAAAGACTTCAGAGACGCTCAAATTACTTCCCAAGTTGCTCACAGAATATGTTCTGCTGAGACAACACCAGGCTAGAGACTTCAGTGGGATTAACAGCAAAGCAAAGTTTTGTTTTACTACAGTATTTTAGATTCTCTTCCAATCTTTATTTATTTTTATTTTTTCTCCCTCCTTTTCCTAATTAATTAATAATAAAATCTTACATGTCAATAACAACCCCTCCTGGCTAGTGTCTCTCAGCACTTTCTATTTGTCCTCTTCCTTCAGCTTCCCAGAACTTCCTCCTTCCACTTTTTTCATGCACTGTCCTGGAAAGACAGTTCAAATCCTTTCAGAAGAAGGGCTGAACTCACCCAGTACTTACACATCTACTGAGGTCCTTCAGAAGAAGGATAAAAGAGGTGGGGAAGAGGAAACTGCATGTCCCTTCCTTTGGTTTCTCAGAGAAAAATCTTTGCTTAACTCCAGGAGAGGGCTCAGGGCCATGAATTCTCCAGGAAGGGAGATGTCCTCTTGCTGTCCAGAATATGGTACCTGTATCCTATAGGGAGACAGGATTTAAAACATTTAATTTTTTCTCTTTTATCATTGGTGTTCTCTATTGGTTAATTTAGGCAAAGTCCTGATCATGTGCAGGCAGACTGCTTTGAAACCTGTTTTGAGGTGGATTCTACAGGGACATCCATGGGAATCAGGTCCCTATATAATTACACTTATGCACCTAAATCTGTGGCTGCGTTGATAAACTAAACAGGGCCAGGGCTCAAGCCCAGGAACTGGCACATGATCTCCCAGACTATCCAACCTTTACCATGGTCCCTGGTGATGTTTTTGTCCTGTTCCAACTAGCACTCTCCCAGACAATGCCTGGGCATGGTCCAGGGACAGCCTGGGCCAAGGAGCATCCCCACAGGCGGTTCAGATGCAGCCCCCCAGTTCTGGAAGGAAAGACGCTTATCAGCACGGACGCAAACTGGTCTGTGCCAATTGGCCTCTGGGCCAGAGAACAGCCCCATGCATGTCTTATTTACTAGAAGAGATGAAGTTAAACGCTTCCAAGAATGTAGCCTGAGATGCTGAATAGGGACTTGGGAGCACAGATGGGATCCTAGCGCAGAAAAAGAAAAGGGGGTAAAAGTGGTGCTTGGTTTTTCCAAATATTAACCAGTTCATTCCTGTGGATCTGCTGTGCACAGCTTCATTTCCAGAAATCCCAAAAGGGACCAGATTCCTCATTGCCCTTTTCTGCTGCTGCTGTTTTCGTGTAGCATCATAATTCACTTGTGGACACTTCCTGGATAAAATAGTATAAAAGTCATGAAGGGTAGGGTAGAAAGTCAGGGTTATTTAATACTAGAATGGAAGTGAATTTTTTAGCTCAAACAAGGTGTTCTGGTGTTTTCCTTCAGGCTCTTGTCAGGAGTGTTTGATGCCTCTGTCATAACTTGGTGAAACAAGATTTTTCACTGCCTCCAATCTGCTCCAGTGCAATATTGGGTGGAAGGTTGTAATAAGACCTCAGTGGTGCTGGTGAGAATAAATCTGGGGAGATGACACTGGCCCCTTCTCACAGCAGAAAATGAAAGTTGGTATATCTCTACCCCTTGCCATGACTGCTCATCTTCCTCAGTGAACAATGGAGCCCATGTGCAGCACCTCATGGAGGAGTGTCCTTGTCCCCAGCCAGCTCACCAAGCAATGTGACACCACAAGCACTGAACCCAGGAGAGCACCCACATGCTTCAAGCTGGAGGTCTCTGCTCGAAAATCTTTGCTGCAATCATCTTGACATTAACTTTTAGGGGAGTTTCTCAGCCCATTGGTAATTTGATGAATTGGAAAAAGTACTAGAAAAGGAAGAAAAAAAAAAAAAGCTTTTAAATTTTGACTTGGAACGTATTTCGACTTTAACCCACTCAAATTTCTGCCCATATAAAATCTAAGTTTCTTGCATTAGAAATTAGGTGTCTATTGTACATGCACAGGTGGTGTGTGTGTATATCACAAACAGAGGTGTGTGCAATAGATACGTGTGTGTATTCTTCATCACTGGGTGGACACATCGTGTTATAACCCCTGATTCCTGTGGCAGTGGAGACCCTGTTTGAAACCATGGTCCTACTGGGCTTAGACACATGGCTGCTCAGTGATGAGCACTCAGGTGTCAGCAGCCATCTGGCCCGAGGGGTGAAGGATCAGCCTCACAGCCTCTTCCCAGGATTCCGCTTCCTCATGGGCATTTCTCTCTGGTGTATGTGTTACTAGGATGTCTGGAGGCAAAGTCCCCACTCCTGTATGTGTCATTTGGGTGTCTGGAGGTGACATGGTTAAGGCTGGAGAAGAAGAGAGTGGCAGAGCTTAGCTAAGCCCAGCCTTCTGGAGTTATCAGTTGTGATCTTAACTAGAAGGTCCTTTTTCTGCTCACTTATCCTTGCACACACGCACATAATTGCAGTGTGAATTCATAATATAAACCATGATGTAATAGACACCAACTCAACTCAACTTAATTACTGTACAAATGAACAACAACTTAAATCACAAGCAGAGTCCCATTAAAAGTAATCAGATCCTGGGTGGGGAGATGGTTAAAGGTGGTGTTTGAACTCCAAAGAAAAATATGCTCTTGTTTGGACATAATTTCATTTCTTTTTTTATTGTTATTTTTTCTTCCACAGTGTATTTTTGCTCTCTCTCTCTCTCTCCCTGGCTCTCTCTCATTTTAATTTTTTCAACCTTTTCTTGATAAACCAAACTAGTCTAGACATATCTTTTGAGAGCAAATGTTCTCTAAGCTATGTTCATTCCTTGTGAGTTTGTACGTTAATCATTAAATATAATTAATTAGAACATCTTGTAATTAACTTGGAAAGCAAAATTATACAAGGGAATGAGTTTGTAACCACATCACATTTGAAATAAAAATAAAACTTAGACTAAAAGGAATAACTGCTCTTTGGAATTAGATGAGTAACAATGTTGGATTGGCTCCCCTGAAGCTGTAATGTTGGCTCTGAACTCATTCACCTATATCAGTCATATTTCACATTGATACATTCACTCACACACACACAAGTGTGCACACACCCTAATGCCACAGTCCGGAGTTAGTCCACTACAGGGATGCTTTAAACCACCCCTCTGCCTTCTTGTGCCTCTGCACTGTGGAGGGACTCGGCAAACACGCCATCAAACAGCCTTAGGGCTGCTCTGACTTGCCCTGACTAGTTCTGATGGCCCTTTGGGTGTGATACTGGCTGGAAATTGTGGCATTTCATGGCAGGCTTTGCTGCCAAGGCAGGTGAGAGCTGGCAGGGGCTGGCAGACAGCTGGCCATGGGTCTACCTCCCAGCTGGAGATTCCTGGTCCAAAGGAATCATCACATACATGTTGGGACCCATTCCCAAGTCCATCAGTTCTCCAAAAAGCTGGTCCTGGGCTGACCTGTGGAGGGCAGCTAATGAACCCCCTTAGGTCTGGTGCAACAAAAAAGGGAATCTGTTCTTGCCAAGCAATTGTTCTCATCAAAAGTCAAATACCGCAGTTATTTCCTGGTAAGTGCAAAGAGTTCTGCCATCCTTTCTTGACTGAATAATTTGGAGATGTCCTGGAAGACAGAAATTTCTCTGTGCCCAATAGAAACACACCTGTTCATGGCTGCTGCAACATCCCACAGTGATGCTGGATACTGGGCCTGGGGCCTTTGGGTCAAGAAGCCCCCAAGGTCTGCAGGAACAGCACTCCTGGGGATTCCTCAGCTGGCTTGCTGGAGGGTGTCAGGGAGGCTTGAAGGAACTGCACAGCAGCTCCTGGTGCTTTGCTGGGCTCTGCCACTTGCTCTCCATGGGGCCTGGGGCATGTCATTTCACCTCTGGTTTTTTTCCTCTCTGTCCTTGTTGAGAACATCGTTTTGTTGAGGAGATCATCCTTCCTCTACACATTGGACTGCTGGCCAAAAGGGGTCTTTCACCTCTGCCACATCCCCAGTTGGGATGATGCCTTCCCCAGTTGTTGACAGCTGCTGAAACTGGCCAGAGGACTTAATTGCTCTGAGTTTGCTATCGAATTTTGCCTTTTGCTCATTTGGCAGGAGGAATGGGGAAGCCTCTCTCCAATTGCATTTCTCCCTCCACAGCCAGGTAATGGCTTGGCTGTGCTGCTCATCACCACCTAGGTGAAGAAACTTTCCTTGCATTTTTGTGGTTGGTTTTCGGGCTGACGGGCAGGAGGCAGCTGGGGAGGAGAGGGGCTAAGGTGGAGAACAGCAGATGTGGAGCAGGAGAAAGGCTCCTTACAAGATGGGAAAATGAAAGATGGAATCATCTGAAAGTCCCAAAACCTGGTGAGTGGAGAGATATCATGGATGACTGCAGTGAGGCAAAGTCCTTTTCTCTTCTGAGACCATAAGATGAGTGACCAAAGGACTTGGAAATGTGGCCTTGGATATCCCTTTCCATTCATAAGCACATTTCTGCTTTGTGCTGAGCTGTCAAACTGTTTGTTGACCCCCTTCACTGGTTCTTAGGCTGGAAATCAGCTAAGAAGCCATCCCTCAGGTAAAACTTGCTCAGTGGAAGGTTAATTAATTTTCAAGAGGCTCAAAAATATAATCTCCCCCTTGGTGAGCAGGGTGTGGATTTGCTGGCTGGGGTGGAGGGGGAGAGGCACTGGGAGCATAACTGTGATCTCCTTGACTCCTGCTCCTCCCTGCCTGTGGGTAGCAGGAACCAGGGGTGGGATGCAGGGATGCAGCTTGCCTGATGTTGAGCACGTTGATTTTAGACACCTGGGGTAAACCAGATGGGTTGTAGGACATTCCCCAGGCAGATGGGAGGAACAGGCACCTCATGGAAAAGACCATCCTATTGCAACAAGGGGCTAAGATCCATCCAGTTCAGATACTCAGGGTGATAAATGAAGTGCCTATCCTTTCTTTAGTGGTGACATGAATCCTGCACCCCGAAAGGAAATGCAGCTGGACTTATCTCCTTGGAGAGGAGCTCCACTCTGCATCCTACCCCCATTTCTCCCACTTTCTCACCTCTCCTTTAGCTGCATCTGTCCTTCCCTGTCTCTTTGCTTTGGCAAAACTCCCATTTCAGAGCAAGATAAGATGGGCCTGATCCTGACACATAAAAAAAGTTCTTTTCTATATGGGACAAGACACCTGCCCACATTTATTGTTTTGCAGATACAGGGCACCATGAATAAACGAAGGAGCATGCACAGGCCCCAGGAACAACAGCACTGAACAACAATAAAAAAAAAATCCAAGAGAGATGTGACAGTAGTTTTGAATAGGGCTGACACTGAGCAAACACTCTGTACAATGTGGAGGGTGATATAATATCCTGCCCTTTCAGTGTGTCACTGTGACACGTATTTAACATTCATTGGCAGCAGCAGCCCAGCTTGCTCTTCACACTGCAAGGTGCTGTGCATATGTCTAGGAAAAAAAAGATAGTTAAAGAGATGCACCCAGTTCACTGCCCTTTCTTATGTGGGTGTGAATCTACATTAGTGGAACCCATGGGAGTTTTACGACTGACTTCAGTCCCTATTAACCTCCCTGATGAGCAGTAGGAAATTAGGCATGTGTGGAGGGAAGGGTGTTTATGAAAAGCAAGGTCTAATGAGAACCCGGTTTCAAAGTTAATTATGGAACAACTATTGCCACTCCCTAACCCAATACTGTGCCTGATTCTGATCTCTCAGCATGGGAAAGCAAGATACTTTATACCCATGGGGGCTCTTGGGCTGCATAAGGCTCTTGAGCAATTTAAGTGCATTTATGCTGGGTGATATCATGTGATCGGCAGTGGGACTGCACCGATGCTCGGCTGCTGGGTAATCTGTGGGATGAAGCAAATCAGCAGGACTTGCCAGGTCATGCCCAGCCCCATCCCATCCCATCCCACAGTGGTGCAGAGAGACGGAGGAGAGCTGTTGTTATCTCCTCGGCGAACCACTCCTGCTGCTCTCCCTCCCTTCACTCTCTGATGTGCCTGATACGTGTCTTCTGTCTCTGGGCTGAATGAAAGGTGTTGGTAGATGGTTTGTAAGGTCAGCAAGATGGGCCAGCGTCGGGATCAATTGAGTAGTACCTGTGTGTGTATGTAATCAGGATCTGGCCTTCTGCTAATTAAAAAGCTTAAACAAACACATGCAAATGAGGCAGATATGAACATGAAGGTGGATTGCTGGAAACAACACGCTCCACTCCTCCAATTGAGGGGGTAGCCAGTCCCAGCACTCCCTTTTGTTTTGTTGTTTCCACAAAAAAGCTGCCTCTGTTGTGGGGAAGTTTCCCCTTGGTTGAGTTCAGCGCGTATGGTCCTGGGGCATAAACAGCCTCTTGTCCCATGACACACGCTTGCTCTGGGATTACACACACAGAGCTTGTCAGGGATGGCACAAACCCCTTCACTGGGCGTGTAAGGAAAAGCCACTTTCCCATTTCTGTTGGCCTTGTGTTTGATGGGCTGGGAGCCTTTTCGAGAGTGAAGCTCAGATGTTTGGCAGCATGTGACAGACTTTTCTGGGTCTGATTCTTTTCTCCGTGAGGGCCCAGGACATAGCAGCCCTGGGAAAACCTTCTGGGAAAGATAGATTTCTTGCTCTAAGAACGGTGCATAAAACAGGGACACAGGTGAAAGCTCTGGGGCCTTTAAACCAATATCAAGATGAATTTTATCATATTTTTCAGTACAAACCAAATTCTGGGATAACTCTTATAAATACTTGCACTGCTCTTGTCACTGCACTTCCAGAGTCCTTTGAGAACAGGGATTTTTTCCACTAACATAAACGGTCCTTTGATAATGGAAAATTTGCCTGAGTAAAGGCTGACTGTTTAATGCTGTGATTAAGTCATTGCTTTAATCTGGCATAGCTCTTGAAAAATCTGCTGGAAAGAGTTACTGGAAGGGTCCTTTGAGTTCCCTTTTCCCCAGAGCCACTCATTCCCTTTGTGCTTACACTAGTGTTCATGGGTCTGCATGGTGATACAGATCAGGGAACTGATCAGGCCATAAACTCAGTTGGCCAAAAAAGGGAAACAAACAAACAAAAACCCCTAATAAAAAACCCTAAAGCCTCAATTTTTTTTCAGCACTGTGTCAACATGAGATCAGTTAGAGGGAGATGATGGGAGTGAGAGAAGGCCATGGATGTGGTTGAGACAGTCCTGTTTGTTGTACACAGTCAACAGAAAATTGCTGGTGCCATGGAGCACATTGTGTTGAAGACCAAACTCCAACCCACCTCCCTGCTTATGTGCTGGACAGTTAATATCTACCAGATGCCTGACATACTTAGCAAAACTTATACTTGAAATGCCAGGCTGTGCATCAGGGTTGGACGCCCAGGAGTGGAGCATGTCCTGATCCAGTTTGCTACAACGAAGAGAACTTGATAAGAAGCAGAGTCAGGGGGAGATTCCTCAACACAATTTCACACATTATTTCTATGAGTTTTACCTTCATAGTTGACTTTGTTACTCCTTCCAAACATGCTCTATGCTCTATTTTATTTTGGGTAGCACTGAATGTGAAAAGAACATCAGATCTTTTCCACCAATTCTCCTTTTGGAAAACACTCTCAGATACCTCCCACATCCTCTTCTCCCTGCACGTCCTTGTAAAGGACCTAAACACTAAAAAAGTCTCACTAGGTCTAAGTGAGTGATATTCTATTCCATTTAATGTATTTTAACTTTCAGTAGAACTTAGACTACTCTAAATCTCTCTCATATTCATAGGCTGGGGGTTCAGCAGAGACGGGCAGAGAGGTGTGTTAATTTGTTTGGCATAGCCTTGTCATGTGGGTTTTCATTTTGCAACTCCTCAACCAAAATAAAGGGTAGCTGAGATCAGAGTCATTTACTGTTTAAACTCTAATGCTCAGGGGAAGGTAGAGGTGCTATTTCAGATAGGAAGAAGTCTCTGATTTCATGTCATTAAAACCGTATGTCTCAGTTCCTGAAAGCACAGAAATACACTTAGAGTTGAGCTTAAAGACAGGAGCATATGTAAATAC
The DNA here is from genome assembly GCA_026261815.1 of Monarcha castaneiventris obscurior. NCBI lineage: Eukaryota > Metazoa > Chordata > Aves > Passeriformes > Monarchidae > Monarcha > Monarcha castaneiventris. The sequence goes on along the minus strand of JAMPIT010000174.1, from coordinate 16,389,761 downwards.
TTTGATAAAGCAGAGGTAGGATTACATGAGGTGTTTCTTGCTCTTGTATTGACTTACTCAAGTTAGTTAATTAAGACAAAAATCCATATAGGCATAGTAACTTTGTTTTTAACTAGATTAAAGTTAGAAGGAACAGATTAAAGCATAGAGGGGGCTTGGATACTGAACGTGAATTACTTGTTAGAGTTGATCTGAAAGTGCCTTAATCTTGATCAGTTCAGAAGTAGAAGTAGATTCAAATGGAGAACTCCAACTTGTATTGGAAGCCTCCACCAAGAGTTTGATTGTGGGAGGGGTTTATGACAATCCAGTCCAGATACAGATGGAGAAACTTTGTTTCCAGAATTTGTTTCTGGAAGTGACTCGAGCCGCATTTTCGTGTTTGCTTTACTGAATCTGGTTGGCCATGCAAGTTAAGAATCTTCCTGCTTTTTAAATATTTTTTTTTCTTTTTCCTCCTTTAATTTTTTAAATTAATAATAATTAATTAATTAATTTATTTATTTCCACTGAAACAGGCCTTGAGATGTTGATTCAGTATAAAGTTTTGGCTGAAATTCTTGTTCCAAGGCCTTGGTGCCAACAACAGATTCCAGATTCCTGTTTACTTTAATTGGCTTTGCTTTTAGCCACAAGTAAAGATTGCAAAACAAAGGCGTGGAATGGCCATCCCTGCTTCCAGTGTGGGTCTGCATTACTTTTTTTTCTCCCTGGGCTTCTTGTGCGAATGTGTTTGTGAAGCCACTTGAATCAGGAATTTTGTTTTCAAGTGGGGACCTAAATTTAGGATGCTGCATCCCTCTTTAGAAATGGATAAAAATAACAAAAAGCCCATAGTTTTCTTCTCCATGGAGATTTCTTGGCCCTGAGAACTTTCAAGATTTTGGATGTGGAATGCCATATTTGTCAGCATAAAAACTGTCAAAACTTTTCCAATCATAATCTACAGCAGAAACCTCAGATTTTTGTTTTGATGTCTCTCAATACCGTGCAGTGAATATGGTCATGGCACATGGGTGCAACTGATGTTCACAAGTATGTGAAAAAATATGACGAATGACCTGAGTTCCTAAAGCAGAGAAGTCAGTGATATCTCTCAATGTCATGGCTGAAGATGATTCTTCAGGAGGAGCCACCTGATCTGGTCTCAGCCCATCCCTTACACCTGAGAGTGTTTTGGGCTGGGATTTTCCAAAGTGCTCAGTGTTGGCTGAACTCCACTATCAGATTTGCTGACAGTGACTCCCAGTGATTCATTAGGAGCAGAGCTAAACCAGGCCTTCTGAAGAAGTCCACAGCAAGGTCCTGTCCTAAGGTACCCATTTGCTGAAGATGGCCTCCTCCAGGGCCTTTTTATTGGTGGCTGTAGAGAAAAATGACCCAAGAAAACTGGAACAGTGCACACTGGTGGGAAAAATGAATGGTGGTGTCATTAATATTTTGCAGTTGAAGGTGACGAAATTCTTTCCGGGGAAGTTATGAAGATCCTTCACTGTGTCACGCCACTCATGAGTTAATCTTTCCATTGCAACCTGTTTCCCTGGCTGATTGACCTCTGGTATCTTTCCCACTCTGCCTGTGGTTTTGAAATGTTTATTCTTTCCATACTGGGGTGCAATGGAGATGTGTGTGTGCCCACTTGTGCTCTTGGTGTGATTTGAAGGACAGAAAACTCAGGGAAAGCCCTCCTATCCTTCAGGAAGCCCCAGCGCAGGTTGGAGACTGTTTGGTTACAGCCAAAAATGTCCAGAACAACAGTGAAAAGCATCTATCAGTCATCTTGGCTGTCTCCCTAATTCTCTATCCTTCTCACCAGGCTTTTTTGGCCTCCTCCTCCTCCTCCATGATTCCAGCTCTTTTATCCTGGCTGTTGGTGGTAGTAGGAGATAGATAGCACGTTTGTACATATTTACCCTCATGCGGCTTGTCCTTCTCACTCCACCCATGCTCTGGCTGTGATGATGCATATCTCTGGGAGTCAGTGGGAGATCTTTTCACAAACACTTGCTGTGTGTTGTGTCTCTTGTGGGCAGAGATGTTGCTGTGTTAGGCATCATTATTTGATCTGCCTCTCTGACAAGATTGCTTTAAAGCCTAAATGTTGTTTCTGTTCTTAGCTGGGAACACATCATAGTTATAGTTATAGCTTTGCCTGCGTGGCCAAGTCCAGTTCCTCAGCTATGCTGGGAATGCCGGATTCTGTGGGATGGAAAATATAGAGAACAAAATCTGTGACAAGGAGTGTTGCATGAAAGAAAGGGAATGCCTTACTGGAGTACTTTAGGAGCACTATTTTTTTTCTTCTTTTTAACAATATTGCCCTAAAATTTACCTCAGTTTGTGCTGGAAGTACTCACTGAAGCCATGGGATTTTAGAGAAGTGGGTGTGAGAGGTAGAGAAGTATTGATTCTACATTCAAGTGGTAGAAGTGGAGTCTAAATTCAGGTTATATATGCTTCTGCATTTTGCACCCTGAATTTTGCCTGTTTTACAGATAATAAGTTTGGAATAGAACTGGAAATTGCACTTGCTCACCAAAATCAAAAACTGGAACAGAAATTCAACATCATTCATCATGGTCTCAGAGTGCCTTCAGCCATGAAAGCAAAATATCCACTGAGGCAGTAGTTTATCTTCTGATCCTTCCGTTGCCAAGGATTGAAAGAGTCAAGTTGATAAAATTAAGATCTAAACCATTCTCCAGTGGGAGCTCCCTCTTTTGTTCCTCACTGAGGTATCTCTCTTAGGACATGGAAACTGAACAGGATAAACCTGGGTTAGAGCGCTGCTCTATCTTCTTTCCCAAAGAATAGCAGAGGGCATGGGAAAACATGGCTGAGTGAGGGTGAGGCAGGGAGGAAAGAGTACTCTCTTTAGGTCAGGAAAAAATTCTCTTTGGGAGTAGAACCAGAGTGCAAGAGGGTTGATATTTCCCAGTGTAAATATTTTTCTTGGGATTTCTTTGAACATGAGTATATTTTATAACATTTCTATAGTGTTTAAGGTAAATTATCTGTCTTTGGCCCAATACACTGCTCTAAGGTCAGCTCTAGTTTTTCATGAATGTGGGTGTTTTGAGCAATTTCTATGGTTCTTTTATGTCTGTTGGCGTTTCCAAACAGAGATGACCTTTCAGAATGGACTGGGAAGGGGAGAGGACAGAAAACTGATGCCCTGGAGTAGCTCAGTGAGGCTTGTGAAGGGACTGAGAAAAAGCAGAGAAAGCATTTCATTTGTCCACACCTGCTTTATGCAAGGTAAGGCCTATGGTGGCATGGCAAGACCTGTATGTCTCAGGGAATGAAGGGCACAGCAATGAGAGGAAAATCTTTGGACAGTGTGAGTTGGTGGAATGCCTGGAGGGTGTGATGCAACTGAAGAGCCCACATTTGCCCAGAGTGCAGAGCAGGGGAAAAAACAGAAAGAAATTATTACATCTATCCAGAGATTTAAAAAAAAATAGTTTATATGGAGGAAATTGTGTGCACAAAGTAGTGGAAAGGACTGTGTGACCTGGCCAGGGGTGTGAGGGGATTTTCTGTGCTGCTCTCATCACAATGTGGGACCATCTGCCTCACAGCCAGCAGAGCTGGGTGTAGATGAGAAACAACAGAGATCAGAAAATGACCTCCAGCAATTTTGGGGGTAACAGCTACTCTGTGAGTGACGTCCTGGAAACAGCCAGGGGGAAATCAAAGAGAGATAAGATATCTGTGTCTCTCTGGCCATTGTCCTGAGCCAGTTTGCAGAATTGCAGATTAGGTCCTTTTCTCTGGTCTCTCTTGCTGGTTGTCTGTGCAAGTGCCACAGGGCTGTGATAAAGAGGAGGTGGAATGGTGCTCTAAGTACACTGCATTTTTCCACATGCAGCAGGATCTGCTAACCGAAAAAAAGTATGCTGGAATCCTTCCTTTGCTTTTGCCTCTCTACATCCAGAAAAGGAATCTGGGGATGTGCACAGGGGAAAGAGAGAGGGTTTATGGGAGGGCTATGGAAAGGGGTTTGGCACCTTTTGTGCCAAGAAGTCTTCTTAGAGCTCCAGCATGGATCTGCATCTTGCTGCCACAGTGTGACCACTGCAAACTCAAATTTGCAGCAGGCAGTGCCTTGTGCTTTTCCCTCCAGCCATCCCCTCCTGACTCCACAGAGCACCCTGGGGCTCCCCCAGCATCCCAGGGGGGGATATCACAAGTGCAGGCAGCTGCAAGGGGGACAGCAGGCTGCCATTTCTTTGTCCTGTTCACTTTGGTGACAGCCCCATATGATCTGCTGGCCAAACCATCAGTGTAGGATCTTCCTGAGTGAGGTTGGTGTAGGCAGCTTAAATAGCAGATGTTTTTCAGGCTGGAGGAGATGAGGGTATCTGCAGTCAGCCGATGGAAGAAGGAAACACTCACAGGACAGGGGGAGCTGTGACGTGCCAGATGAGAATGGAGATTTTTTTCAGTCAGCATGGGCAGATCTGGAACTGATCCCACAGGTGGAATTACCCTTCCTTAGGGAGCAGCCCCAGCCCCCTGGGGAAGGCAGAAAATTCACACTTTTCTGCATTTTGCTGGGAGAGGGAGGAGCAGGGCAGGTTTCTGCCCTGGGGATCCAGTCACCCTGGCAGCACAGGGGTCGGGGGTGGCCTTCATTCTTCTTGCAAGGTTGAGTCAGGGCTGTGATGAACAAGTCTTGCATAAGCAGGAATGCCATCGCCAGTGGTAAGCTGAAAAACGCAGAGGTCTATTTTCAAAGACAGCTCAGAGGTTATTTATGTACGGAAATGCTCCTTATCTCTTAATTCCCAGACTGATGGGTGGAAGATATGCAAAGAGTGACTTCTGTCAGGGACGAGCTCACCAGCACTGCTACTGTCTTGGCAATGGGGAGGGCTCTCTCTGCCTTCCCTGGTAGCAGTGCTGACTAAGGGCCATAGGAATCTTAATTCCTGGCCCAGAGACGGCAAGCCAAGCTATCTGATGGGCTGCTTGGCTGACAGTTAATATCCTGTCGCAGAGAAGTAAGTACTCATGATATAGCAGCTTTTTTTTTTTTTCCCTGCACCTGGAAGACTGGAATGGGAAAGCCCAACAAATTCTCCATTTCTGCTTAACCATGAGCTCTGCCCTGAAAGAGCCTAAATCAGACTAATTCTTTTATATTTCAAAGAATACATCAGAACTCCTTGGTATCAAAAATGTTATTTTGTTTTACCATTATTATTCTCAGAGTTTCAGGCTGGAATCATAAATTCAATCTTATTTCCTTGTGGCTGGAACATTATTGGTAGGTAGAAATTTGCAGCTGGAAATTAGTTAATGATTCCTCTCTAAGTACAGCACACAGATGGCAATCCAACTTCTTTTCCCTGGCTGTGCTGACACTGGCATGCTAACTAGAAGTAGTAAGACATTTATTAATGACTGAGGTAGGGAAAAGGGAAAAAAACCCCTAAACCTAGAGCAATGAACACAGGTAATAGGGTGTCATTATTAAAGAGCTAACTGTCAGAGAAAGACATGCATAAGAATTAGGTGTCCTGGAAAAGGCTATGAAAATATATCTCTACTTCTGTTTGATGGAATCACATTTCAATTTTCATGAACTTTTCCCAGACTAAATATATTTGTGTCTAAAGAAATCCTATCTCTTAGAAAGCAGTAATGACAACCTTATTTACACTGAATGACACTTTCCTACTGATTGGGCCAGAAAGAATTAATTATTTTTCTATTGTAGGGAAAGAAAATACCTCATTAATAAATTTTTCTTGGTGATGGTGGTATTCTTGGTATTGTGGATCTTGTGAAAAGAAAAAAATAAAACTTACTTCATAGGATTTATGAAATAGAAAAAAGAAAAAAATTATGTCTTTTGCATAGGAAGGAATTTTCTAACATATCCCTTTCGGGAGAATTGAATGGAAGGTTCTGGCTCTCTGGCTGCCTGACTCTTGAGAGAAACCTTGCAGGCAGGGAGGCAGAATTCTCAGTTTTCTGCTTTACCTGACCTCAACATCAGTTTGGCCTCCCCACTTCAGGCAGCTGTCAGTGAGGGAGCAGAGGAATCAGTGCTTAAGAGCAGAGGAGGTTGGACTGCCTTGGAGAGGAGATGAGAGAGAACCATGAACCCCCTCCTGCTGTGCTGCTGGGATCAGGTTGGTTTCCCACAGCAGAGCTGGGGAGGAATGCACCTGACGCCCTGGGGAAAATAATGTCAGGGGCTTGCTCCTTGCATCTCACCTGAAAGTTGTGAAAATGGCAACTGAGGCTGTTTCTGGGTTTATGATGGAAATTCTCCTTTTTTCCTTTTCCTTTTCCTTTTCCTTTTCCTTTTCCTTTTCCTTTTCCTTTCCCTTTCCCTTTTTGTTCCTCCTTACCCCTTGTTGCAACCCACAGCAGAGCATTTCCAATTGAAAATCTTTTAGACAGCAGGATTCTGAATCAGCCCCAATCACTGCATGTTGTCCACAGACCTCTTGATCCCAAGGGAATGGCCGGTGCATTAAGGAGCTGCTGTGTGTGACTCAAGGTGACCAAATTAAGCTCTCTACATGAATAGTGGTTCAAGGGTGCTGATGCATCGTTTCTTTTCTGTAGTGAGAAATTGGATGAGAAGGTTCACATGAGCTCATTCGGTCTTTATGGGCTTGAACCAGCTTCCATTGGAGTCAATAGGAATCTTTCCATTGACTTTAATGAGAGCTAGATTGGATCCTAAATTAGTACCTTCATCCTTCAAATTGTTTAGCAGTGCCTATCCCCATCCATAATTAACATAAACTGGCTGTGATAGTCATCAACAGGAAAATTATACCAAAATGTCCTCTGTAAGTTTATTCCTGCTCTCACTGAAGATGATAGGAGTCTCATAATTAACTTCAAACAGGACTGGTTGTCTGTGTATCGTGATTATAAAATATCTTGATATATTTTTAAGGGAGAGTTCAGTTTGAGCAACTTCTTAATTGCATGTCAGGACTAAAAGGGTTGTCTGTGACCAAAGACGGCCACATTGAAAAATCAGGCAGTATTAAGGAGCATGATTTGACTTTGTGGCTACATAAATCAGTATTTGAGTTTCTCATTTGGTATTCACTGAAACGAAAACATAATCTGAGTTAATTGCTCTTCCCCAAGGTGCCTTGTTGCGCAATGTTTTATAAAATTAAAGCCTGTTAAGTACACACGAAGAAACATACTTTAGATGCAGAACATAAAATACTAGCACCTCTAATTCTGCTGTCATGTATGGTTGATTAACCTGGTACAACAGAAGCCTTGGGGAGAGTTTCTGTGCTGTTAGAAAACATATTTCCACTTAAGGGAATTTAGACAACAAAGGGATCTCACAAATCCCATTGTTGGAGGCTAGGCTGACATTTGGGGCATCCGAGCTGTCTCACAAAGCCATGGAAGACTAGGGGAAAAAAATGCAACCTGCATCCCACTTACGGATAGTTATCTGTCACCCCAGTGCCTTCCACAGCAATTAACAAATAATTAATCAAGCCCTGTAGCCCTCCCTAGGGTGATGTTCCTGTTGGCTTCAGCAGGAATTTCCCCTGGAGTTGGAGTGAGTCTGAGGTGAGGAGTGGGGAAAAATGTGGGTAGTGGGGGAGGTGCTGGAGACAGCAGTGGGAAGGTCACTGTGCTGCTGTGCTCCTGGGTGGGCAAGCTGCAAGTCACCTTTGAGAAACCCCAAATCTCAAAGGTTTGAACTTCCCAAGCCCCTCAAATGCACAGATATCACACAACTGGAGAAGAGCCACAAGAGACTGAGGAGGCTGAGCTGGAGAGCGGCATGAGGGTTATCCATGGGGAGGACACGGTGGTCTAGGGATAACAAAAGAAATGCTGCAAGGAGACCTCCCCATCCCCAGCTGCTCCAGGCTCTATTTGCTGCTTGCAGATCCTCCTAGGAGCAGGCAGGGAGCCATGGAGGGCAGATGGAGCACATTGGCAGCTGCCTGTTGCACCGGAAGCTGCGCATGTGGGAAGATCAGGAAGGCTTATCAGATAGTTTGCAGCAGCGAAACTGCCTAGTAAGGCGTAGTGTGGGAGCTGGGGGTATCCGGGTGAAGACCAACTGGGAGCTTGCCAGGTGTGTGTGGTTTGAGTTAGGGTGAATTGAATCTTCTCCCAGGATGAAAGTGTGCCTGTATCTTGTAACAAAACCAGCTGGTGTTTCAGGTTGCTACCTGTTTCTGCTCCTGACCTGCCCTATTCTGCCCTCACGGCTGGCCCAGTAGCCAGTACCTCACTCTGAGCAGATCCAAGCCCTCAAGGCAGAGGTGAGATAAATAGGGTAGGACCCCTGGATGGTTATAAACCTGGTGCTCCTCTTTGTTTTTCCCAATGCTGTCCTTGCACACTGTATGGAGAAGTCTTTGGCCTCAAGTTCTGCCAGGGAAGGGTTAGATTGGATATCGGGGAAAAAATTCTTAATTGAAAGGGTCATCAAGCAATGGAAAACACTACCCAGGGAGGTGGTGAAATCACTATTTCTGGAAATGTTCAAAAAACATGTACATGTAGCACCTGGGAGTATTGTTTAATGTTGGACCTGGCAGTGCTGGGTTAACAGTTGGACTCAATGACCTTAGAGGTCTTTTCCAACCTAAACAATTCTATAATTGTCTTGTAATAAAGCAAATGGCTCCTCAACAGTGGAGAACCATCATCTGCAGTGTTTGTTGGGCATGTTTGGCCCACACCAGCAATGCTGAATGCAAAACTGTTTGCCGAAATGTGCCCAAACACTTTCTTTGCTGTGTGTCAGCACATCTCTTCTCAGACTTTGCAAGGAGAGTTTACATTTTATTCAGCCTCAATAAGTGGGGAATTTGCTGCAACCAATGTGCCTTGAAGAATGGGAGAGAAGACCTGGGGACATGACAGGAGTGGTGGCTGTCCTGGCACCTGACTCGACTGGTCTGTGGATAAGCTGTCTACATCTGGACTATTTTTTTTCAGAAAGATTAATATTTTCAGAAGGGAACTCCTCCAATTCATCCCAAGTAAAGGAGGAAAAAGGTGGGGATTTTGATTCTTCATGACTATTTATGTCAGCTAACTGAAACTCTGCACATTGATGCTTTACTGTGTGGTCACCTTTAAAAGCTGGTAAAATGTTTAGGGCAAAGAACAGAATTTTATACTACGTATGACACATAAAGGAAGAGGAGTTTTTGGGGAGGCTTCACAGAATGACTATTCCCTTGACACCTGCAAAAATAAGCCTTTGAGCCTCTGCCAGAAAATTTCTGACAGTCTTATGTAGAAAAATGCTAGATCTTCTAAAGGATGTTAGAGCTGCATTTCCAGCTATCTGAGACTCTGTAGTTTTCTCAGACTTCCTAAAAAATAACAGTAGTACTTCAAAAAGTTCTTTAGCTTGTTCCTGTCAGACTCCTGGGGTAGGTGTCCAGGCCTGCTCAAATAAAATACTCCTAAATTCAGCAGATGCTGCCTCACCCCCTCCTCTCCTGCTGTTTACTATTCCACCCACACCACGTTGGAGCTGCTGCAGATTGTGCTGGGGCCGGGGCTGTGCAGGTGTCTGAGGCTGGAAATTTCAGCTGTTTCCTTTGCCATCCCTGAACTTTGCCACGTCAGACACTAGGAGAGATGGGGAATCCAGCCTGTGAGTCAAACATGACATTCACTGGCTGGTTGCATGAAATGTAAGCCACAGCATCATTTAGCCCTCTAGGCTGGAATCTGTTTGCCTTAATTATGGGCAACTGTAAAAAACTGAGAAAGATGCAAGAAATGAGATTCCACAAGCCCTTCTAGTGGTTCTGCCTGGCCTTAAGCACTTGGAAACCTCTTGAATGTGTTGGCTAATGCTCCAGCACTCACTGTCCTACGTGACCTCTATGAGTATCTTACGTGTGGCTACAGTAATTCTGACATTAAGTAATGTCTCCAGTCTTTCAAGAGCTGTACAAATTTCAACAGAGCTTTCATACTGACTCTGCTAGCAAGATCACCTACACATTCTCACAGCAATTCTAGCTTTAAGCTAATGTGGAAATGTGCTGGTATATAAATCCTGCCATTCTGGCTCTTTGAACATTAATGCTATCAGTTTTCAAAGTTAGCCAGATAGGACAAATATGTTCCTTTATGGGATCCTTTCTTTTGATCACTGGGGGTATATCAACACCTGGTAATTCTCTGAGGTCTGCTATGGTGGAGGCTGTCTTTCTCCAAAGACTGTGGAAAACATCCAAGGTGATGGTTTTTCTAGGCCAAAATTAATGTTGTGAATAATTTGGATACTCTCATCCTCCTACCCCTGTATTTCACATGCAAGGAAACACAAGCAATAGTGTAGCTTATTTGATAGACGCCAGCATTGAACTCAGGAATTCTTGGCTCACATCCCTGTGCTCAAACCCCTTCTCCTCCAGCGCTCAAGTAAGGGCCTGGTACGTTCTCAGTAATAACATCCAGTGATTTGTTCAAGTGTAACAGAACAATGCCATATGCTTCGGTTCCTAGGCCAAATTCCCATTTTGGCTTTACTCCACCGGCTGTACTAAAATGAGGCAAATGGGAACATTTGACCCGGTGTGCTCCAGTCTGTAGGCACTGCAGAGGTGGTCTTGTGATTTTAATGTGGAACTGCTTCGCTGTGATGCTTCAGTCTCTATTTTGAACATGGGAAGTTTCAGGGAGAAGCAGCTGCTTGCATTGCACTGGAGACTTCATGGGATCTGCCCAGGGGAAATGTTTCCACCACTTCCACCAATGCCCACTTAATGATGACATTCCAGTTGCCTACCCTTACAAATCTGGGGAAGTGCAGTGTTATTCTAATTCTGTATCTGTTGAAAGGATTTTTGAAGTCTCTGGCCATCCCATCTATAGGAGGGTCTGCTCTGGATTACCTTACCTAAAGGATGGCCACTAACCAAGAATGGCAAATAAACCACCTGTCTTATGTAGGGAAGTGTAAAACAAATGTCTGCTCTGTTGAAGCTTGTTGAGTAGGGATTATCCAAGGGCCTCATATATTGATTTCAACTGTGTAGCTCATTTATTAGAAACCCCTGAAAATGGAGCAAAGGCCCAAAATCTGGGTTGACATCTGGCTAAAACAAACAGAAGAAATTTGGAATTTTGCTTCCCAAGGACGTTGTGGTGTTTCAACATTAGCAAAACATGCATCTTCCATCAGAAGATAATTTCAATGGAAAATCATTGAATAGCTCAAATCTAAGAGAGTAATGTGTTCTTCTTCACCAGAATACCTGAAAAAATTGCTAACTTCAGGTTCCAGGAAGGACCAAAGCATATTTATTTTTATTTTATAGAAGGACAGGGAAGATTTATGGACACCAAAATGTCTGTGGTGGGCCTGAAAATGAACCCTTCATACACAACTTTCTGGGTTAATGCCACAACCTTCTCATGGAACTGTGGAGCTAAATTTGCTCATCATTTATGTATTGCCTCTTGTTGAAAGCTTTGATTTCTTTTTTTCTTGGTTTTAATTTTATCTTAAGGAGCTTAAAGAACTCAAATTAACACCCCTTAAAATATTTCTCAAGAATTTAGATTAACAGTCTTTACAAAGGACTGAAAATCCTTCCAAATAAAAAAACCCCAAAACATACTTTCTCAGTAAAAACTGCTCTCCCACAGTGATACTCCTCTCTTCCTTCCCTGCAGTAAAACTTGACCTTTATCTTGAAATACATCAGCATAATAAATAAAGTATATTCATAATATAAGAGTAATAAAAAGTTTCATGGTGTCCCAAGAAGTCCTGAGGGAGCTTTAGCTTTGCTACTGAATCTAGGGAAAAAATAATTCTAGCATGAGTAAAAATATTGATCTATAAGAGACAGAGGGAAGAAGAGTCTTGCTGAATATATTACCTGTGAGGGGAGAAGACAAAATGACTAAATATTACATGTAGTGTATGTTACCATTCAGGTTTTGCTCCAAACTTACACAGGAAAAAAACCAAAACAAGATAAAAATAGAAAAAAAATGGAAGACATATCTTTCAGCTTGGAATGACTTCTTTAGGAAGTAGAGCTCTTCAAATGTGTTCATGACTTAGGGAAGAAGGGGAAGTGATTTGTAGAGGTGTTCATGTCTAATCAAGCTTTCTGAACCAGTTGCTGCACTGGGCTGGGCTGTTATTTATGACAGAGTTTTAAAGGTCACTTGGAATGAGAGAGTATCTTTGATGGGTGACATTCTAACCCAGCGGGAAACATGGCGTAAAGTAGCAGTTATAGAGACTTTCTGTTTCAGTTTCAAACAATTTAACTCCGTGGAAAAAGAGAAACATTTTCCCTATACAAGAGCACGTAGTGACAGGACAAGGGGGAATGGCTGCAATCTGAAAGAGAGGAAGTTTATATTAGATATTAGGAAAAAATTCTGTACTACGGGGCTTGTGAGGAAATGGAACAAGATTCCCAGATGTGGGAATCCAGAGTGCAGGGAATATTTCTCTGCCTCTGGATTCCCACACCAGAGAAGTTGTGGAAGCCCCATCCTTGGAAGTGTCCAAGACCAGATTGGACAGGGCTTGGACCAACCTGATCTAATGGAAGGTGTCCCTGCCCACGGCAGGAGGATGGAGTGAGATGATCTTTAAGGTCTCTTCCAACCCAAACCATTCTGTGGTTTTATGATTCCATTCCTTTCCAAATATTACAACTATTACTGTATTTTCTCTAAAACTAGAAAAAGAAGAAATGCAGTGAATAAAACAGAGACCAGAATTCACCACAATTAATTTTAACTTTCTAAAAATTAGGAGTTTGATATAAACTAGTTGTCTGGATTCCTGCTGTTCTTGCTGGGAGACATGGGTGCCAGCAGTTGTGTATTCATCCTATGTTCCTTTTACAGCTTTTCAGTACAGAGTGAGTAAATTATGGTTGTGCCACTCCATGGACTTCACAGGGACCTTGACAACAAGTTTTACTTAATACTGAACACTGAGGAGGGAGAGGCTCCATCCCAGGTAAAGCTTGTGCCTTTAAAGTCAATGAGAGCAATTCCAATGACTTAGATGACAATCACATAATCTGTCATGAATATTTTATTTATGTAACTCACTAAATCAGGATACTGCCAATTTAAAATGTTTTAAGTTAGAAAAGAAAGAGGAACTGAAATCATCCCAGCTAACTTGAAGTATTTCCGGAGTAGAGCCCTCATCTGAGCTCATCACTTTCAGATTCTTTATATAGACTGGAGAAAAAATATTAATTTTAGAGCGTGATTCATATCACTAATTTTAGATCCCTTGTTTAGAATAATGCAATGAACTTCAGCCTGGAAGTGCCTAATTCTCTTCTTTTCATTGATTTACTAGGGAGTGTGGACACTACAGATGCTCTATAGATAACTCTGTTGTAAACTTTTTCTTTTGGCCATGTGACGCCTAATTCTGAGCATAGCCCTCTTAATTCATATTTCAGGATCCTTTGCCATTTTATCTTTCTGCCTCGATATCAAAACGAATATGCACCATCCAGGATAGTTCTACTTACATGATTATTCCACTGCAGTCAGCAAAACTTCACCGATTTTAGAGTAAAATGTATCATAATAGAAGGAGCAAGTTTCTTTCTAATCTCTTTAAGCAATGGTAAGAAAAATTTTACCCATACTTCTGAATAGGTTTCATGGCACAAAAAAATCAAAGTGTTTCATAAGTATTGGTATGTAGTTCAGAAAAAAACCCCAGAAAACATTAAAAAGTCCTGTTTTACATGCTCTTAAGTTCTGCCTTGCATAGTCTTCAGTCTGAAAGGGAAATATTCCATTTGGTTTATACCTATTCCAAGGCCTTCTTGTGGAGATATATAGATATATAGATATATAGATATATAGATATATAAAATAAAGGATATGGTGTGAATATAACTGAGCCCAGGGTTTGTAGCATAGTGGGAAAGCATAGTCTTTAATGATTCCTTCTGGAAGCTGGAATCTTCCTGTGGAAAAAGGTCAGTCAGAAGCTTCTTTCTATGGCTTTGCTCAGAGAGGATGACAAATATAGGTAAATAGTAAATTGTACACTCTGAAATTTTAGTTAGTTTCTGCTTATATGTTTTTGAGGAGAAATGCATAATTTGTCAGTCATTAATTGAATACTAATATTGTGTCGTAGCTTACAACAGGACAGCAGTAATATTCTTTAAATATTGACAAGAGCCTTTAATCGGAGATCTGTAGCTCTGCAGATCTTGCATTTGGTCACTAATTTGTTGGGCTCTGTATCCAGGATTTTGGTTTTCTGTCTCTGGAGGTGGACATGGTTCCTCTGAGAAATTCGGAGCTCCATTAAGATCCAGGTCTTGGGATATGATGAGAATTTATATCCAGGTTCCACCTTGAGACTGATTTTTTATTACTCAGAAATATAGAACTCGGAGCTGTATTTTGATGGAAATATCAAATCAAAGCTTGATAGATGTCAAAAAGTAATTTAGATTTTGATACCTCCTAAGAAAACAACAGAGGACACACTAGAAAACATCAATATGTCTCTGAATAAATCTATAGTAATAAAATAATGGAATAAAATCATAGAATGATTTGGGTTGGAAGGAATCTCAAAAATTATCTGGTTCGCACCCCCATCATGGGCAGGGATGCCACTCACTAGATCATGTTGCTCAGGGCCTTGTCCAGCCTGGCCTTGAGCCAGTCTGGCTCCCACACTTTGAATATTGTGTGCAGTGATGGTTTTCTTCATTTCAAAGAAAATATGACAGAACTAGATAACTAGAATAAGTAGACAAAAACTGTTCACCCGTCAAAAGAGCTGACATAACAGAGGTTACGTCTCAATTTTTGGAGAAGGAAAATAAGGAACATTTTTATCTCTCTTTATTTTTATTTTCAATAAAAGAAGCAGACTGTGTAAAATAAAATGAGTTAGTGCCAGCCACAACAAAAACAGAAAGAAGAGGTTACTCTTACAATATGTGGCTGAACCATGGGGTTGTCTTCCACAGGACCTTGCAGATGGTACGTTCACAAACTGATCAAAGTTCTTCTGAGGTTGTTTCATTCTAGCCAGGTAGGGCCTTGAATCTGTTTGTTAGAAGCATGGAAAACAGTCTTCTAAGAATATAGGTCTCACTTTTCCTTGTTCATACCTTCTGCTTGGCAGTTCCTGTTGAGCTTTTCTGAAGACAGGGTTAACGCCAGCTAGACCTTTGGTTTCACATGGTATGGCCATTTTCATGCCGTGCTCTTGGCTTTGCCTTCAAGAAGACTTTTGCCTTGTGTACACATGCTGAAATTAGCTCAAATCTTATAACCCTAGAAGACAACTTATTATTTTGTCTTCATCTCTTCCAGACAGCGTGCTAGTAGAATAAGTCCCTCCGAGCTATTACTGATGACAATAAATCCTCTGGATGACTATCAATGCTTTAAACACTGTGAATTCTAATCTGACTGAGGTCCATGGAAGTCAGGTGTTCTTTGATGGTCTATCTCTATTATACGGGCACAAAGAAGCACCAAGGAGAGAAAATATAAGGCTTATGTGGGAACACTGATGGGATTTTTGGTAGTCTATCTACAATTTTTTTTTGTTGTTTTGATGAGAAATTAGTTTTGAAGGTCTGGGCAAATTGTCACCCTTGCTTAAAAAGTCTTTTTTGCCCTTTACATTTCCCTTGTATGGACTCGTATGTCACCATTGTGTGGATGGAGTGGCTTTGATGGCAAGGTTTCAAAATCCAGTCACTTCTGTCAGTCATTGAGTTAATAACACAACTATGACTGTTAAAGGTGTACCTAGGCAAAGCAGAACTGGAATTACAGGAGAATAACTTCTTGAAGTGCCCAAGGGGAAAGCTGAATAAACAAGGGCTTCCAGCCCACTCAAAAATGTGTCAAAATGATGTCTGCAAAATGTAATAATGGCTTAATAGGAACTCAGGCCATACATTGTCCAGTAAAATGTGAATTTAAATGTTTGGAAAACTGTTGTGCACCTAACAAGCTGTGTTGGAATCTATTATTTGGCTTGGATTTCACAGAGTGTGTGATGGGGCCTTGTTTAATGTGGAGCCTTGATTTCCCTCATTATTTCAATTTACCTTTTTATTTTCTCAATGTGTTCATATCGTGATGGCATTTGGCATTTCTCAGCTTTCAATTTGCGTTCAGTGTGAGACCTGGATTAATCCCTCAGCTGATGTAACCCTGCACACTTCATTAGCACCAAGCAGATTTACATCAGCTGAAGATGTGTTTTTAGACCATTTTCACCCACAATTTTTTCCCCTCTTTTATTTCTTTTTTCTGTCTCGTATTTGTCTAGTTAAAGAAGAAATTTGGTTGGGCGCATCTTGGGTTCTACATGGAAACTTCAGACTGAGGACAGAGTGATGTCTCCCCTTCAAAATCCGAATATTTGTTTTTTAATTAATGAGGAGTTCAAATTTAAAAGGATAACTTAAAACTGATTTAGAAGTTGTATACAAGAATTTTCTTTGACTGTTGCTTTAAAATCTATCAGAGACATATTTGATGTTTTTGCAGCTGTATGGCTCTTATACAACCTAAGGACCATTTATTGGAATTTTTGAGTGAACTTTTGTTTTTATAGGTGTGTAAATGTGTTATCGAAGATGTCTTGGCATTTTAACCAACGACCTAAATTTTGTCGACTTTAGTAAAAAATGTAAGTCCCTTTTTTACGTTTCAGAAAACCCCTTTGGTTGACAGGTGCTGTTTGTCCCACAGCGAGTCTTTCAATGCGTTTATTTTACTAAGAGGTGGTTTGGATTGAAAAATAATAACACAATGAGTTAAATTCAGTTCTTGATTACACCTCTGTAAACCTGGAGTAAAGTCATGAAAACAGAGAGAATTTTTAAGCATTTGCATCTATCTGCACAAAAGCAGAAGATTCTTCTGGGCAGAAACAAAATCTGTTTTGACACTTTGCATGGAATCTAGTTTATCCTGGTTTTCATAGATCTCCTTTCTTTTTTGTGGGCTTAGGAATGATTTTTTTTCTTTGAGACAAGAGGAGAGTTTTGCTCACAGTCTGAAACCAGGAGTTTTTCAGGTATGAAACAGAGAACAATAAAGTGGTTTGTGTTGGGCTCCTCACTCATTTACATGCAATCCTAGATCTTCTGGATATTCCAATAGCATGAGCTTTATTTGGTGGCCAAAGGAAGACTCAAATGAGTGAGTGATGGCCGTTTGCTTCAACTTGTTGATTACCATTACATTTTAAGATGGAACAAAGTGCCTGGTGGGAAAAAAAGCATTAATCTTCTGGGCCAAGAGACGAGATGTGTAAATGTTATCACTGAATCACAAAATTCAGCTGTTACCCGTTTTACTTTTTCTTTTTTGTTTGGTTTTGTTTTTCAATATTGATAACATTTGTAATGTAGTCTGCCTTCCTGAGTTCCAGCATGCTGGTTTTGAATGAGAATCCAGCTACTTCATAAGAAGTAGACATACATATATTAAAAAAAAAAAAAAAAAAAATATATATACCACTAAGAAAAGTGTTAACAAAAATTACTCTTATATTCTAATTAAAGAGATTTAAAGCCTAGTTCATTGCCATCTCAGTCATTGCGTGCTTTACCATTGACATCATCAGGAGAAGGATTGACTTGATCATTCCCAGGAGTCCTACAGAATATTTTTTCAGTCTTGATTTATCCTTACTTTGGGCTGGGCTGAATCCATAAGATTTGTCTAGTTTGATGGGACAGAAGGACAGGTGAGAGTTGGCTTTCAAGCATGACACTGTTTCTGTTTATAAAATTTTCTTCCTGAAAAGCCCTTGGAGAAGCAGGGTGAAGAGAATGCGTTCCACATTGCTGTGCCCAGACTTTATTTAAACCCAGCTCAAACCTACACTTGCAGCTCCATGTCACAGCTACAGGGGGAATAGGTGAGATGACCACTGGCCTTAGAAACTCTGCCCCATCAACCTTTGTTATGGTTGGTTCTTTTAATTTTTAACCTTGCTTTTTGTTCTCCTCTTGACTCCTTCCACTCTGTCAGCATTATTTTTGAAGAGTGATGCTCAGCCTGAAAACAAAACCCCAAGTCTTGTGTCCTGGGTACAGTTGCTTTGCTGCTACTTTCAGTTACACACAAAAGGCATGTTGGTGTCCAGAAAAAATTTATTCTTTTTTGCTACAACATCAAGTTACTGATGTCTCAGTCTGTGAGCTGACCTCTCCTTAGGTTTGCTGACAGCCAGGCAAACTGAATTCCCTAGAAAAAGGTCCATACTAACACCATGCCAGTGGTGGTGCTTTAGTTAACCACATTAAATGGTACCTCATCCACCTCCAGAGAGAGCCTGAAATGTGTGAGGTGCACTGATTCAGCACTGACCACTGTGTGCTATTGCTCTAACATTGCTTCAGGATGGCCAGAGCTGGCCTTGGTTCTCCATCTGCTTCATCTCCTTAAGGCAGTGACACCCCCTCATGACCACTGTTTTCTCTCCCCCTTCTGCTGTATCAGAACTGACAGCTGAGCTGGATGCTGATGAGCCAAGGCTTGGTGGAACCCCAAACCTGTATTTGTGGATAATAAATTCAGACCTTGAATGAACACCCATGTTGCAGCAGAGGGGTACCAGGTGAGTGTTGGCAATGTGGGATGTGAATTCATTCAAAGGATGCTGGGGCTGTAATTTACAACCTCCTGGTGTATGTTATTTTTAAACACTTGGTTCATTAACACTTCTCTAGATGTTAAAAGAGCTTCATAAATCGATTGGTAGCCAGGAAAAATGAGCAGCAATGAGGTCATTTCAGTCGGAATGGGCTCATTACCACTCCAACTGTCAAAAATTTTTGAAGCCAGATTTATTCCTTCTCCCTTCTTTCTAACAGCCAACACAGGCTGAGGGTATTTGGTTTGATTTTTTTTTTCTTGTAGGATAAGAAGAAATTAAAACAAATCAAATTCAGGAAAAGACAGCTAAACAGCAGATTTTCCTAGAAGGCTGAAAAAGCATTTGGAGTAGAGATTCTCACTGATCTTGGATCTGGCTTGGTCCAAGACTGGACAGAGTGACTTGTAAGTTTCTCCCCTATGAAAAACTATGTGAAATGAGGATTAGCTTTATCCTCTTTTGGTGCAGCATCATTTTCAACTTGTGGAAGGGAAAATACTGGTGTAAAAACAAGCTAAAGAAGGGGAAACCCTCAGTCTCTATATTTCTCAGATTTCTTTTTTTCCCTCATCTGAATAACAGCACAACGAGGCTGGATCATCAATGAAAATCTGAACTTGAAGACCAAATCACTCAAGTCCTGAAGAAAAAGGTCAAGGGTGAGATCTTCAGGTGGCCGTAATTCGTAACGTTCACACTTGCTGGGAGAGGCTTTGATGAGTCCAGTCAGCTCAGGGAATCCTCAGCTCTGATCTACAAAGCAGGCTACCATGAGGAGATAGGAGCACGTTCCTGAGGACACATAGAGCGCTCCCCTCAGGTTCACTTTGGACAAATGGAAAGGAAGATATCTTCAGGCTAGTGTAAGATTATGAATCCCTTCACTGGTGTGTTTATTCCTGATCGGGTAACACACAATTACTCTGTCCTTCCTGTTCATCCACTCTTGCCCTTCTTATCTGTTACATTTCATGATAGTGGTTGAATTGCTTGATCAAAGGAAGCTCTGGCTGGGATTTATCTCAGCTAACTGTAGGCAACCAACACATAGGCAGGTAAGTCTGAGTTAGTCACTCTAGGCTGCTTTTATTGTCAATAGAGATAAACAGGTATCTCTAGAGAGCAATTAATCTGATACTTGTTTGATATCTATATTAGGATGAGATGAATCACCTTTTCCAGCTGCCTCTTCCTCTCTATTCACTGTAAAGGGAACTGAGGATGACTAGCTTAGATGTAGGCATCTGTGTTATAGATGCTTTAAGATAAGGAGATAAATCCAACCTCAGGGGAACCCCAGTCCCGAAAGTCTAAATGGGTAATGATTCTAGAAAACTTATTACAGAACTAAAGATAATGGTTGAAAAGAACTTAGGATCTCAGAGCATGAAACATGCAGTGTTTTTTACAGACTCCATGACACCCTAATCAACCATATTGGTGGGTATGTTTGAGATTTCTGTACTGTACATCACTGTGGGATGGTGTGCTTCATACCTGCTTGCTCTGCAGAAATAGTTCCTGTTGAATCGCTACCTTTGTGCTGATGACAAAAACTGTGCAGTGTCATCACTGTGCTTTTCCTGCTCATATTCATCTCTGATTAACTGCTTCAAGTTACAGGACCCATGAAACACAGCTTGAAATCAAAGGATTGGGGCCCTATTTTTGAGCCACGCAGTGTCTACCCACTCTCTGACTACACAAACCTGTCCAAGCATATTTGTCTCCCACAGTCAAGCTCTTCAGCAGGGAAATTAACCTTCTGTATTCAGACACTTCAGACACTTCAGTAGGGAAATTCTTTCTCCTGTGGAAAACACCTACTGATTGCATGAATGACCTTTTCTTTCTCTAAGTATAGACAGATCCCACAGAAATGGTTTTGACTAGATAACTAAATTCTGTGTCAACCAAAGGCTGTAAATCTCACATGTAATGTCATCCTGCTTATAAAGTGCCGGAAGGGATATACAGTGGGAAATGTGTATGTCTGCAGGGAAGGAGGCAAATTTCTGCCAGAGAAGTGGTAAAGATGTCATGATCAGAGGTGTCATTACAGCTTTTCATTAAGGCTCTGCTGAGTAGAGAGGCATCATACTTCACCAGCTCTGCTGCTGGTATTGTTTCTACCACCTCTCTTGTTAATCAAGGTTCTTTGAATATTAGACTAGGGAAAGATCTGTGGCTGGTAGCTTGCCTAGTTGATAGTTATGTTTCTTTTCATCAGACAGGAGATGAGAGCCAAGATAATATGAGCTTGCCATGGTTTAAGTCCAGACAGCAAGTAAGTACCACATGGCTGTTTAGTCAATGGCCCTTGGAGGGATGGGGAAGAAAGTTAGAAAAAAGGAAAACGTGTGGGTTGAGATAAGAGTGGTTTCATAACTGAAATAAAGTACAATATAGTAATAATAATCATGATAACAATAGCAACAACAATAATAAGAATTACAATGAAAAGGGAGGTAACAAAAAGAGGAATAAAATCCAAGTAAGAAAAGTGATGCCCAACGCAATTGCTCACCACCTGCTGACCAAAGCCCAGCCCATCCTGAGCAGTGATTGGTCCCTCCTGGACAATGCCTCCCAGTTTATATATTGAGCATGACAATCTGTGGCATGGAATATCGCTTTGGCCAGTTTGGGTCTGCTGTTCTGGCCATGCTCCTTTCCAGCTTCTTGTGCAGCCCCTCACTGGCAGAGCCTGGGAAACTGAAAGTCCTTGATTTAGGGTAAGCACTAAGCAACAACTAAAACATCAATGTGTTATCAACATTATTTTCATATGAAATTTAAAACACAGCACTTAACCAGCTACTAGGAAGAAAATTAACTCTATCCCAGCTGAAACTAGGCCAGAGCTCCATTCTCCCCTCGTTTTTACAGCTTCCCTTGAAATTAATTGCAGTCACATATCAGTGTTACCTTACAGTTGTCATTGTCTGGTTTTGGCAGGCTATTTTAAGCAATTGAGGTCAGATGAATAGTAATTACACAGCCAAGACCCATTAGGAAATAAGAACAATTCCAGGTGACTGTGTTAACATTACTCTGTACTGGACTCTGTCCCTAAGATAGAAATATTTCTTCTTACTTAGTCATTTTCATAGCAAAGCAAAAATCCAAAGGTATCTAATTTCTTGTAGCTGAATTAAAGGTGAGTATTGTTTAAACTTTTACTAGTTGGTATTTATGACTCAAAAACGTTTAAGAAGCATTAAGTAAGGACACTTCTCTGCTACTTAATGTATTTCAGAATTTTTTTTCTCATGTCATTTGTTAACAAGGAAATTGCAGTTTTTGTAGGTGTCAATATAAACGACCAGACATTTTTTCTCAGGTATAAATACCACACCACTAAAGGCCAAGAATATATTTGTTTCTTCCAACTCTCTTGTTTTATGTAGACAACTCACAGCTGTCAAATGGGTGCTTAAACAGAACTTGTGAAGAAGGTGATTTTCTGAGGCAGGAAATGCTCATTTGTCCTTTTCTGAAGGTATGAATGTCATCATTTCCTTCTGTCTTTGTTTGTTACTCAGAATGAAAGGCCAAAAAAAAAAAAAGAAAAGAAAAAGGAAAGGAAAACATTTATGTCCCTTAGTTTGACTGTTTGACTAGAAGATAGTCAGGAGAGCAGAAGCTGTCAAGCTTTCTTTGAGGGATATGTATTTAGGATACATAACCAGCTAGACAAATACAGGTAGAGTATAATTCTAGCTCTTCTAGCTCTGGCATAAAATGGAACTAGTTTTGGAGCATGCACTAGAGCTACTTAAGGACTAAATTTTAAATAGATGAACTGAAGAGCAAAGGCATCTTCATCTGATGGGTGGGGAAAAGAGACCACAGAGATTAAAGACTGGAGCACCAGAGGACTTAGACATGCATTAAGGTCCCTTGCTCTGAAGGAGGCCCAGAAGCCAAGGCTAGCCAAGCTCCTGGCTTGTTTCTGTATTTTAAATTACTCGCAGTCTGATTATGCCCCTCCTTATGTGAAGCACATGGAGAACTGGGTCCAGGACACAGTTCTCATGTGGTGTCCTGGGGAGACGGAGCCCTTTGCATGCAAAGTGCCACTTAGGAATGGGTTTGCAGTGCAGAACTCTGGGTACAACTCCTATGTGTAGAGCATAGACATCACTCTTAATCCCTGAGCAAGCTGGTCCAGCCAGGCCTTACATTTCTAATCTCCAGACCCTTCCACATCCCTGACAGAGGCAGGTCACAATCCAGCCAGAGCTGAATTACTCACACTACAAGGCTTCCATTTTCACCAGAAATACAAGTCAGCACCTGAAATATTTTATTTTGAAAACAAAGCCTCTCATAGGCCTGTAGGTAATTTCTTGGGTCTCTTATTAAATCATTGGGCAGAGCAGTACCCTTGGCTGCTGTGTCTCAGTGGAGGATAACTGTGCATGAACCAATGAACCAATGAACCTTGTAGAACCTCACCAGTGGACACCACGACTTTGTCAGCCAACTTGAGTTTGAGCTCGAGCTCGAGCTCACAGGAGTCTCTTTACCCCAAGTACCACATCTCTCCTGCTCCCTCCTTATCTTTCCCACTTCTTTGTTTCCAATGATGCTCAAGTCTCACTCATATTTCCAAACCCCTACAAGTGTAGAAGAAATAAATGAGAGGGTTTCACCCTCATTGGCAGTGAGTGCATCTTGATTTCAAGCTTTTATTTAATTGACAGTCTGGGATTTTTTTTTCCTTTCTAAATTCCTCTCTACAAACAACCTCATAGCAAAAGAGGCCAATTTTCTGGACGGGTATCAGGCAGCTTTCCTGATGCACAGGCCACCAAACTAATAATTTCATGCTCTCAATTTCACACTCCAGAAATGACACAGAAAAGTAACTGGAACCCATGTTCCACAAAAATGGTACCAGAAATAACAGATTTGCCGCTTAGTATTAATTCTTTCAGGATGAATTGATTTTTTTTCCCCTAAAACTTTTAAGTTCAAGGAAGTAGCATGCTTCTATCATAGATAATACACCCCATTTCTGGGAATCATCAGTAGGCCCATTCTTTTCCCTTTCCCCATCCCAGTTCTTTGTCCTCAAGACCCCAAAATGTAATGAAGACATTCCATTAAAACATGGTGGGATCCCCTGGGTTCTGGAGGAGTTGATGCTGTGTCTCAGAATGACAAGACATTTGAAAGGTAAGCTCAAATTACAGATTGATGTGCATGTCACAGGTATGATCTGTTTGTTACAGGCATCCAGACTTCATATGCAATAGCCATTTCTTATCTATTTTTTATATATATACACACACTTGCATATATGTTTTGTATCTGTAATACCCACAGAGAACATGCAAGGTCATATTTTTGATCAGCAAGGGAAAATCTGTAGCATTATGGAATCACAGAATATCCTGAGTTGGAAGGGACCCACAAGGATCACCAAGACCAACTCTTAGCCCTGCAAAGGACACCCCAACAATCCCACCATGTGCCTGAGAGCATTTTCCAAACACTCCTTGGGCTCTGGCAGCCTTGGTACCATGACTACTTCCCTGGAGAATCTCTTCCAGTGCCCAGCCACCCTCTGGTGCACCACTCTCCTGTCCTGTCCTGTCCTCTCCTCCCCTCTCCTCTCCTTTTTCCTCCCTGCCCAGGATATTTATTTTTCTTTCTTTTACTGGCTCGGTTTAAATGACATTCCAGCACTTCATGGGAACATTCTGTTGGGTGATCTAGTGTGAAAATGTAGAAATTCTAAGCACCATATCGAAATTCTCAGTTACATCTCAGATGAGAAAGCATAAAGGCATTATTCATATTGTGTTTGCCTGTGCCAATAAATCACAGCTTCTCAATGGAGAGACTGTGAAGTGAAATGGAACGAAAGACCTCATGGTATCACAGAGTGAAAAAAAATGTCATGTGCCAAGGGAGTGACAGTCTTCCAATGGATTCTTTTCATTGAACACATGGAGGGAATTATACTTGCCTCCAGCCACTACAACTTAGATAGAACCTCAGCCAAGAATGAAAATTAATGTAACTATACTTCTGAGGTTGCAGTAGCCCTTATCCCAGACCAACAAAGTCTTGAGGACTTATTTTCTTAGCAGATCCCTAGGTGAATTTGATGGTAGGAAAAAGGTCTTTCAAAGTAGCCCAGCAGACAGAGACATAAGGAAAAGCTGCAGCTGAAAAATGAAGCCTCACAAATCTCACTTGTGTTTTAGTCAGTGAGACCAACTGAGCACAAACTGCTAAATTGATAAAGTTTTTTTTTCCTTCTCATGTTTCTCATAATATGGTTAGATACCTTTCTGAAATTCATGCTTCACCTAACCAACTTGGGCTTAGTGCTGAGGTGGATTTCTCACAGGTTTATATGGGATAGGAGCAATGAAAATTCCCTTCTACCATTCAAAAGAGCTCATATGTGAATAAATTCTGTAAGAGCCTCATTACCTCTAATTCTTCCAGTGCTTCTAAGTAAAAATCCAAAAGACAAACACAATTTAATAGAATCACAGAATCACAGAATGGGTTGGAAGGGACCTTAGAGCTCACCTAGTGCCAACATCTCTGCCATGAACAGGTTCACCTTTCACTAGACCAGATTCCTCCAAGCCCATCCAACCTGGCCTTGAACATTTCCAGGGATTGGGCATCCATAACTACTCTGGGGAACTTGTTCCAGGGCCTCACCACCTTCACAGTAAAGAATTTCTTCCTTATATCTAACCTAATTTTCCCCTCTTTCAGTTTGAACACATTACACCTTGTCCTATCACTATAGTTCCTGATGAAACTTGTCTAACATGAGGAAAATGAATATGAAAGCTGTCATAATATTACAGAAATCTGAAGCAAAGTGTCATATTCATGCTGGAGACAAATTGGATAACTTAAATACAGGGTGTGTTGTCTTCCCTCCATGTAGATGGTTTGTGCTTTTGTCCAGGCAGACAAGATGGCATTAGTCCCACTCTGCTCAAAACTGGGAGCTAGACATACCTAGGCTGATATCCATCTGATATCCATCTACTGTGGTCTTAAAGGTTATGGAGCAAGATTCCACAACCTCCCTTAATATCCAGACTCTGTGATTATGGGACTTGTTATTCAGCATGCACTCTGAATAGATAACCTAAATCCTTCCTGCAGCAGATTGAACAATTTTTTTCCTTGTCTTATCCTCAGTGGGACTGGGAAACAAATTACCATCATCACTAAAACAGCCTTTTCTGCATGGGAGGAAAGCTTGATTGTCCTCATTGAACCTCCTTCTTTCTTAACCAAACAAATCTTATTCCTGAAAACTGTCCTTGCAGGTGATGCTTTCTACTGGCATCTGTCTTCAGTACATCTGTACCTCTCCTGCTGGAAAGCTCCCATGTGTTAGGAATTTATGTCTCTGAGCTCCCAAGTATATGTTTCATAGAGCCATAGAGTGGTTTGGGTTGGAAAGGACCTTAAAGACTACCTCGTTCCAACACCCTTGCCATAAGCAGGGGCACCTTCCACGAGACCAGGCTGCTCAAAGCCATGTCCTACCAGGCCAGTTCCACGCTTGCCTGGGCTAAACATAATTTCTTGGTATTGCTGACCATTTCTCCAGTTTACCAAGAAAACATGAATCCTGATCTTTTCTGGAGTTTCTGAAAGCTCTCTCTCAATAGTGTTGTATGCTGATTCTATACAGGCACTGCCCAGTCTGTCACTGAGTGGTTTTCAAACTCTGGGATATCTCTGCCACTGTACTTTGAGTATTTTTTGCAACTAGTTCTGCACCTGCTTTTCAGTGATCATACCCAGGATTCAGAAGCATGTTTGCTGATAAGAATGACTCACGGGAATGTGCTACAAACCTTAGAACAGTTTTGTTATATCAGATTTTTATGTTTCTCCATCCATTATGCCAACTATCCTGGCATTAAAAGGAATTAAATTGATTTGACATGATTTGTTCTTCACAAACTCATGTTTTATGTTCTATCTTATTATTACCTGGCTTGCTTACAAATGGTTTCGTAAGCAATGTGTTTCAGTGTGTTTCTAGGCTTCAAAGTGAAACTGAGACTGGTTCATAATTGCTGGCTTGTCTTTTATTAGAATAAGTCCTCTGCTTGCCCTTCTGCAGTGCTCACACAGTCTCTTGTGTTTTCAGATGAAAACTTGTGTTTTCAGATTAAATTACACAAAGGAAGTTCCGTGAGGCTCATAACCACATAAATGTCCAGCTTCATATCTTCCCCCAGCCAAATCCAGAGCTCATGGTGTTCTGGCACACATCTATGATCTCCCTTCATCCTTGACCGAAAAGCTTGCTCCACTGGCCAGCTGCACCTGGCTGTCTTTGGCCATGGGTTGGGATGGTCATGTCCTCTTCAAGGATGGTCTGACATGGGAATCTACTTTCTCCTGTCTGTTTCTCCTCTAATCCATTTCTGGTTGTGTAGTCCTGGACATTATCCATTCACCCATCTGTCAATGCCCAGATGCAATCATGTCTGATAGGTGTTGGGCAACCAAAGTGAGCTGTATCACTCTCCTCTATGACCTCAGTTAAACAAGGGGACTTTCAGAAATAATAATTTAAAAAAAAAAAGGATAAAGTTTAAAAAAGATCAAAGAAAATATATGCTCTGCAGTGAGCTGTCACAGGATATCCATGTGATGGGATGGATGTTGGACTTCTTATCCCAGCCCTATTCCTCCTGGAGACCAAGAGCCATATTCCTCGCAAAGACCAAGGTCCTAGAAGGAATAAAATGAAAGCTAAATGCCACAAAGAAATAATTATTTCATGAACCAGATTGTGTTACTGCAAGCTTGACCAGCTAATGCCAGAAGTCAAGAGGCCTCAGTTGAGGTGCAAACAGTGAACCCTCTTTTGTGATTTAAAGGGGAAAGAAATGGGACTATTTTAAGATATCAAATCTCAGCTAATGTTTCCCCAGTAGAAAAATGGTTACTACTCCATAAGTCATGATGACTTCTTATAAAGCTCTTCACATTATTATCTGAGGCAAGGTAGACACACAGGTGAACAGAGAATAAATTTAGGAAGATTATAAAAAATTGATGGAATGAGCAAATTTCTACTTAATGAACAAGGATCGAAGATTTCTGGACAATTCACAATTATTTGCATCCATCATTATAAGTTTTAGTCTTATTAACCTTCTATTAGTTCCTTTTCACGAATTTTTCTTATTAACATCCCAAACAGAATACAGAAATAATTGCATAAGTGGTCTAATTAGAATAGCACTGACTGTATATTTATAGTCTGTTGTGTCCTCTTTTTATTATCCTGCTCAGCTCCAGGTTTACAGACTGGAAACAGTTTTCACTTCCTTTTCTAAAATCAGTTTCTCATAGCTGTGCTATTTCTTCAGGACACAGACCCAAAAGGAAGCAGCGTTACTGGTACTGTAGGAAATGTAAAAAAGAAACACCAGAGAAGGAAACATCTGATTGTGATCTTGTCTGGTAGTAGTTTACAGGCAGTTTTCCTAGAAGTAGATGGTAAGGATTTTCAAAGCAAAAGATATGAATTCTGAGACCACCAGAAATTCTTACCAAAATGTACGAATAAAGAAATTTGGGTAGGAGGGGGTAGATCAGCCAGATTATTCTAAGAATCCCCTTCAGCTAATCTCAAACAAAAACTCAGTGCTTTTTGTCAATGAGATGAAAGGAAGTGAAAAGAAAGAGTGCATGGCTCTTCAACCCACAGACATGCAGTCTGAGCACGAGGAAACTTTCCAGTGTATTTATACTAAATAACTGAATGCTATATTTAATAACAATCACAAATAAGTATCTGCATCCAGTTTGATAGGAAAACCCCATCTGAAAATGACAAAGAAGAACAACAACAAAATTAAAAGACATTGGAATGATGCTTTCCCAATTTGATTCAGAGCCTGTGAGGAGTCCTGTGGGGCTGCCTGGTTTTGACGACTCTGAAGGCATTTTGCCCAGCCCTTGTCCTTTGTTCGAATTCTTTCACGCTCCAGCTCTCGGTTTCCTTGCTGGTTTCCTCAGCTCGCTCACTGTGTCACAGCTCTCCCCCTGCCTGTCTCCCCTCCCAGCACAGGCAATGGGACATTCCTTGCAGAAGGAGCTGCATTGTTTGCAGGCAAATCAGGTGTCAGAGCTTTTAGTAGTCGCGACTTCCTCCCGAACACAAAACTGCACTTCCAGCAATACATCACTGCCATTGTACAGGTTGGTTTGCAAAGAATTTTCTGAGGTCAGCATCCTTCGCCAGATCCTCAGCTATTACCAGGTTTATTATGAGGGAAATGCACAGCTGGCTTGGGGGGGCTGTTGGATAACTTGTCTCTGCTGCTGGGAACAGCTTTGACCCAGTGGTGAATAGTAAAGAGATCTGTAGGGGCAGGAGAAGCATTGCTGAAGAAAGAAAATAATGTATTTCCCCTTCTCAGCTGATGGGAGAGTGGCTGGGATTTATTTTCTTTTGCAAGGTGGAGCAGCCTCCTTGTTCTTTTGTTCTGTGCCTTTGGTAGTTTGACTTATGAGTAGAGAAAATGTAAAGGTGCAGTGCATGAATTTGTCTGTGCAGTACAGTGACACAAGAGCAGTTGGGATGAGTCTGAGGTCTTGGCAAGAATCAGCTGATTTGTAGCCCTGCTATCACAGGGCAAGAGCACATGCCAAGAAGAAGTCCTAGGAGTCACTTCTGAATCTGGGATATTTCACAGAATCATAGAAAGCCTTGTGTTGGAAGATGGACAAGGACATCTCCCACTAGACCAGGTTGCTTCAAGGCCCATTCAACCTTGAACACCTCCAGAGACGGGGAATCCAAAACTTCTCTGGGCAACCTGTGCTAGGGCCTCACCACCCTCACAGGAAAGAATTCGTTTGCATCTAATTATAACCCAGGTATTTCACTTCAGACAGCACAGCTTCCTCCCTACCCTGTGCATTGCAGCATATTGATACATTAATAAAAGTATTAATAAAGGTAATAAATTAGTGTCTGATCATCTGTATTTGCTATGTGGGTGAAGAATGATGGTTCTATGCTGTGTTTTTGCAGCATGTTTCCATATGATGGCATCAGAACTAGCAAAGCTAGTCCATGAATTTGTTGCTGTTGTGTGTGACTTTGTCAGCTGTTGTGTGTGACTTTGAATTGCTTCAAATGTAATTTCAGAGCTTCTCAAGACTGAAATGAAAAGAGAGCACGTACCAGAGGAGTTTAACTTCCACTGAAATTTTCCTCCTGAGTTAGGAACTGAGCTGATGATAGACAGTGTTCGGTCCAACAAAGCACCTTTTCTCCCCTTCCCCACTTTCAAACAGGAAGGGTTCTATAAGCAGTAGAGGGTGTCAGATGCTGTGGACCCGGGCCAGAGTGGAGAGAATTTGTAGCTGGTAGAACGGGTAGGAGAGAGGAAGAGCGAGTTAGCTTTTCTCACTCATGCGTGGGAGAAAGGCAATGCTATTAAACACCGTTCAGCTCTAACGCAATGAAAATACTGTATATGACAAGCTGTGACACTTCCTGTGGATCTGAGTCATTGTTTGAGCCCAACCTTACCTTTCAGTGACTGGAGCAGCAATGTGTAGCCAGCTGGCAGCACACTGCCAGAAAGGACAGTGAGGGAGCCGTATCAGAAATGTTAATCTTACTATTAGGATATCTGGTTTATCTGTGGTTGCAGTAACAATGCTTCAAACGTGTGGCAGTGAGAGCAGCAGTCACAGTGCTGTGTGTTCTGCTGGCTATAGGGAGCTAAGGCCGGCTCTAACATGAAAATGTCAGGAGTTGCTTAGGATAACAAGTTGCCACAACTGGCAAAATCATAGTCATGGAATGGTCTGGGTTGGAAGGGACCTTGAAGATCACCTTGTTGCAATCCCCCTGCCATGGGAAGGGACACCTTCCACTAGACCAGGTTGCTCAGAGCCCCATCCATCCTGGCCTTGAACACTTTCAGGGATGGAGCAGCCACAGCTTCCCTGGGCAACTTGTGCCAGGGCCTCAGCACCCTCACAGGGAAGAATTTGCACTTGAAGATGGTGCCAATTCCTTGGCAGTAGGTTGTTGGTTCCTACTGACCATGGGAGCTCCTTCAAAGTCTCCTGACTGGAGATGTAGGAGGAGATTCAAGATGCACTCATATAAAATCTCTTTGGTTTTTTTCCCCCACCTTGGTGACTTGGTTTGGTTTGTAATGTAATTAATGTTTTTCTGGGACAGGATAGAAAAATTCTAACCCCTCACATACGAATGGGGGATGATTACCAAGGAGCACCATGCAAGGGATAAATTGACAAACGTTTGGTGTGGTGGGAAGTGCCATATCCATGTCCTTCATATGCAAACCCCTCTTCTCTTAAAGACAGTGATGAACCAGATGATTTCTCTGTGGCTTGGCTTTGGCCCTTGCTGCTCAACCAAGGGAAAGCTGAAGGAAATACAGTCATTCTGCTTTCCCAGTCTGGGTGCTGTCTGTGTTGTAGGTGTCTCCTGCAGGGCTACTCCACACAGGGGTGCCACGCTCAGGTCCTGGTGGGTTTGGGACAGACTAGCTGGAATACTGGCTGCATTTTTCATCACACAGACACCTGGCTGCTAGGAAGTGTGCCAAGACCACTGTATGGATTTCATCTCCTCTACCAATCAGCTGGAGAAGCACAGCCCTTAATTTCTTTGCTTTAGGCTGAGTGCTCTGAACTGGGTTACTTTTGAAGTTGTACACCCCTTTCCTCCTCCCCTCTCTGCCCCACACATGCATCCTCTCCTTCCCTCTGAGGGAAGGGCTGCCACACAACGCTGTGGGGAAGAAAAAGGGATGACTGACACCAGATTTATTTGAAAGGTGCTTTTAAGGCATCAGCCAAGGGACGCTGTGGGAAGTCTGGCCCCAGAAGGTGAGAGGTAGCTCAGGAGTCAGAAGAGAAAGGTGGAGCAGGCCGGCTAAAGCCAGGCTAAGCCAGCTCTTCTGTTCTTTGCTTTTAAAATTTAAAACCTCCTGCCCTCAGTTAATCTATCATTTGTTTGTCATCTAGCTATTGATTTTACGTGCAGGTAGTATTGTGTCTTGGTGCAACATATTTATATGCAAAGACATAAAATAATAAGTTGATTAAAGAATAGGTAGATGGCGAGATGAATTGATATGCTGTGTTTCCATATGGTGCTGAATGCTGGGGTAACACCACCTGAATGAAAATCAGTAAACAACAATCCTGTGACAGAGTAGCTGGAGGAAGTGCTGTGTGTCTGTCTATCCACCTACCAACCTACCTGTCTTCCACCTCATCATAAAGTGTTTCTTAAGCCCATAAAACTTCTTGCTGATTTGGGGTAAAATACTTTTGTGATAAATACATACAAAAGCTTTTTACCAATTTCCCTCCAAAAAGAGAATGTCTGTGTTTAAGTCAATGCCCAGTGAAATAAATATGGTTTGGACAGACTTTGATCCTGACTTTTTGCAAAGTTTCCGTCTAAGGCACATTTGAAAATAGCAAAAAAAAGAGGTATATTTGTAGTAGATTTTTATTACTCTGTGTGATGGCTTTCCTGGCCAGGAATGCACAGATACCAGTTAGAGGTCTCACAAGTAAAGAGCCCCTGCTATTCAGCTCAATTTCTTTATTATTCTTAAGATCTATGTGTTTATTCAATATATATGTATGTCTAAAAAATCTATCTATATATCATGACATTATACATAAAACATATATTGTATCTATATATCTCTACGTTATAAATGCGTGTGTGTAATGTCTGTGTGGTGCGTGTACATTAGAAAAAGCTGTGAATATTTGGAAAAATCCTCTGTGTTGCATAACGCAGACAGGCACTCAAACATTTGTCAAGGATTCCAGGCGGTGTGAAGGTAAGTTGAGTGAAAATGTTTATGTGAATGTTCAAAGCCGGGGAAGTTTGAATCTTGTACAATACAATTAAAATGTGTATTTTAGTGATAACTGAATCAGAAATAAACACAAAGAAAATATGAGAGAAGAAAGGAGGAAAAAATTACGCACTGCCGACATGCTCTGAATTAATTTGCTAGGTAGGAACCATGATGTTGATGTAGATATTCTATCTGCAGCGAGCTCCACAGTGAGAGGAATAACCTCTATCTAATACTGCATTGATATGAAGGACTTTGACACACTTTGGAAACACGAGTGATACACTGGAATTGAAAAAAAAAATAGCATTTCTGCGTTACAGGGTCCAAAGGAAATAATGAATGCTGCAGGCTTTTTTGTTCTAGTGATGATTATTTTATGGGAAATAGGTTTTGATTTCCAAACTTAGCCATGCTGCCCACAAACGGTACTTTCTGGGGATTAGCGATTGATCTTTCCATTTCTCAGCTTTCTTGGTTCTCTTCACATCTTCTGCTTTCCAATGCATATGTGTGTGTGTGTGTGTGTGTGTGTGTGTGTGTGTGTGAGCTCTGGAGCCAAATGCACAATAGTCATCTGGCAGAAGCAATAAGCCACCGGAATACAGACACATTTTTGTCTCCAAATTTCACCACATCTTCAGTTTGAAGGCTGAGGATGGCAGAAAGGTTAAAGTTTGACATTCATTTCTGTTGTCCACTGAAGGGAGAGGGAAATTCCCTTTCTTTGGTGTTTTGAACCTGCAGAATAGATAGTCAAAGGCTGAAGTCAGTATTCAGGCAAAATGTTTGCTCGTTTGAAAAGAAGTGTTGTAAGAGCAAAGATTTCTGAATTAGAAAGACAGCCTAAGTGTGTGTTGAAATCTGTCCCTCTCAATGGAACTGATAATCTTTGCAGTCTGGGATGGGAACCTGCCTGTGTTTGATTTCTGTCTGGCCCAAGCTCATTTCCCAGGTTAATGACATCAGTAAATCCTTCAATTGCCAGTGAGTGGCTTGGCAGTTACTATTCCCAAATATCTAAGAACTGATCATGACTTTATGTACTTATTACCTCATCTTTTCTGCTTCAGCCCACTTGTGCATCACCATTGAGGGTGAATGTTCATCTGCTGGGGCTTTGGTCTGACTGTCTCCAAAGGACAGCTAATGTTTATCTATTACATAAACCCAGTATCAAGGTGCAGAGTTCTTTGCTGGAGCTGCCTTCACAAAGCACAGCGGCCCTCGTAAAAATTGCCCGTTTCTTCTTCTAGACCCAAATAAACTTCCTCAAACTTCAGGTTCTTACTAGAGGAGCTTAAATTGATAGCATGATGCATGGTCACTTCGTTATGAAGTGTTTTCTTTATAGTCAACTGAGTTCAATAGTCACTTGCTAAGGGCAATTCATGTTATCTCGTATCTGAATTGTTCTATGGTTATCACTACCTTACCTCAAGAGCAACTACCTGCTTAAATTAGGTGATCCTCTTAGTGCCTTAGGTGGGAGAAACTGGTCCTGGGCTTGATTATACAGACTATCTCAGTGGATTTTGTTAGCACAGAAAAAAAAGAAAAGGAAAAAAAAAGGGGTTGTGCTATAGCTATAGCCAGGCAAAACCACCTGAAACCAAGTGAGAACATTTGCCATTCATGGCTTTCTCATTGCTTTTTTCTTTCTTTTCCCTAATTTTCACATAATCATGTTCTTAGACAACACAGAAAATACCAATTGACCCAGATGCCAAATTGAACAGAACTGGCAAATAATCAAGTTGAGCAGGTAATGATTTCCAATAGGTTAAAATCTGTTAACATAAACTACTGAGCCAAATTCTATTGCATAACAAATGCATTCTAAGAAATTAAGTATGATTAAAGTGAAATGAAGATTAATAATGTAATATGTGTATATTGGGGTATTATCTGAATTGATTAAGATAATTCAAATTTTCACTAAGACTTTATAAGTTATATGCAAGGTGATTGCTGGGGACCAAATTTTGTAGCCAGTGACAACACAGGGCTGAGGAAAAGACATGTTCAATCATTTTAGATTTCAGTGGGGTCACTGAAAACCTGCCTGGGTCTGAGAGGGTGTGGGTGGCCTTTGTTACACATCTAGAGTGAGACTTAATCATACATCACATGCCTCCAGGCAGGCACTTTTTCAGCAAACAAGCACCTATAAAGCTGTACCAATACCGTAAACATGATCAATTATACAATGGAATATTCCTTATAGGAGTACTCCTGTCAGACGTTGTCCTTCTGGTGCTTGTGACTAGAGAAGTACAAATAATTCTGAGTTTTTATGACTTGTTCCTACTTCTATTTCACAACCCACTTTTCCCTGTTGACTTTTGCGACAAAGTTATTGTTAAGCACTGATGACCTCTGCACCTTAAACTCTGTGCTAATCCTGGCATACTCCTTTGCATCTCAGTTTGCTGCATACCTTAAAATAAGACTGGAATGTTTCATGTTGCAGAAAGGAATTTTGGGCTCAGAAACCTGTATTTCATGGAAACACGTTCTGCTAGTGGAAGCACCAGTGGTTCAGGCACATCTTACTGCATGACACTGCAGAAAAGAAATGCTTGGAATGAGGCAACTTGAATCTTTTCTCAACTTTGTAGATGTTTTGAGAAAGAAATGGGAAAGCTGCTGGTTGGGAGAAAGTCATCATTCCTTTCTCTGCTATGGCTTGTGATTAAATAGCAGGGTCAGAGTTGGATTTTTGGATAGCTGCCGGGCCTTTGTTACTGCTTTTTTTGTCTACATCTATTTTGTATCTCAGGAAATAAGTCAGAGAGCAAACTGCCAGCCCTCTCTCACCTAGCTCTGAGGGGTCAAGATGCCTGTATGCAGTGCAGCACAGAGAGCTGTTCAGGATGCCTAAATAGCCCATCTGTGTGTGGTCTTGGGTCCGTCCTGGAAAAAGACCTCTGATCATTTGATTAAAGTGTCCTCATGTGACATTTCTGTGGGAGAAGCAAAACTATTTATGCCCATCATGTCTGTATTACAGATATGTGCTGCTGATTGAACTTAAGCTATGAAGCAAGTCTTGGTTTAGCACAGTCTCAGATTTGAGGTGTTCGGAGTGGTCGGGGTCTGAATTCAGAGTCTGGCATTCATTTTTATATAAAAATGAACTCTGAAGAGTGACTCAGCTGTGCTCAACTGCCCAACTGCTGCAGGGTGCCCTCTTGGCTGCAGGGATTGCACTCCCTGCATTTTTATTTTGTTACCTGGCACTGTGAATTCTGCCCTGTGTGGACCCATGAAATATTGAATCTAACAAAATTCCTATGTATCTTTTGCTCTATTGCGTATAGAAAAACAGGAGGAGGAACTCACAATAAGAAATGGTCATCTGGGCATCCATAAATATCAATCAGAGGACCAAATATCTAAATATTTACAGTATCATTAAGGAGTTTTTCCATAGATTTTGTGAAGGAAGGAAGGAAGAAAGGAAGAAAGGAAGAAAGGAAGGAAATAACTGAGGGAAGAAAAGGAACAGAAAAATAAAGAAAACAGAGCAGTGAGCAGTTCTCTTAAGAAAAGGAGTTGTAGTTCATTGAACCTTGTCTTCCTTTTGCATTCCCAATCTTAGGTAAATATTTGAGTGAAGTCCAAACCAAATACACACACCAAAATAGCATAGGGTGTAACTAATATAATCTCCAGAACTCATAGAAAAGGCGACTTTGAAGGGGGAAGGGAGAGACCTTTTCCTAGAACAACTATTGCTTGGGTGAAGACCATCGCCCCTCTGACCAGACAATGGGAATTAAGTATTTTCCATAGCAAGCACAACAAAATGTCCCATTTTAGAAATGTGGCCATTGCTGAGATAGCAGAGGAGATCTAAATGTTCAATGCCCTTTTACAGTGCTTTTCATGCAATTGTCCTAAAGTCCCTCATAAACATTTTGCCCCCATGTATTGAAATAATCAGGTCATCTGAGGCACTGGAACCAGTTGTTCAGAGAAGCTGAGAATGCCCCATCCCTGGAAATGTTGGATGGGGCTCTGAGCAGCCTGGTCTATGGGAAAGTGTCCCTGCCCATGGCAGGGGATTTGAAATTAGATGATCCTTAGGATCCCTTCAAACACAAGATGTTCTATGGTTCCATGGTCTTTTCTTTGCAGTAATAGCTTCTCTTTTCCAAGTTTTTGTGGATGTTGTCTGTGTGTTATGGGAAAGAGGTGAGGATGAAAGGCAGTGCCTCAGCAGAGAGGAGAAATCCAATCCACGGGGATTAAAAATCAAGTCCCTTTGTCCTATCTGCATGACAAAGGCCCATTGCATAATGTTGTGAGTACAGCTAAACACAAGGCTTAGTCCCTTACCTCCTGGTTATTAGGCAACAGAGGAGACAGATAGGGCTGAAGGAGCAGTTGGATGGAGATAGCTTTGGTCATGTAAATGCCTCGAGTTCACTGTGAGGAGTCTGAGCGATTCATCATTTCATGCCAAGCTCAGCTGCTTTGATGGAGGCATCACACCCAACATGCACTGAAGATGTCCTCACATGTCTAATGTGTCTAGACGTTCTGGCCTTTAATACCCTGCAAGCTGCAGGAATCTAGAGGTGATAGGGACATTGCAGTGGTCAAAGCCTGTGTTGGATTTTCACTGGTGTAAATCACCACAACACCAAAGAGTCTCACGCATCAAGCCCAGGTAAGGAGCTGGGCCCGTTCCAGTGTTGGCTGTTACTGAAGGTATAAAAAGTCTTTATGTGAGGAGGAGGTTATGGAAGGGAGTGGTGGCTTATTACTAAGATGGAACTCAGCCTGCCTTTGGGACAAGTCTGGTAGCTGTTTAGGAGACAGCAAAAACCAGGCCTAATACATCTGGCACATGTTCTCTGGGGATTAAAAAATATTTTTGATTTTTGCAGCTCTGATCACAGGTTGTGCCTTGTGCTATGCACTGTGCCACACACAGCTCTCAACATGGGTACAAAATGTTCCTCTCTGGAGGGCTTGTGATCTTCTGGGAGGGTTGCTGCTGGCTGTCAAAAGACTGCTGCATTTGCCCCAGAGGAGAGGAGGGATACAGATGCACACCAGATTTCCACATTGTGTGAAAGGAGCCTTATAATTATCTTATACATTACAGTTGGGAGCCCCAGGCAAAGGGCAGGCTCCTGTGCTTTCTCCTGACCCATTGTGTGAAGTCTCATGTGATGCAGGGTGGGGAAGTGGCTGCCTCAGATGTCTTTGTCGTGCAGTGTTGGTGATTACGTGACCAATGGGGCTGGGCCAGCCTGCCTGGGCATAGGGCGAGGTTGAGCACGGTGGCTGTGTGACATGTTGGGCACTGTGGTGGGCAAGGGGCTGGGACATCATCAGCTGCTGACATGGCTCCTACTTGTCCTCTGGCAAGGTCTCATCTGCACCTTGTCTCTTTTGTCATCAGAGAACCCTAGGATGGTTTGGGTTGGAAGAGACCATAATGATCATCTTGTTCCACCCCCCGCCATGGGCAGGGATAACTTCCACTAGGCCAGGTTGTTTCAATCCCCATCCTGGCCTTGAACACTTCCAGGGATGGGACAACCACAGCTTCTCTGGGAAACCTGTTCCAATGTCTCACGACCCACATAGTGAAGAATTTCTTTTTTGCATCCAATCTAAACTGCACTCTTTTAGTTTTAGGCCATTCCTTTTTGTCCTAACACTCCATGTCCTTATGAAAAGTTCCTCCTCAGCTCTTGTGGAGCCCCTTTGGGTACTGGGGGTGCTGCTCTAAGATCTCCCCAGAACTCAACTCTTCTCTTCTCTTCTCTTCTCTTCTCTTCTCTTCTCTTCTCTTCTCTTCTCTTCTCTTCTCTTCTCTTCTCTTCTCTTCTCTTCTCTTCTCTTCTCTTCTCTTCTCTTCTCTTCTCTTTTCTCTTCTCTTCTCTTCTCTTCTCTTCTCTTCTCTTCTCTTCTCTTCTCTTCTCTTCTCTTCTCTTCTCTTCTCTTCTCTTCTCTTCTCTTCTCTTCTCTTCTCTTCTCTTCTCTTCTCTTCTCTTCTCTTCTCTTCTCTTCTCATCTTCTCTTCTCTCTTCTCTCTCTTCCTTCTTTGTCCCCAGAGATGGGTCAGTTTAATATCTTTTTGCCCATCCCATCTTTGCCTCTGTAATAAGGACCAGCAGGAGTCTGTGTACCCTGCAGCATCATCCTCTCCATGCTGGTTCAGGATCCCTTTGGAAAAGCAAAAATGGGATAAAATAGGAAAATTTTTGACCTTTGTATGAACGGATTGTACTTAGCTGTTGTCACTGTGGCATAATAGGAGAGGATTTGCTCTTGTGAGAAGGGATGGATATGCTGTAATCCCCCTTAGCCTGGTCCAGCACATCATGTGTGGTCTGGGTGGCGAGGTGCTGCTGCAGATGAACTGACTTGTTCAGGCTGTAGCTGCATGCAACCAAAATTAATTCCAGGATTAATGTTTAAGCTGGCTGTGAGAGGCTGTTCATCTCATAGAAATGCTGCAATTGTTGGACTAAAGGTACAGTCACCTCTCAGAAAGGGATGAAATCAAATTCACACAAAAATTTCAAAACGTAAAAAAAAAAAAAAAAAAAAGAAAAGAGGTTTTGCTGGGTTTTTGCTTCACATAATTAAAAATATTTCCTTTGTGTCCAGCTCTCTTGTTTGAAAAAATGATTTTATTTTTCTGGGTAATATTTTTTTCACCAGTCATATCCAAGAGAAAATCACAAACCTGGTCTTTGAACTTACTGAACTGAAACTTTGATTGCCTTGAGTGGTTTCTCTAGCAATACTTGAAGCCCACCAACTTGCTTAAATGGACCTTGGGCCATGGGCAGGGTCGGCTTCCAGGAGCTGACAAAATCAAAGTTTTATGAAAGAATTCCCAGTCTGTGGCACACCCCACCACCCCACCCAGGAGAGAGAGATTATGGGAACTCATATCACAGAACGATCAAGCTTCAGTTTAATCACCTCTTGTTAATGCCTTTCTTATATTGGATTTTAATACATTTTTAATCTGTTTTTCATTTTCCATGCTTTATCACTTGGGTGATCAGAGCAAACAGGAACCAACCTAATGCTGGGACTGAAACACAGCAGAGGAGGTGTAAAAGCAAAAGTAAAATTTTCCAGGTGGTTGTGGAGGAGGGATATGAGCTGAGGACCTGTCTGACAGGAAAACTCTAAACTGGGAGTGAGGCAGCTGATGTGACAGTGCCCTGTTCTGTGACCTTGAGCCCCTTCAGCCTATGTTCCTCCATCCTTTTGATTGAATATTGAGTTGTATGCATAGAATCATAGAATCACAGAATGGTTTGGGTTGGAAGGCACTTTAAAGATCATCCCTTTCCACCCCCCCTACCATGGGCAGGGACACCTTTGACTAGACTGGGTTGCTCATATTCTCCTTTAGAAGATATTTTTATTCTAAAGCCCCGGGCACGCTGAAACCTTCTTCCCAGCTACATCCTCTAAGTAATGCCCCACACAGAAAAAGAAAAATCTTCAAAAGTTATGATAATGACACAGAAAACCTGTAAAAAACCCCTTCTGAGGCACTTCTCCCATCCCCCCCACGATGAACTTATTTTCCCTGCTGTTCAAAAAGACCCTTATCAACATTTCAATCTTTCCATGTAAATACACTGACAAGTGTCAGGCCCTGGCAAACCTATAATTAAGGCTGAATACAATTTGCTAATAAAAGCTAAGAAACCCTGGGTTGAGTTTACTTACATTATCCCTACTGGGCACTTTCCATCAGAATCTTTTATCAGCCTCTGCAAATGCCACTTTGACATTATTTTTACTGAATCAATCAAACACGGACACTGCACTCCTTCCCCTCCTTGCAGAGAAGATGCTCCAACTACAGAAATAAAGACTTGTGCTGTTGTTTGTTGTTGTCATTGCAGCTCCTCTGACTCACAAAGCACAGTGAGCTTTTGGAAGGAGAGAAAGAATGAGAAAAATAGAGGAGAGAAAAAGAGAGAATTGGAGAGAGAGAGGCAGAAAACGTGAGCCAGAGATTGTGGCAGGCTTTACAAATTGGCACAGTCTTATCAACAGCATTTCATGGTTTTCTGGAACTCTTTCAAAGGGAACTTGCCTTTGTGTGCACTGGCTTAAGCTTTACTAATATTTAAAGCTATATTTAAAAGTTTATGAAAATTACTTCTGAGTTCCTCTGTCTCTTAAAATCGCCGAGGCCAATGTTTGCTTCTTGCTGTTATCCCACTCACCCCCCTCTTCCTGCATTTTTCTGTGGTTTTCCCGTCCTCTTCGTCCTTCCTTGGCAGGGTCTCTGCATTTCCCTCTCCCTCCCGTTTGCTGTGTTCCCTTCATCCAGCCTCCCCCCTCTTCACTTCCAGGGGGCTGGGAGAAGGGTTTTGTTTGGTGGGACTGTTTGTGATGGGTGAGGTCCAGCTCCGAGCAGCGCCGCTCTCCACTACATCAGTAAGTGTGTAAGTAAATATATCTCTCACGTTCTTTCTCTTGGCTCCCTGCTTGGGCAGAGGGTCAGCTGGCTTTTCTCCTTGCTCCCAGCTATGTCTGGGTCAGTTGAGCACAGTCTGACACCTCTAACAACCCACAGTGGCATCCTCATCCAAAAGCAGATATGGAAATAGCTCAGGTGATCCTTAGCACAGACACACAGTGCTTCTAATGGGGTTCAAGGGGAGAAATCATCCCAGCTTTCCACGGATGGAAGCCCCAGACTGTGTCCTCATTTGCCTGCAACCAGTGTTATTTGTGTACAGGTAAGCACTGGGGACTGTGCTCTACCTGAACACCAAGGCTGTTTGGAGGAGATGTGTTTAAACACATTCAACATTTTGGTCTGCAGATGTGCCCTTGGTCTGGCACATGGATGGCAGGAAGACACATGAAGGGGAGTGTGATCCAACACAGGCTTCTGTAGCTCTCCCAAAGGTGGTGAAACTTGGGGTAGGGTTTTCCTGCCTCCTACCCTGTGATTGTCTCTGAACTGCTCACCCTTTGTAAAGCATCATGCTGAAAAAGACATCAGGATATTCTGTGATTCTATGATCTGCAGAGGAATTGTCTCTTAAAAAGGCCCATTTCCCACCAGGGCTTTTGGAGTTGGAGATGCCTCTCAGCTATGTGAATAAGTACATCTCAGAGGTCTAAATAAAGGTAAGATGAATCCTTTTTGGAGTAAATGACTTGGAAAAATTAAAAAATATTAGACCCCAGTTAACACATCCTAAAAGGACTTGCAATATTTTTACATCA
This sequence comes from Monarcha castaneiventris obscurior, assembly GCA_026261815.1. Classification (NCBI taxonomy): domain Eukaryota; kingdom Metazoa; phylum Chordata; class Aves; order Passeriformes; family Monarchidae; genus Monarcha; species Monarcha castaneiventris. The sequence goes on along the minus strand of JAMPIT010000174.1, from coordinate 16,347,968 downwards.
GAGTTTGTATCATAAAAAATCATGTTAGATAATGTGGTTTTAAACACAAAGTGTGTGACAGTGGCTACAGTAGTTCAAGACAGAGGGCCCTGCTGGTCCAGCACTGTTTCCAGCAGCAGTCAAGAATAAATGTTTAAAGAGAAGAATAAACTACTTATAGAAAAATAAAGTGTCTGTGCCTCCAGCAATCACTGATGTAGACATCTTCAGGAGACTACATTTATACAACCAGGCTTAACAGCCTCCAGTGTGTATCTGTTGAAATTTCTGCTTTTTTGGGGCTGTTTTTTGAAAAAAAAGTTTATACCTTGGGCCTATCCAGTGGCAATGTTCTGCTTGCCTGGTTTATTCCCAGATGATGAAGGCATGGGTGATTCTGTGCCTTCACAGTGCCCTGGAAAGTGCCTGCTCTGCACCTGGGGCGGTTTGGTGGAGTTAGGCTGACTTCAGACAGGATGATCTTCTACGACTTTTCTGTGACTTCAAAAGAGGTAGGCAAATGTGCCCTATCTGAGGAAGTGACCCCTTGCTCTACCTTGTTCTATGACATTAAAAAGAGCAGCTTTGGTGTAGGAGAATGTCAAGTAATTCTCTCATCTCTCAATGCTTGAAAGCGCATAGGGATGAACCACAAGGATAAGCTATAAACGACTCCTGTATCCCATAATGTATCAGTTATAAGCAAATCCTTTATATAAATGAAACCCAGATCCTTTAGATTCCCTTTGAAGAAATCTTGTCCTCTGGCAGCTGGAACTGCAGTGGTGGGAGTGACGGAGGTAGTGGCTGGAAGACATGGCTGTCTGCTGGAGATAGGATCAACGTTCCTGCGAGGGACAGCTGCAAATTTGGTGCTGCACTGAGATTATAAATCCCCTTAGATTTTGCTGGTGTTTTTGGAGAGAGAGGGAAAGTAGATTTAGAAAAATATGATATATAGGCACATGTACACAATTATAAATTCTGTGTATAGATGGCAACACCAGGCTCTGTGGTAGAAGGTATATTAAGCTTTAATGCATTAATCAGTGCAGGACTGATAGAGTGTATATGATCATCTCTGTTTTACAAGGCAGGGGAAGGTTAAGTGATTTGCCTGAGGCCACAGACTAAATCAGTGTCACAGATGGGATGAGAAAGGAAGAGGCTCCAGTTGAGGCTGGATTCTCAACAGAACAGGCAACACCAGAAAGAAATAAGGCTCAGGCAAAAAGCAGTGGTGGCTTGTCACTTCAGTGTCCAACACTCTGCTAAGCAGTGCTGCTAAGGGAAATGTCCTCTGCCTCCTTTTTTTCTCATCAGATAAAACAGCAGCCAAAACTCTCTCTACATTCTCTACACAGACTCATCTTTGCCTGTTTCACACTTCCTCTGTGCAGGAAAATTATTTTATTTTTATTTTCCAGAGGTCAGACATCTCAGTGTCCTGAATTTCTCTGCAGCAGCAAAAAATACTGCCCCAGCCTGATCCTGTCACTGCAGCTCCTACTTTGTAAAAAACACGTAGTGCCTATTAAAAAAACAACAATCATGCACTCCAAATAATTAGTGTCATTATTAGTACTATGGCATAACCTGCAGCGCCCAATTAAGATCCAAACCTTATCACGCTAGGTTGGGGAAACATACATTAACACACAGTTTCAGCTTTGAAGATTTTGCATTTTTAATGGATGGAATTTAGAGTGGGAAAAAGGAACTTATTCTCCCTATTTCACAGGCAGAGCACTGGGACCCGGGGATATTAAGTGAGTTGCCCAAGGTCACGCGGGCTGTGTCAAAGGCAAGAGCTGAACCTGTGTTCCAACCTCCTGATCAAGGAGAGCTATGAGATGGAGCTTATAACCATGATGAGTCTTTAATACAAAAGGGAAAGTAATAACCAGAAGAAAGAGCTTGGGAAGGGAAGAGGGAGGGAGAGGGATGCGTGTGATTGTGTCTCTCACAGCCAGGCTGTTCAATGACTAATAACAACTGGTCTTGACTGGGATGCTCCGGGGGATGTCATATTTCATCCCAAGCCACTTAAAGAGCCAGTTAGTCCTAGGGAACTCTGAGCCTGTAATCTGATGCCCAAATAACAACATTTGTCATTAAGTCATTTTAAGTAGAACATGCATGTATATGTGTGTATATTTACAAATATATACACACAAAGTGTTTTACTTGTTTAACCTACATCTATATGTATATATAATAACACATGCACACACACCCACCCCCTGCCCTGTCTTAAAATAACATGGCTAAGCTAGGAGTGGACCTACCACTGCAACCTGGAAATGCAGATGATTTAAAGGTTGTTGTTAACTTTTTTAACAACAAAAAAAATAATGTTTCATTGAAATCCATATTTTCTAAAGCTGTGCTAAAAGAAAAGTACTTAAGCAATGGAAAAATATCCCATTGTTTTATTTGAAGAAAAAAACTTTTTTTTAAAATTTCCTTTTTTTTTTTTTTTCCAAATTTAAATGCGTTTTTTTACATAATTTTTTGGGAAGGTTTGGGGTTGATACAAAATTTAAATATTTCCAAGTTAGTCAATTTTTGAATTTAATCTGTGGGTTGGAAAAAAACCAACAAAAGAGTCTGTATTCCAGGTTGGAAAAAAGGTTCGAATGATAAAAAAATCTCAATGAATGAAACATGAAATGAAAAATTTGGTTCCCCTAGCTGGGAAGTAATGTTCCCTCTGCCCCTGTGATTCAGTTCCCTGGGATAAATGCATTGTGGTGGACCCAACAGATATAATACATGTTCCTCCCCACAGACTGTGCTGTTTATCACGTGGGAGGGACCTGTTGCAGTAGTGACAGGGGTTCAAGGCACTGGAGACCCCGTTACAGCCACTGGGAGGAGGGTTTAACTCACAGTCCCTGTAGATACTGGGGGCTCTTGCACTGCAGAAGTGGATTCTGGATCTGCTCCTAAAAAATGTTTCCAGCCAAATCATTTTGTGGTGGTTTGGTACAAATGATCAGTTGTGAGTTTCCCACCTTGGAGGGAACCTGGAGATGCTGAGGTCTTTCACCAAAGAGCTCAGTTTTGTCCTTTGTTTATCCAAGCTTCCTCCTTGCCACAGAGTGGGAACCCAAAATTAGCAACTTCCTGTCTCCTTAACTCTCCTGTACTTCAACCTCTGAAGAAATGAGACCAAGAAAACCCTCTCAACACACAGAGGTGTTACAGAGAGAAAGGCATAAATATTTGCAGCGCCTTCAGGTGTTAAAGTGATGGGCAATGAGGAAAGGACTGTGTGGAAATGCATCATTCTGTCTTGGGGCAAAACTGTGCTGACATGCAAAAACATTTGTCTTGAGGGTCATGCATCATGAAGGGAAGAAAGTAAAATCCCAAGGATCTTGTGATTACAGGAGCTCTGTCCAGCCTCTGCACAGATGAAGGCCTTATAGGAGGAGAAAGAAGTGAGGGTGTATTTGCATTCCTTTTGCAGAGTGGATGTGTGCAGAATAGCAGCTTTAATCCCGGAACTTAAAAAGTGTTGGACGCTTGACTTGGAGATCTGAGTTATAGCTGTTTGATGTACTTTCTCTTTTTGCATCTCTTTGCACAGACACATTAGATAGGCAGCATATATTTACATTCTGGATTTATGAAGTTGGAGCTGGAAGTTTTTCTAAATTACTGTGAAACTAATGCTTTTCACATCCTGTTCAGTCTTTTTGGGCATCCTCATTTGCACTTCAGCTGGCACAATTGCAGGTTTGACTTTGTTTTCCTCTTTCTGCTGCGTTTGCGGCTCTCTCCCGTTTTCATATATTTCTATCTTCTGATTGAAGTGACCTTTCCCATTCACCCTTAAAATTCCACCCAACTGAAAACTAGTCCTGCCTCCAGGCCTGAAACTGTGGCCTCTGTGTCCTGGGACAATGGGGTGAGGAAGGCAAAATGAGGGACATTCCTTCAGGTCCTCGGTGTGTGGATAACAAACAGGGCATGAGAGGCGGGCAGGTAAATCAGAAATCACTCCATTAGCTGGTTAAGCATTTTGGAGTGACACCAGGTACATTAGGAGGTGGCAGCCACAATGGAGGGACATTGTCCATTTGATATTCATGAGATGAAGAAGGTTTAAGAAGAGAAAAGGAAGGGGGAGGGAGGGATGTGGGCTTTCTAATGTAAACACCATTATCATTTGAAAATCAATTAGCTCCTTGCACTGAGGGAATGACGAGACTTAAGGCCCTTTTCTGAACTGCTATTGTGAGCCTGGGTTATTTACTTTAATTAAGAGGAGACAGAGTGGATTATTGTCTCAAACTAAGGAGTTGGGAAGAGTCAGAAAATTACACTCTACCTCACTGCACAACAAAGCCTGGGTAAGAGACAGGCTCCAAACCCAGCAAAGTCGAAAAGAAATTAGCCTTTAATCTGGATTCGTCCTACATAAGGAGCAATCAAAAGGAAGGAAGGTTTGGAGCCTCCTTGCTAAGCACCAGGCATGACATTGCAGTGGCTGCCACTGCCAGCTCTTCTGCTGGAACTTAATATTGGCTCTGGGAGGGGCTTCTGCCCCTGGAAGGGTTAGAGTTTGAGAGCAAAGAGTTCCTTTGTCCTAAAATTTGACACATTGAAATGTCAGGTGTGGGGCTTCGTTTCCTCCTGCCCTCCAACACAATAATGGAGCAGTGCATTGTTCTAGAAAGAAATCTAATTGTTGATGCAAAGATGTCTCTCCTGGATGAAGATGCTAATATTTTTTTGGCTCTTATTTAATTTAAGCAGCTTGGATTAAAAAATTAGGAAAAAAAAAGAAGGAGAAAAAAAAAAAGAAACGGAATTTGGCAAGTGACTAATCCACAATATTGTCTTATTTGGCATATGGAGAAACACCCCCCGAGGTATCTAATACTGAGATGTTTCAGCTCTGTTTTGCATTGCCCACTCTTACTCTGCATACTCTAAATATGTATTAAGTCAGTCGAGCATGGCAGCTGCTGAAGGAGTTGCCACAGCTTACTGGGTAAATAATGATCGTTTTTTAAATCACCTAAATGCGTATCTACCCCAAAGACCATGGCGGTGGCTTATGGGAATGCTGATTTGCATTTTAAAAATTTTGCTTGGATGTATTTGCAGTTGCTGTGCCTCCCACTGATTGCTCCATGCTCCAGTTTTAAGTCCACGGCCCAATTCTACTCTCAGTTATGAATGGGAGAAAAAGGACTGACATCATTTAAACCAGCAACGTGAAGTCAAACTGAGGAACTGCTCAGTGTGACGAGTTTTGTCAGGAATGCAAACTGGCACTGAGATTTTTTTCAAATTTAAAAATAAATCTGTGATAACTGAAGAGCACTTTTTATTCAGCATGGGGTGTGAGGAGGGATATAATGGGACAGATAGGCCGAAGATGAGCTACTGTTGAACTTTATGTTGAAATAGGGAAGAGACATTTTCATGTAAATGATCAATCAGGCTCTGCTACACCTCCAGAAAGCATCTTCTCAAAACAAGGTTTTGGGGTCTATTTAGGCCCTTTTTTGCTCATGGAGGGAAAATTAGTGTATTATTCTGAATACTGACACACGTCCAAGCTCATCAGCTCTTAACCCTTCACAAAACTGGGACCATCCTCTATGTTTTATCAACAGAGACACTTTGGCCTACAGCAAGCCCAGAAACATGTGGCTCTGGATGGAAATGGACGAGACAGCTTTACAGAGGGCCCTGGGGAACAAAACACTTGTTACTTTATGCAGCACAAAGAAAACATATTTTTATATTTATCCCGTCAGAGTTCTCCCATGTCTTCTCTCTTTTTCTCCAGACCACAGACTCTGCTCCTCCTTTGCATCTGGATCCTCTGTTTCTCATTTGGTCCTGCAATAAACTAGACCTTTTTCATATGAGACCCATTCCCCTCTTTCTGCTCACGTTTCCCATGGATAAGTGCCTACCCACGTACTTTAGGTCTTATTGAAATGCCTGCCCTGGCTCTGGGGTCAAGCAAGGCTGAAGTGTGTCAAAGAGTCCCAGCTGAGTGTTGGTTTGGCTCTTTCATCTCTTTTGTGAGTCTGTACATTTTGCCATCTGGGTAACTAGACCAGACCTAGTGACCTGCATTTCAGCTGTGTCCTGTGACTCTTCCACCACCTTCCCTCTCCCTGGAGCAACATCTATGAGATTTGAGGCACACAGACCTCCAGGGAGAAAGAAAATTGGCCATGAATCCGGCTTAGAAATGCTTGGAGATGAAGAACGGGACCCTGTGATGTAAAATCTCTGAGCATCGTGCAGCTGGTGTCACATCCTGGAGGACCTGGGGAGTTGTAATGTCAGACAGATGCTCAGTTGTTGCTCTCTCCTCCTCTGGCAGGGTATAGCTTTTAATACTAAACCACAATGGCACAGACAATGCGTTAATTCCTGCCTTAGCTCTGTACTTGTTGGATTAAAGCACATTCTTTATATATATATTTTCTGCTTATTGTAATAGTACTTTGTGATCTTGAATATACTTAATTGTATTAGAAATGGTGTGCTGGAACCTTTTTCATCATTATTAATATGAAAATAAATAAAAGGAGGATTTTTTTCCCCAGGAATAAATCAAATCCTCCTCTGGAGTGCAGGGTCAACAGACCCACAGGGCTGAGCTGCTGGCTGCAGATAGCATGTGTGTGTGTGCATAGATGACTACACACACGTGTGCCACCTATATTTGCATTCCTACAGCTGTTCATTATTTGTATGTATTATACAGTGGAGAGAGCACAAATGTATGCAATTGAGACACAATAATGTAGGGATATGAAAGGCCCAATCCATCAGTTCAAGTGTGTTTGGGTTTAAGGAGAAGGGGACGTATAGATAAATACACTGATTTATTCTCACTAACTCTCTCTGCATTCTGAGGCTGGGCCCAAGTCATCGAAGCTGCTGGAGCTGACAGTGATTTATATCAGCTGCAGGGTCTGGCCTGGAGCTTTTAAGTGTATGTCAAGCACCTCCAGCACTTTCTGAATCTTTTTGTAAATGGAGTTTTCCAAATCAAAATCTGAGGGAAAGGCAAATCCATTAAGAAGGCGAGCACACACTGTGTTTTGTGTTTAGGGATTCCTATAATATTTATGTTCAGTTTTGACCATCCGGCTGTTCAGAGTCACAAGCTATGGCCTTGAATAGCAATCATGGTCTCATTCCATAAGAACCCAGAGGTCCCTAAACACTGGTTGGCTTGAACTGAGTCCAGTAAGGAGATGACAGGCCAGGTTGTTAATTACAACCTTTTATTCTGACAGTCAGGCTACGGAGATATCTTGGCAGCTTTTAGAGCTGTGTGGAGCAGCCTCTTCCTGCGTGTTCCAGCATCGTTACATGACAGAGAACTGGAGAGCCCCTTCAAAGAGCCAGAATGACTCGACCGTAGCTTTTTGGGTTGTGCTGCCATCTCTTTATTACTCTTAATAATATACAGATGTGAAACATGGGATGCCCAGGAGTGCAGCCCCAGATGAGGGCAAAAAAGGTGGGAGAGAACAAGCCAGTAGTAAAGGTGGAGGGTACACAGGGCTTCAGCCCAGGGGCTGCATTCCCGACTGTGCTGGGGACCTGGGGTAAATGCCTTCTTGTCTCTGCTTCCCGTCTTTTTTTTTGTGAAGTTAATTATAATCCCACGGCAGCAGAAGGTAGGGGCTGTTTCAGGGCCCATGGAGACAGTTGACCCTATTTGTGAGGATAAATAGGTAAAAGTAATGGGAACAAGGCCTGGGGAAAGGTAGGGGCTGAGGAAGGGGGGTGAGATGGGCTGGTTCCCAGATCAGGAAGGTAAAGGAAGGCTCAGACAGGAGCTACTTGGCATGTGAAGGAACTGTTTCCCTGAGGGGTCCAGCTGCCTAATTTGCAGGAGGGAAGAATTATTTTCTTTTGGGTGGAGTTGCCCCTTCCTTTATTCTTATTGGAAAATAAACCTTATTTTGGAGCTTAAGTCTAAAGTCTTCTGGTCAACAAAAAAAGCACTGGCAGGAGTCAGCATCAGACTACGTCATCTCTTGCCTTGATGCAGCATGGCAAGTGCTGAAGGCACTTCAGCTATGGTGCTGAATACCATTAGATTTTGCTATTGTCATGGTTTAATAATAATCAAGACTTTCATTGCATCCTCAGCTTCCTCCTATAACTCTCAATTATCAAGGAAACTTGCTAAATTTAAGCACTGGTGTAAAGTCAGTGAAGAACAGAAAAGAACTTGGATCCTTCTTTCAGACCTGATCAAAGGCAGATTTTATCAGTATTTGTTATAGGTTTAATTCCCCTCCATGGGCTCTATAAGCAAGGAGCTCTTAGAGAAGGTTTATTCATTCCCAACTATTCAATTATCTTGGTTTCCCCAATGTCTCGTATCCCTTTTTCCAATAAGGAATCTGGGTGGTTACCTGGAGAACAGATCTTGCCCCTCCCTATATTCCTTTCCAAGCCATGGGCAGAGGTACTGAAAGGGGGTTTTCCAGGATGTGCCAGAAACAAGAAATCTCCTACCGCTTAATCTCTGCTACCCCAAACCAGTGTCTTGGCATTAGCTGTGAAAGTTCTTCCCTTCCCTGTGCATCTCACAGAGCCTGTTTTGTTCTCTTGCCCTATTCAGAGCAGGACTGCACTGGGAAGGAAGGATTGCAGCTCCTGGGACCCCTGGCAGAGGGCAGCTGAAGAAAGCGTTGTCAAACACAGGCTGGGATCAACTTGCACTCTTTGTCCCTGATGCAAATGTTTACAGGAGATTGTTGCAAGGATGGGCTCAGCTCCGTGCTCAGCGGCCAAGTGGAGACTCGGGGGGTTATAGGAGCAACTGGGTAGTTAGTGGTGTCAACAGTGGGGTGGCAAGTTGCTTTTTTGCTCAAATCCTACTTGTTGGACAAACTCAGAGCCAGTTCTCACCCAGTTTGCAGCTCAGAAAAACTCATCCACAGACTTAGGGGCTTGCCTGCATATGTCCGTCTAGTTGCTGCTTTGCTCTTAAGTTTCTGTGATTGACCCCACTGGAAGCTATTGCCTTGCTGGGATCAGTGGGATGAGCTCTAAGCAATCCCTAACTCGATGATCTCAAGACTAGTTGAGCTAAAAGTTAAAAATTTATAATGTCTGGGCTTGTTCCAGCTGAAGTGGGCTGTTCACAGTGGCATCTGAACTGGCAAACTGGTCAGAGCTGTGTGCATAACATCTGGCCCCAGAGCTGTGTGAAGCTGCTCGGGGCGGGGGGTGGCTGGAGGAAGGCATATGATTAAACACAGTGCTGAGGCTGAGTAGGAGTGACAGATCCAACTGCGGGTCCCACAGAAGCCCTGAAGAAAGAGGGAATTCTCTGCCAGAGTTCCTGAGAGGTTTATTGTTCCCTGGTGGTAAGGCTGCAGGACATGTCAGTGAAAGGCTGGCCTCTCTCAAGAGACCTTGTGCCTCCGCAGTGACGGCTTTCCCAGAGCTGATGCCCATTTTCCCTCAGCAGCTTCCTGCCAGAGTTCCTTGCCTCCAAGGGTGTTGGCCTGGCAGGTTGCCGGGCAGCCAAGTGCCCTTGGTTCTCCCTGGATCATGGGACCATTGGATGATTGGGGTTGGAAGGGACCTCAGGAGGCCCTTATCCAACCTCCTGTTCTGACATCAAACCAGCTTGCTTAGTGCTGTGCATGAGCTGTTGGAAATTTCCCTGCATTATCCAGGGATTGCTGCTCTCCTCTACTGGCCTTTAACACCCTGGGCACTGTGGTTCCTTGGGTGGCCAGGTCCAAACGTGTTTGACCATCAAATCTTGGAGCTTCCAGCCTTCCAGGTTACTGAGGATGCAAAAGCTGTGCTGCAAAATTAGGCTGCTCCCAGGTTTCATGGTATTTTTCCTCAAAGAGGATCTGTTTTTTTACAGCAAGCTGTTGTCTGTCTTATTCTCTTACTCCTTTATTATCTTTGTATATATTAGAAATAAAACCATACCAAAATAGATGTTTTCTGTTGGAGACAAATATCCAAGGTACACATGGCTTGTTGATTGACATTTGTCTTTTCAAGATGTGCAGAAGACAGCGATGTGGTCTCAGGGTCAGATATCACAAAACAACTACTGATTCAAGAATTGATTTCTCCTAAAACATGGGAAAAATCACAGAAATGGAGGAATTCCTTGCTGCAGTGTTTCAAGGATACTAAATGTTTCCTTGGATTCAGAATCTGGGAGGATAAATCAATGGAGAAAAAAACAAGGAGGTCCTTCATAACAAATAAATCACTAATGGCTCAAGATATTAGCAAAACACAAATTGCTGTGTTCATGGGGAAAATACAGCATCTCCTTTTTCCTATACCTTTACCATTGTAAGGGGTTGACATAGCACAGGGGGTAGGAGGAATACTTTTGTGCTCTGTTGCTGAGATTTATAGAATTGTTTAGGTTGCAAAAGACCTCTAAGAACATCAAGTCCAACCATTAATGCAGCACTGCCAAACCCACCACTAAGCCATGTCTCTCAGCACCACATCTACATACTTTTTGAACACTTCCAGGGATGAAGATCCCACCACTTCCTTAAGCAGCTTGTTCTAATGCTTGACCATGGTTTCAGTGAAGAAATTTTTCCTAACATCCAATCTTAACCTCCCCTGGCATAATTTGAGGATGTTTCTTCTTGTTCTATCACTTTTAACATCAGAGAAGTGACCGACTCCTACATGGCTTCTCCCTCCTGCCAGGGAGCTGTAGACCATGAGAAGGTCCCCTCTGAATGTCCTTTTCTCCAGGCTAAACAATCCTAATTCCTTCAGCTGCTCTGCATCAGACTTGTGCTCCAGACCCTTCCCCAGGTCCATTCCCTTTTCTGGACCCACCCCAGCACCTCAATGTCTTTCTTGCATTGAAAAGACCCCAAAATGAGTATTTTGATTTCTCTGGTGGAATGAGTTGCCACATGCCCTCGTACCTTGGCTTCCCAGTTGCCCATACACGATGTGGTTGTGGACCATGGGGCTTGAGCTTCTTTCCTATGGAAATGCTGGTGTTGAGTATGGCTGGTGCATCTCTGGTGCGGTGCATATCCTGATCTGCATCGCTGCAGTGTGGATACGTGCAGACTCAGACACAGAATAACCTCTGTGTCCATATTGCCTTTTTTTCTCTGCTCTCAAATATGTTCTGAGTCATTCAATGGAGCAATGATCATCCTTTTTGTCTCCATAATTCTCAATATCATTAATACTCTATTGTATACAGGCTCTGACTTTGGGTCAGGAAATGCCCACGTGTGATTGTAATGAAAATCTGAGGAGTTTATTCAGGTTGGGTTCACACAGAAGCCTCCCTCTTTCATGCCATACCACAGATTTCCTCCCAATCCCTTTTTTGACTGACTGCTTGTGCATTTCCTCCTCCCTCTCCTTTTTCCCTTCAGGGAAACCTTTAAATAAAACCTTTCCCAGACTGTCATTTGCCTCCAGAGTGTGCTGTTGAAGACCCACAGTAATATTTTTCAAACAGCAACAGGGTCACCCAACACCATTCACCATCACACTTGGTCTTAGTTTTCTCATACTGGTCCATGGAGAGAGGAAACAAACAAACAAAAAAGCCTCACAGGGAAGCCTGACTTGAGATTCATAGGATTAGGTCTGTTAGCAGTGCTATATACAACCCTGACATGCAATCAGCAAAGTAAAATATTCATTATTGCCTGACTGTCAGCTGAAGACAATTTCAATTATTCTGGCATTTCAATGGATGAAGAAGCCCTTTAGGCTGGCTCATGAGATTAGACTTAAAGGCTCTGTAAATTAAGAAAGTTGCAATCAGTGTATTATCTGACAGGCAGCTGTGGAATATACTCCAACAGGGAGGAGAAGGAAGAAAGAAAAAAAGAGACAAATTGCTATATTCAGGTTGTGGTTTTGATATATCAATTTACAGTTTTAACATATGCATTTAGGAAATAATTGTTTTGCATTACTTAAATCAGCTTTAACAGCATCAGTGTGAAGATTTCAACTCCTACAGCTTGAAAGGTCAGTTTTTCTTTTGCCTTGCACTTTCTTTGAAAGACTCGTTTGGGTTAGAGGAGGAAAAAAATTTAAGCATTGCCGGAAGAACAAATCTTTCTGAAAGTTATTCAAATATTATAATATATGGCAGTTGATCATAAAATTCCATTAGAAACAACATCTGTAATGTCCTCCAGGTTAATTTTTAAAATATGATCTCAGCCTCCTTTTGCTGGGTATGCACGGATGTGGTAATTGTGACCATATATGGCCTCTACCGCTCCCATCTGACGTGTTAGGGAGAATAACTGGTATCATCCTATCTTGCACTTCTGGAGCTTTTATCTCCCAGTTTCCCAAACCGTTTCGACATCTTTTGAAGCAGCAGTGGAGAACCTGTTTGCTTCCCCTGGTTAAATGACTCCTCCTGGTCAGAAATGCTGACTGCTAAAAAAATGGATAAATTTCAGGCACTTTTGGCAAAGAACAAGTACAGTTAAGTGACAAAGTGTGCTTATTCTGGTGGTGGGGAGGGAGGATTTTGAGTTCCAGGAACTCTGTGTAGAAAAGACAGTTCCTCAGGCAGAGAACCGATGAGTTGTGACATATAACAGTTGGTGAAACAGTGGTTGATTTTTGGCTATGAAGGCTTTAGCAGAGGTGAGGAGAGGGAAGGTCTCATTGAAGGCTAGGACATTTTCCTTGCTCCTGCTGCTCCAGCTAGTGAGGCTGAGGAAGTGCAGTTACCATAGAGCTCCCTAAAGCCACACAGTGTAGATGTCAAAGTGATTACAGCCCAATCAGACAGATTAAATATCTCCTAGTTGCCTTGGTGATATCCACTCTGCATTTTAAAGGTGAATGTCCATTTGTCAACCCCCAGCCTTCCTAACAAGGATAGTTTTGTGCGGTCTGTGTCATGAAAATTGTCAAGGGGAGACTCTGGACAGAGTCTAAATTTTTGAGTGCACTTGATGGCATATTGTTCTGTGGTGCAGTAGACATTCAATATCTTAAGAGACTCTTCTTGCTACTAGTCTTCACTCTGGTACATGAAACTCAAGAAGTTCAGTGGTTTCTTCTGCAAATAGCATACTGCTCCATAAAGGCTGATAAATTCTGAATTTTGTGCTTCTAAGGCACTTATATGCCCTCTCTTTTATATATCTTTTATATGTCTATCTTTTATGTATAAGTGAAACAATGAACTGAAAACAAGATATCACCTTTTTTCTCTCATACATCTTGCTTGAGCCCAGGTCCAGGCCCAGGACTAATTCCTTCACACGATTCATCTTATGTTTAGATGTTTACAACATGGAGGGAAATACCTTAGATTCCCACTGCCACTAAGGAGAAGGAAACACTCCAGGACTCCAGATTGTCCACAATGGTCAATATGGTTACTTTGGGCAGAGAAATCATGATCTAGAAGTTCCTGTTTCTCTCCAGGAGCTGTAAAAACCTTGACTGCTAGCTCACATTCACATGTTTAAATCCAGGTGAGATGAATATCACTCTTATTTGCCTACAGAGGTTATGCCTTGCCATGGACATGTAGAGCAGAAATTAGTTTTGGTAGATCTTGACTGGGACTGCTAGAGATGGTGACAACAGCAATAACCATGATAACAGCAGGAACAAGAGCCATAGATTTGATGCAAGGATCCATCAAATATAAGATTTTTCACTACCCATCATCCTTAATAACTTTCACTTATCAGCCTAATTTTAATCTCATCAATTTTAGTGGAGACTTCATTCACTTCAGTGGAGCTCTTTTCAAATGACAATAATATAAACATGACTTTGATCTGTAGATCAGGTGTTACAAAGAAGATTGGCATCTGCAGGGTTTTACTTCCTGGTTGTGACCTGTTTCTGGATTATTAAAATGATGTGAGTAGCATCTCGCAAGTTACACTTTGAATATTGGAATAAAAAGGTCCAAATTTCCAAGCATAACTACTGATTCTCAGAGTTTCTAGTTTGAATGTTTTAAACTTGGATGCCTTCATCTTGAACTTGCTTTCTGAGTGCTGAGTGCCCTCTTTCTGTAATCCAGGCTTTGATGAAAAGTCTTACGTTGGCAACATAAAAATAGATCACCTGAATGTTTCACTACTTTCAGAAATCTTGGTGAAGGATCCTTGGTTAATGCACCCTGGTCATCTATTGGGCACATTGCATATTGAACATCTTATTTTACGTTCAAGCGAGATTTTGACCTATATGTGCAAAGTAAATAATTTTGGAAGTTGAGAAACAGTATTTTTTACTGATGATTCTTTTGAAATATTCAACATTGCCTGTGCTGTTTCTCACTTTTTTCCCCCCTGAGTTTGGCTAGAAAAGCTGTAAACACATACTTAAAAAAAAATGGAAAACTTCACTAGCAATTTACCCCACAGTTATGCCTCTTTTTGCTTTAGAGAACATTCAGCTAAAATTAGATGACAGCTCTATACCCTTAGAACCAGTGTTATGTTTTTCCTCCATTTCTGATCTACATAATTCAAAACAAGGAAATGTTAGCAGGTAAAACTGCAGGGTAAAACCTTTGGCTGCTGGAAATATTTGCATTTATTAAACTAACAACTGTAAAGCAGATATGCACATCTTTAGACTTCCTCATTCTTGCCTTATTAAAAAAGATCTTTGAAATTCAAAAACTTCCATGTAAATCTTGTGCAGGTTTTTTTTCCTTCCCCTGATGCAGATGATTGTACTTGGGTGGCTTAAAAAAACAGAACCTGGATCCAGGAATCTCAAGACATCACTGATGGCTAAAATCCAGAACTAGTCTGGATCTAAAATTTGGCAGTGGCTGGAATGAGGGTCCCCACCAACTCCCTCAGACTCATGAGCCAGAACTTTTTCACTGTGCACAAACAAGTTAGAGAAAACTGGCCTGTCTTGATCCATTTGCTCAGAGGCAGGCAAGTGCCAACTAAACCATATCCCCACGTGCTGCATCTACAGCCCCCTGAACGCTTCCAGGGATGGTGATTCCACCACTTCCCTGGGCAGCTAGAGTCTGTATCGGGATCACACCTTGACACCTCCTCCAGGAAGGATGCCCATCAGAAACTTGTGCAGACTGTGAGACCCCAAAGGTGGCTTATTCACAACCATTTTACCATAGAAGGATCTCAGACACCTGAGCATGGGTCCCATCCCTGGAAGTGTTCAAGGCCAGTTTGGATGGAGCTTGGAGCAATTTGGTCTAGTGGAAGGTGTCCCTGCCCATGGCAGGGGGGTTGGAACTGGATGATCTTTAAGGTTCCTTCCAGCCCAAAGGATTCAGTGAGAGGTGGGTAGATATGAAGCTCATGAATTTAAATAAAGCAAAGTTCAAGGTCCTACACTTGCGTTGTGGCAATCCCAGACACACCTACAGGATGTATGGAGAAGTGACTGAAAGCAGCCTCTTGCAGAAAGACTTGGGGGTTGATGAAAAACTCACCATGAGCCAGCAGTGAGTGCTCACAGCCCAGAAAGCCAAGGGTGCTCTGGGCTCCTCCACAGGAGTGTGGCCAGCAGACCAAGGGAGGTGACTCTCTCTATTCAGCTCTTATGAGGCCCCACCTGCAGTGCTGTGTACAGTGCTGGTGTCCCCAACATAAGGAGGATGTGGAAATGTTGGAGCAAGTCCAGAGGAGGCCACAAAGTTGATAAGGGGACTTGGAGCACCTTCACTATGGGAACAGGCTGAGAGAGTTGGGGCTGCTCAGCCTGGAGAACAGAAGGTTGTGTGGAGACTTCAAAGCAGCCTTCCTGTATCTGAAGGGGCTACAGGGAAGCTGGAGAGGGAGTCTTCATCAGGAACTGTAGTGATAGGACAAGGAGTAATGGGTACAAAGTGAAAGAGGGAAAATTTAGGTTAGATATTAGGAAGAAATTCCCTACTGTGAGGGTGGTGAGACACTCAAACAGGTTGCCCAAGGAGGCTGTGAATGTCCCAACCCTGTCAGTCTTCAAGGCCAGGCTGGATAAGGCCTTGAGCAATGTGGTCTAGTGGGAGGTATCCTGCCCATGGCAGGAGGGGTTGGGACTGGATAGTCTTTAAGGTCCATTCTAACTCCTTAACATTACGCGATTCCATGAAAAGCAATTTACCCTCTATTAGATGTCAAAACAGCACAAATCCAGCTCACCCTCCAATGCAGAGGCCTTTTCATGCCTCAATCTGTATTTTTCCATGTTGAGTACGTCTATATCACACAAGATCATCCTTAAATCACAATTACTCCAACTAATAAAGTATCCCTTGCGGCCTTTTGAAGAAGGTATCGATTGGTAACAGAGAATTAAACAAAACAAAACACAAAAGAATGGTTCCCCTCCTATTTACAGAAGAAAATGACTCACAAGGGACAGTTTCTTATCTTTTCACAATACAAGGGTAATGCCCTTCATGGCAAACACCAGAGCTGGAGCCCAGACTTTTATAGGCATTGTGTGAGATGTATTTTCTCATGGGAAATGCTGGACTAGTCCAGACAAGCATCAGTTCTTTCTAAGGGGACTGAGACAAGGCTGAGGAATTTTGAAAGGACACCCCAAATTAGTTTTAATATTTCATGGGATAACACCAAGTGACAATTTTCAAAAGACATATTTGAAATTATTCTCATTTTGAAGGCAGAGGGAACTGGCTACAGAATTTGACAACAGTTGAGCAGCAAACTTAACTAATCCAACTTAGGGCTTCTTTTTCCTCTACTTCCTTCTTTTACTTGGAATGGTTTCACTGAACCCGTTAAATTGCAGGAGCTTACTTCAATATAGCTAATGCTCTAAACCAATGTTTGAATTTTATACTAATTAAGGCCAATCCACTGTCATTTTTCTATAATGTGAAGACTAGTGCCCACAGTAACCCACTGAATTTAACATAAAAGCAAGATAAAACAATTAAAGTGTGAGAATATTTGATTAAGTAGCTCATTGATTTATGGTGGAATAAATTGAAAGGAACGGGATGGAGAAATTTTTTTAATGGCAACCATATTTTATGTTCATTATCACAATCTCTGGGCTCTTTGTGGTTTTGTGATTAAAAGAAAGAGTTTAGGGATAGTTAACTCTGGGATTTATTACTCTTGTCTTCTTACTTAAGGCCTTATTTTTTTTCCTTTTTCTGATTCATGTGGTAAAATATTAAGGCCCTATTGAAAAGTCATATGGAGTAAGTACATTGCTACAAACCAGTGGCTGTCTGACATCATTTAAACAGCATTAATCCTGACAGCTACACAGGGTGAAAAAACAAACACAGAGAGTTTTGTTTTGGTGACAGGGATTAAACTTCTCCTTGGGGTGGTTGCGGCTGCAGCAGCTCCCTGGGAGGGAGCCTCACACCCAGGATGCAACAGCGAATGCTGTGGCTGGAGGCTGGGAAAATGCATTACACAGAAGAGACAAGAGAGGGATGGGGTTGCTCTACAGGGCACCACTAAAAGCAAGGGGCAACCCCAAAACTGCTGAGTTCCAGGCTCCAGGTTATTCCACCAGGCTCTACAGATGTCACACAGTACTTACCTCTGCTAGCAGGGATGGGGTGAGGAACGAGGTTATCTCCCCTCTGCCCACTCCCTGAGGGGTGTATTCCACTCTTTTAGAAGTACAATTTCCCTCTCATGACACCAAAAAAGCAGGGGGATTTTCTAAGCCCTGCTTGCAATGGAGAGAGAGAGAGAACAAAGCAAAATTAATATTTAGTTATCATTTTACAGAGTGCAAATGTCAGGAGACTTTCCCAAGGATACAAAGAAAATCAGTGTCAGAGCAAGCCAGCTACAGAGAGGTGACCACTGAGGATGATCTCTGCAAACCACATGTACATGTATCCTACCAACCTCCCCTGTGTATTTGGGATACACCTGTCTAAGACTTCTTTGAAGCCTTTTCATGTGGCTCTGGAAAAAATCCCCAAATCTTGAGTAGAGGGTGAAAATCACACTCAGCCTCCTATAAATATTTAAGTTTTTGTAAAAGGAATGGGTATTTCTTTTTGTTTGAAAAAGGGAGGGGGGATTTTGTCAGTTTCCATGTGCACCAACACATGCACATTTTCACTCTCAGCCTCACAGAAAAGCCTGCATAGACTCCTGTGCAGGAGGATTTGTAAGTGATAACATGCGCAGTGATTCCAGATAGTGTCTCACAGCTGATCACACTGGCAAGGTAAAAATAAGACTGGAGGAAAAAAAAAGAAATACAGTAAAGAATTGTAGAATCATGGAAAGGCTTGATTTGGAGGGGATCTTAAAGATCACCTACCAGAATCAAGTATCAAATAAGCTACCTGATTAATGAAGAGAAGCCTATAAAAGGGTTTTGTTGTTGTTGGGAGTTTGTTTAAAGAGTTATTTCACTTTCCAGGAAAGGAGGTGGTAAGAGCAGAAACCCAAAGCAAAGTTACACCAGATAGAGCAGCCGATGAAATCAGCTCCCTTTTTTCTCAGTGTTCGTTCTGCTGCCAAGCATCCTCACCATGGAATTGGGAGACTCCAGGGCCATCTGTTCAGCTTTTCAGAGACCTGATTTCAATAGTGGGGGTCTGTTTTGTGACATTTCTTCCCAGAGTTACCTTTTTTTGCAGGGACAGCTGCTTGAAGGTCAGCTCGAACAAAAGTCTTGCCTCTCAAAAGAGAGGCTAAGCTTTGCCAGGAGCAGGGCTGGGTGGGGAGAGAGAGAGGCAAGGAAGACACATTTCTCACTCATTTGGTTTGTAACTTAGCAGTGCCCTCCCCTCTTTCCTCAGGGCATGTTTAGGGCTGTGACATCCAGAGGAGCTTGAATGCACCTTTTACTTCCAGCACTTCTCACCCCATGAGTTCAGAAATCACAAGCCAAGCTCTTCAAAATTACAAGATTGGGTTAAAAGCCATGAAACTGCTGTAAAAATTACATTTCAGGGATCTTTCTCTTTGCCTTCTGTCTTCAGAGACTTATATTTTTGTCCTGCTTGTTTCAGGATTTTTCTGCAGCAAAAGAAGGTCAAAAGGTATAATTTTTCAGTTAGTGTGAGATACTAGCTGTGTCTATGGGGAAAAAAGCTGAAATTTTATGGAAAATAATGCTACTGCAAGGTATGTTGCAGTGGTTGGCAACCCGGATTTTGCTCAGCATGAGGAATGAGATGGGTCCAACTCAGAATATTCTGTGATTCTATAATGCTTTGACTTTAGGGTCAATTTTTCAAAGGTGCTGAAGATGCCTTGCAAATGCTAAATGAGGATGCTCAGTCTGTGTTTGTCCTTCATCCTAAGTGTTGTGCAGCGGGAGAAGAATATGATCTAGAAGATGAAATAATAAAATGATTTTCAGGGTACCTAAGCTCTGCTGAGTGGTTCTCAAGTTTTGCCAAAGTAGGATTGATCTCAAGTCACAGCTACCTGGAATGCTGGTGTGGCACCTCAGCTGCTCATCACACCTGCAGAGACAGATACCTCCAGAGAGTGGTTCAGCACTGGCAGATGATGGGTTGCCCTCTGTGAGTTTGTTCCCCCCTCTGCAATCACAGAGAAAACCTCAGAAACTGCTGAAGTTTAGACTTTCACCTTCATATGGCTAAAATTAAGTGTCTCTAGTCTGATGCTTTGGAGTCGACATGGGTATAATTCCCTGGACACAATGACTGTCTTGCCCTTATGGATCTGTGTCTGCATAAACCTTTCCTTGGAAATTTGTGTGTGCTATTGCCAGAGATGCCCTGGGCATGGGGGAACACTGCTGCTTTCAATAAGGCTGTTGGGCAATCCTGGATGCAAGGAGTTCAGGGATGTAGTAACAGCAGGGACTTGTCCAGGTCTTGAAAGGATCCAGAAGAATTTTTTATTAGTGTGGCTGAAAAATAACGTATAGATATATAATAACCATAGGACTGTGTGGATTTGGCTGTGTGTAGGTACACAGGCAAGCACACACACTCAAAAAACCTCAACACACATATCTGTGTACTTAAAACTAAAATTTATGGTATTATACTACTCAACCCTATATGCACACACACACAAACAGAATAGTCCATCCATACTAGCATGCCTTTGGTTTAGGACAAAGAGAAGATGATAATACTGAGACCTCGCTGTACCAGGGGAATTATAATTCCCTTCTACAGTCATGGTTGGGAAAAGATTACAGTGCTGGTAACAAGTTTCCAGCCCTCAACTGCATAGTGGGATCTGGAAGCTGGGGAGGGATTACTGCTACCCAGCTGAGGGAAAGGGATGTGTGGAGGCAGGCTTTCAGAAGTGTTTAATCCCACCCCAGCAGCAGGAGAGCAGCAGTTATCACTGCTGGGTTTTACCAGATGGGCCTCACAGCTCAGATTGAACCTCAGAGAGCAGGGAGGCTGGGGGGTGTTTTGGGAAGGGAGAGGAAGGCACTGGGACTGGTGGCTGAGGCAGGAAAAATAAGTCACTGCTCATGGCAGAGGTGGGCCAGAGAAAATTGTTAAATTTGATGAATGGATTCAAAGCACCACTTTGGTGGTTGCAATGCTGTTCTATGCACTAAGGTAGGCATCACGTTGTGCCCACTGCTGTAGCCTGACTCATCCGTGCTGTCTCAGCAAACACATCCATTTTGAAGTCCAGAGGTGCCAAGAGAGGGGCAGGGTAAGGTGATGGGGGTGAGGAAAAGCCCAAGCACAAAACTAGTGGTGACACAGCTCAGTCTGTGCACCAGCTCCCACCTTGGGGTCAGCTCTGCCTAAGCACAGCGTTGAATCACACTTGGGTTAAGTATTGGT
Organism: Monarcha castaneiventris obscurior; assembly: GCA_026261815.1. Classification (NCBI taxonomy): domain Eukaryota; kingdom Metazoa; phylum Chordata; class Aves; order Passeriformes; family Monarchidae; genus Monarcha; species Monarcha castaneiventris. The sequence continues at coordinate 16,327,234 of JAMPIT010000174.1, read as the reverse complement.
GAGGTGTGAAGTGTTCAGAGCATGAGGAAAAGGTCATAGGTTATTTAGAGCCTCTCAGTTTTCCTCATCAAATCATCACAGTTTAGTTTGGCACATAAAGGATGTCCCACTTAAACCAGGCAGGGACAACTACTCGAAGCATCTGGGACATGGTGGTTTTTCTGTGCCCTGGAAAGTGATGCCAGCTGAGCTGGTGGCTTGGCATCCCATAGCTCTGCTGTCTCTAGGTCCAATTTTCTCCACAGCCTAAAGCAGAGAGGAGCAAGGCTGGGTGTTATCTGGGTGGGAGGACATGGAGGAAGCAGAGCCTGTGTGTTTCAAGAGAAGGGGCTGGTTGCTGACTCTCTCAGTGACCTTTTCTCCTGTTAGACACTATCTCTCTGAAGAGGGATTAAACTAAATAGCTGTGGCCTTCACTTGCTGTGCAGATGCTCTACAGATAACTCTGCTTTCTGCCAGCCTCTTTGCCAGACTGAAATAAGCTGAAATCCTGAAGTTCTGCTCTAGAATAGGTGTACTGTACCCACACTGTTTTCCTGCTGTGACAAAATAAGAATAGCAGTTCAAAATTTCCTACATTACCACAATTTATTTCATTGTTGACACTATTGTGAAAAAGAAGCTTCCTTCAGAAATCCTCACTGTTTTTATTGGGGGAGGCTTCTGCTTTCCTACCCAACTTATTTTCAAATTTGTACTCTGTACTCAGATGTACATGACATCTGCCAGTGCAAATCTTGTTGTTTTATGCACTAGTCACAGTGGGCTCATATTAAGGAGAGGAGGTTTGGGGTTGGCTTTTTTAGTTTGTTTGCTTTGCTTTGTTTTGTTTTGTTTTTAATTTTTGTTACCAGTGAGCTGGCTTTGCTTCAAATGCTAAGTGATCCCTTGCTAAATCCTTCCCAACAATTCGCTGAGAGATGGTGCCATTTTATTTTCTCAAACCTATTCTGAACCACCACTGTACAGTGTGGTGGCACCCATTGTATTTCAGGAAATTAGTATGAAGTTCTTTTTCCAAGCCTGGTGATGCTAGGGAAGAAAGTGAGAAGCCAAGAAGACACAAGGAAAGAGGAAAAAACCAGAACAGAGGAAAATAAGGAAGGGCAGTTGTAGGAACCAATCGCTTTCATAAGAATATTTCTTGGGGTCATGCTGCTTGGACATTGGGAACCTGTGTCCTTTCCACCACTAAATTGTAATGTCAGATATTGACAGTGTTGGACCCTGCAAACTGCATTCTGAGTAAAATGGATTGGATTGGATTGGATTGGATTGGATTGGATTGGATTGGATTGGATTGGAAAGGTCCTTAAAGATCCTCTGCTTCCAACACCTCTGCCATGGGCATGGATGCCACCCTTTAGCTCAGTTTCCTCATGGATTTATCAAACCTGGCTGTTAAGGTCACTTCCAACACAAACCATTCTATGATTCTAAGACAGATCTCACTTTCCTTCAAATGGTACATTTTGGGAATTGGATATTTTGAAAGTTAGATTATGCCACACACTGTCTTAGCATCCTGCAAGAGCATGAAAGTAAGAAAATCACATGAGAATAATTTTTTTTACAGTCTGACCTACAAAAGGCAGATCCAGATCCGAGCAGGGTTACTCTTTGACCGCTCAAGACTCATGGAACAGCTTAAGGCTGTCTGAGCCCAGGGACTGCTCTGTTTTGCAAGAATAATCCTTGTAAAAGAGAGAAGGAAGATCTCAGTTAGCCTGTGATATCACAGCGTGATTAGTGACCAGAGAAAAGTCTCGGCTTCCCAAATTCCTCTGGGTCTAGATCTGGAACTGTATGAATGCTTCTGTCTGGGCACCCCTTTCTCACAGACAAGACCCTGAAGGGTAAATTTTCCTGGCAAAAGACACAGACAGGGAAGCGAGCAGGAAGAGAATCTAAAGGATGAATCCCTCTGTAGTTACATGACTGCCAAAATAATCCTATGGGGATGAATGAGCTCAAAGCCAAGCCAGAGTCATCCTCTTTCAGGAGGTCTAACCCAAGCTGGTGGGTGGCAGTGCACTGGATGTGGGAGCTGCAGCCATTTCCATGGTGGTCTCCAGGCTGCAGGTCTGGAAGGATGCAGTTTGTAATATCCTCTCTTCATAGCTCTGTTTTTTGTTGGTGTTAGCAACCGCACCAGAGCTAGATGAGTTTTCAATTGATGTATCAGGGATTATCATGACTGATCTTTAACTTCTACAGAAATCTGCAGGACTGCATTTGTTCCCATTAGGGTGGTGGTACTGGGGGAATCCAGACCTCTTGCTCTTCCAGTGCTTCAGCTTTGTGGGTCAAAGCACTGAAGTCAACAGCTTTAGAAGCACTTCTTTGGCTGTGGAAGTTCACAGAGCACATTTGATCTGCACTAACGTGGAAGACCTGGCACATCACTCCTGCTGGAGTGGATGGCATCAGCCCAAGTCTGAATCTGGCCTTTTGACTTTCAAAAATTGGCTGCAAAATGAGGGATCCTTGTCAGCGGTAAGATTGATGCTGTATGACTTCAAGCACGTTTGTCATCTGTTTGCAAAGTGAAAATAAGCTTACAGTTGTTGACAATAAATGAAGTAATATTTACATAATACAGTCATACCTGTTTCCTGCTAAAGAGATCAATGCATATTTCTTTTTGCAATAACAAATCCATGCTGTATATCTTCACAGACACAATAATATTTGAAATGAAACATTCATCCAGCTACATAATTACATCTATTGTTTTCCATTTGGTTTTTGTTCCCTAATAGTTTATTACTAGTGGCCAATAGTCAAAAACAATTCAGAGGGATGCAAAACAGCCCCTTGTTCCAGCTCCTTTCAGAGATATTTTGGTTATTAAAATTACTGTCATTAAGATTGGTGCTTGGATACTGCTCTGCAAACTGAGGCCCCGCTGCTCCAGGTGGTGGATGCACAAGGCATTGCCTGCCCTCAGGATTTTAGAGCTGGAAAGAGGCACGGCAGGACACAGCCACCCCACAGCAGGTCAGGAGAAAAACTGCCTTGATGGGTCCAGCACATTTCCCACCCTCCTTCTGGGTGCTTACCAGAGGCAGAGCTAGGACAGAGGGATGTGTCTGTCCTAGACTTGAAGAAGCTGGAGAACAGGTGAGTTGAGACTGATCCCTTTCTGTTTCCCTCAGCTCTTTTCCTTTAGTTGAAGAAAAAGGTTTTGCCTTTCTGTCCTACAGCATGTTCCAGACTATAAGGTTCCTAAATCACTTCATACAAATCAATAGCCGTAAATAAATACTGAGGTGCCCCCTATATTAAGACATTTGTGTGGCCTATCTTGTGTAAATACTGCAGATAGCAATCGTGATTTAGTAATTATTTCCCCCTCTTTCCACCTCCATAGCCGTCTATGAACACAGACCTTCTAAAGAATACCCTACAGCTATTTTTTCCCCCGCACAACAGGATCAACATAACAAACCCTTTAGTCAGGCAAGTTCCCCTCTCGTCCCTCCAGCTGCCCTTAAATTTTCACCCTGGTGTAGAATGATGCTCTGAGTCAACTGGATACTCACCTCCGCCTACCCGAGAGTGGCTGTATTTCATATCTCCTGTTACTCTGGGTTCATGCAAATGGAGAGGAGGAGTTACATCCTGAGCACGCAGCAGCACTGCTGCCCTTCACATCTGAGTGCCTCTATTTGCTCTTAAAACCACGAGTTATTTGTTCTTTTACAGAACAGTTTTATGTTGCTCTTGAATACCCAGTCTGGATTGGCCACTGGTTAGAAGAGAAAGCAAAGGAAGGTTTCCTGGTAGGAACAGAGGAAGCAAAGTAGTGTTTCCTCTGTAGTAGCAGGCAATGTTAAAAGAAAAACTAGTTTCCAATTCTGCACTGGGCTGGCAATAAGGGCACAGCAAGTGCTGCATTAGCATGATCCAACCATCCTGAGAAGAACAGTGGGCAAGTCAGCCCAGCAGTGTGGACCTCTGAGATTGGTCCCACAGCCGCTGTGGACATCCTGCTGGCCAATTCAAAGGTGCTGAACCTCCCAGGTTTAGATAATTTACCAGCCTTTTCCTGAGAGATAAGTCTGCTTGGGTCACCTGGTCATGACCAGGAGCTGGTGTGATGAAGGAGGGCACGGCTGTGGGTTGTGGGCTCAAACACTGTATTGCTCTTGATTTGGTTTGCACAAGAGCTTGATAAAACCATCAGATATTGCCCCAGGTCCAAGGTGTTTTCAGGCTGAACAGGGAAGGGAAGAGTTTTTATTCTTTTTTTTTTTCATTATGAGAAATGGAGTACAGAGAAACAAAGGGACCTTCCTAAAGTTAAATTCCTGCACAAATCTTCATGCCACCACGAGGAAATAAGCATCTGAATATCTTTATATTGGTGTATGATGTACCTTTGGGTCAGATATACATGGTGTATCTTTTCAGCACCCAGCACAATGGGGCTTATATCCTGAATAAACACTGATAATACACTGTGAGCATTCCTCAGTGATGGTATCAAGATTAACGTGGATTATTTTTCATCTCTTGACCCTGTTATCTGTGAATGTCTCATCACATGTATTTATCTAATATTTGACTTCAGTTAATTTCTGTCAGGGGAAGTTCATGCTTGGGCAGAATTCCCTTTGGGTTTAAGGTTTTTAGGATCTTGTTTCTCAGTGCACCTCAGTGGGTTCTGAGCACTTCTAAATCACAGACTCCTAGGATGGTTTAGGTTGGAAGGGACCTTGATGACCATCTAGTTACAACCCTCCTGCCGTGGACAGGGACACCTTCCATTACACCATCATTCTGAATGCTCTGGTCAATCTCCAGGGTGGATCATCCACTTCAGGTAAATTCTGCATATGATCAAAATTTTGTATATGATTGAAATGATCTTCCTGCAAAGAAATTCTCCTCCATTTTATTGAACAATTGACTTTTTTTTTTTGTCTGGTTCATTTTTTGTATTGTCAGTCATAATACTTTTAGGAAATTGTAAAATCAATAAAAGATGCCAGAGAGGTTGCTGTACCACTTGTCAAGTAAGTGCTTTTTCAGGACAGTGTCTCTCTCCAGTAATTTCTCTGAGCCTTTCCTGTAAGCATCCTTTTTCTGGAGCTTTACTGTGCTGCTCTAGCTCACTATGTATACAACCCTTTAAAAGGCTAGTCCGAACCATGCTTTACTTTTCATTTCTCAATTTATTTTGAAAAGCTGAGAAAGATAGCCATGAAAAAGGGAATGGAAAGAGACCGTAGCAGGTTCCCTGAGCTGGTCTGCAAACTCTTGTTTATGATTTCCTTGCATTTGCAAAGCAAAAGCTTAGAGTGAGTTTCAGCTTTTGGCCACCAGCTGGAAGCATTACTAGTGATGACTACTGTGGGCAGTAAAATGCTGCTACCCAGGACTGAAGACGGAACATCTGTGGCTGTCAGGACTGTTTCCATTCAGCCTTTAAACAGCCCAGTAGAGATTTGTGGATGTGTGTGTGAGGGCCCTTTCCTTATCAAAGAATATCCTTGTAACGTGTTTGGGGCTGGGTAATAATAGGCAGCATCGGTGAATGCTGTTTCAATTTTAATTTTTTTAAAGTGCATGTCTTCTAGTGGGTGATTCATCAGCTGCTGTTTCAGAAAGTATGTTGGGAAGCTTGCAGCTGTGGGCTCAGGCTGCAGTTTCTGTGTCGTTGCTAGGGATTCTGCATTAAATATCCCAATTCTCTGCACTTAAAACTAGGAAAAATTGACATTCTGACTTCCCATAAGAGAATGGAATACGTGATTCACAGCCCTTCTTCTGCAACATTAATCAGGCCCTGTTTACAGGGAACAGAGCCAAGGGGGATGGTTAGAGCCAAGGAGGTACACTCAGAAAGCCAAATGGTGATGTCATTTGGGGCAATACAGTAAAGGCAAGCCACTTAACTGGCTGAGATGGCCTGTAGTGGGACCAAATCCCAGTTAAAGGATGGAGAAGCATTAGGGTTTTTGGCTGTGCTATTGAGTGCCCTGGTTTTACTACGGACTGTTTGTGGAGGAGAACAGAGCTCGAGCTGGGCACCTGAGTCCTGCAGATCTGTGGTGAGACTGGGGGATGAGAAGTTCATAGTTCATGTTCTGGGCTTTAAATCCCCAATTTCAGTGTGTCACATGAAGTTCCTCTTCCATAAGGATATGATGATCTGGCTTTCTTGTACTGTCAATATGTCAGCTATGCCTTGGGGCTGCTGTGGTGCCAGGTGCTCTGAAAATGTGTGAAAGGGTTTGCTCCTGATCCTGGGCATTTGCCACCCATGTGGGAAAGGGGTAAATTGTGATGGCCTTTTTACAGATGGACTAAGGGAAATGACAAGGAACTTCCTTGGGTTCACACACGAAAACAAACTCCATGTGCCTCAGCTGGGAGAGGGACACAACTTTCCATAGCAAGTCCCCTGTGTTAACTGGGAGATGGTCCCCCTGGTATCACAAGAAACCTCTTTTGCACAAAGGCAGCACAGATCATTTTGCAAGCTGAACAAAAGTTGAACAAATAAGTTTCTGTCCTCTCTTCAGTGAGAGGCAATGGTGGGGCTGTGTGTGCCAACATTTTCACAGAACATGATGATACTCTCTGAGGACACAGGCAAGAAAAACATAAAGACTGTCCCCATCCCATCACTGCAAGGAACTTGTAGGAACCTTGCCTCCCTGGCCTTCACAATGTTTTCTTGGGAATCTTTTTTGCAAAGTGAATCCTGTCTGCCTACTGAGATGTAGAAAGAAGCCTTAGGAAGGAGATTTAAAAAGTCTGACCAGCTCATTTACGTACTTTATATGGAGATCTCTTGGTAAGCCAGCAGTGAGCTGTTGTACCCACAGGTATCAGCATGACCCCAGCAAACTGAGGTTTCCTTCTCAAGCTCATGCAAAACAGATTATTTCCTAGATCAGTAAACTGCAAATATGAACATGGTTACCCTGGCTCCCTAATGGCACATCTCCTTTCCAAAATAATTCAGGTTTGCAATTTTAAGAGGAATTTGTTGTTTACAGCATCAACTTATATTTTTGTTCTCCTTATTTTTTGCATGGTCCTTCTCTCTATAAGAAGTCCCTCCCTATGCCATTACTTCAATGTCAGACAAAAAATTAGCAAGGATTATTTACTGAATGGTAGAATATCTTAATCCCAACCATGATTTTGGACCTTAGAAGTGTTTTTAAACACTGCATATTGTCTTACTAGGAACCGTGTTCTCCTGGGCACTGTATCCAAACTGTTAAGCTGTGGAAGACCCAATCTGATTAATTAAGGAGGTTTGTGGGTTGGACCAGTGGAAATTCTCTATTCTAAGTCAGAGCTGTGCTTTAATCATGGTCTTACAGGGAGAGAACAAAGAGCAAGCCAACCAGAATTTGGGATGGTATGATATTATCAGTGATATCAGTGATAACATCTACTGCTTCTCTGCCAAAGTGCTGAAGACTCGCACACTTGGGACTCAGGACTGAGAAGCCAAAACAAACAGCATGGCTCTGCTGGGGAGAGGAAGGTGTTGGCATAAATCCTCCACTTCAAAGCTGTAGCTCCAGTATCTAACCCAACATGGGAATGTTTCTTCATATGATATTGAGGAGATTGGCCATTGAGGGAGCAGCAGAAGCTGAAAATGCTGTGAATGGTGTGTTTAGTAGTGGTAAATGGTTTGTTATACCTCAGAGGCTGATTAGGTGTTTCCTCTGTGGTAAATCTGAAAGAAACCTGTAGACTCCTTAATAAGTAAAATAATAGATAATAATGATGGAAAATAATTATTGTTAAATGAAAGAGAAGGAGACAGAAAAGGACAGAAAAGGACAGAAAAGGAGACAGTGTTTGGCCTGGCAGAGGATCCTGGAACACTTCAGGGACACTTCCATGGCACGCTCATGGTGAGAGGTAGAGGTCTGGGTCCTATCCTAAACTCTGCCATGAATTCCTTCTATGTTTTTGGTCCTATTATTTAATTTTCTCAAGTTTCAGTTTTCCTTTAATTCATGGTACAAGAAAATGGTGCTTGGGGATATTTAGTGGGTAACAGCAGGGCATTAAGAGCTCCTGAGTAGCACGAGGTACCATAACAAAGTTAGGTCCTCAGCTGGTGGTGACAACCACGATTTACACAAGCCGAGGATCTGGCTCTCCCTTTTCTAGCATGTCAACACACATCCATCTTTATGCCAGCAACGTCCAGGCCCTGACTACAAGCATTTAATAAGTTTAAGGAAGTTCCTGTTTTGATCTTTTGTTATAATCAGTGTTATTACAAATGCAAACAATAACCAGAACAATTGTAGTCATCAATGGAGCTATTGGTGAAGAACACAGGGCTTTCCTGCTTAGACTCAACTATGAAGAGGACTGTTTACTTAGCCAGACTATCCTTTTATAGTTACCAACAGGAAGTGCTTGCAATGTTTGTATAAGAAGGAGACTTCAAATTATCCCACATCATCTCTTCAAAGGGATATGAGAACAGAATGTATGTTTTAAATAAAGTCTCACTGCCCTTTTTTTTGGCTTATGACAGAGCACATCTGGTTTTGATGGACTTGACAACTTGTTGTCTATGTCTTTACAGCCCAGGTTTGTCACATTCTCACCTCTAAATGGAAAAGCTTTGGATGAAAACCCACTTTTGGTTTTTGGCTTCTCCTGAGTCTCTGTAAACACTGGTAGACAGTGTAAGGCCAACTTGACCCAAACAGCCTCTATTATTGAATGTCCAGACATCTGCCAAACTGACAACTAACGTGTGGGTAGGAATGGGACTGGCTGGAGTCGGAACTGTGAACGCCTGTGGTGGTTTAGGTTGGATATTAGGAAAAGGTTCTTCATCCAGAGGGTGGCTGGTCACTGGAACAGGCTCCCAAGGGACGTGGTCATGGCCCCAAGCCTGACAGAGCTCAAGAAGAATTTAGACAGTGCTCTCAGGCTCATGGTGGGATTTCTGGGGTTGTTGTGTTAGGGATTAGGAGTTGGACTCCATGATTCTTGTGGATCCCTTTCAACTCAGGACATTCCACGATTCTATGAAGAGCGTGGGACACCATGATTTTGGTCAGCTACAGGAGAGGAGTACAGGGAACTCACTGGGTTGTTAACAGACTAACCAGGATGCCTATTTATAAACAATAAGAGGCTGTAGCCAACATAAATTAATGTTTAGTTTTATCTCAGTTTTGTTTCTTGTTGCAGAGAATTATACAACAAATAAACCACAATTCAAAAAATCTCCCAGCCTCCACCTAAGTAAATCAATGATGTCCACAGATCAAATATCAGACTTACTTCAGTCGATGTTTTTTTTGTCATTTAAAGCTTCAAATTCTGTTAATTCTGATTAATACATGGTTGGTGGAGTAAGATGTATTTTAGCCTAGATAATGGAAACTTTTATGAACCCTGGAGCTGGAGTCCTGTAGCTGATCTCACACAGGTAAGAAAGGACTGGTCCACACATGCAGCTGTCCCCTTGCTATATGGTACCATTCATAAACCAATTTAATACTTGAGTCCCATTAGGAGTGGGAACTATTTTATCCCCATTTTACACGGGGGGAAAAGGAGGCAGAGAAAAAGATTAGGGGACTTGCCCACGGTCACACAGGAAACCTGTGGTAGAACCAGGATATGAACATAGATTTCCTGAGCCTCCATTTGCTGCATGAACCACAAGCTCTTCCTTCCTCCCTTGTCTGGGAGAAATGACAAGGTTTCTATAACATGAGAGCTGCCCTTCAGGGACTCAGCCTTAAGGTTCTTCATTTCATGTGGAGAAGATGCTCTAGACAAGAGATGCCCTTGCTCTGAAGAACATCCCTGCAAAAGGTATTTTTGTGTTTGTAATAGAGGAAACCAGTCATCCATACAGGTATCTTCCCCTTTATCTTCAGCATGGTGTTTTGTTGGTGCAGGTTTGAAGTTGGTGCAAACTGCTTTGAAGTTCTAGGGATGTGGAGTTTAGTGATCATAGGCACTTCTGTGAAAACCCCAGGCATGGGAGGTGTTTTTTACTTTTACTCCCACTTGTGATACCTACATTGTGGAGCTCAGCTGATCACCTGAAGGTCAGTTCAGGGAAGGACCATAGGTTAATTTGGGGAGTTAGATAAACCACACAAGGTGAAGGTGCCTTTGTCCCTGTTGCACCTAATGCCAGCTCTGGGACATGGAAAAAATTCTTAACTTCTAAGTTAATAGAAAAATTTTCTCCCAGGTGATGGTGGAAAATATGCAGCATGGACAACCCCTTCTGCATGGACAACAGGGACCAGAATGATGCTGACCTTCGGTGTCAGTGGGTATAAATGTCACTCCAGCATAAAATCCCTCTCCTCCATCAGAGACATGCTGGAGAAAAACGAGCCAGAGACATCATACCACCAGGTCTACAGAATTTTGTGAGACCAAGATTTCCTTCAGGTGATGTTGCTTTCTCAGTTTCCAAAGGAGTGATCCATTTCCCCTGGAATTCACTACCACAATTGTATAGGAAAATCAGAAAGTAATAAGCAGGAGCTTGAATTTTCTCTCTGCTTATGTAACCGAACCACCACTCATAAGAGGGACTTTTCAAGTCATGCACATATATACAAAAGGAATTATGTTGTCAGTGGCATCACCTTTGATAACAAAGGACAATACAGTAATAATATGGTATTTTCTTGTGCAGGTTGCATGAAAAGGACACTCCCAAGTAAATTTTTGTGGTTATTTTTTGTGGCAATCTACTGCTCTTCCTATCATGTTACTCTAACATCAACACAGGGATCAGAGAGAGCCTGCATGTCTTTTATTCTCAAGCATGTTGGTAACTGGCACCATCTCACCTCCATGAATTCATCTCGGCAAGGACCCAGCTGCTCTCCTTGGACTACTTTTGGGCTGAGCACAGGCTCTATCTGCTCGTAGGGAAAACAGAAACTTCCTCATCTCACCACAGTATCATCGCTCCCTATCTATCCCCGTGCTAAACAAATGGGATTGCATTTGGTAACCATCCACAGGGATTTTCCATCCACAGAGAAATATTGTCTGAAGAAGGCTGCAGTTCCCCAGCAAAGGCTGGTGTGAGATGCTATCACTCAGCATAGCCCCAGGCAGCAGTGGCAGAAGGAAGTCAGCAGGGATAGTCTAAAGGGTGGCCTGAAAGATCTGCTGCCTTTGTTACACTGATCTGCCATTACTCTGCTCTGGGAAAGGTGTTTTTATCTGGAATATTGAGACCAGTTTTTCTGCTAGGTTAATGACAGCATCCTGAAACATTCTCACCAGCTTAGCATGGGCTAAGAAATGGCAAGCAAGATTGTTGACGGTGCTTGAATTGATTTTAAGGATGAGAAGAATATCAGGCATCCTGTTAAAAATTAATCTCGAGGTCTTTGGCAGCACACTGATCTTTATTTCAGTGTTTTGCAGAGAGTTACCTGTCTCACAGGCACACCCCCATTGTTATAATTTTTTTTAAGCTAACAAAGATGAACCCAGATAGAAGGCAAAAAATATTTTTTAAAGTGCATCATTCTCTAGCCTTTTTTGTCTTCTTTTAGTCAGATGCAGTCTTATTTCTCTCTCTCTTTTTTCTTTTTCTTTCATATAGTTTCAATTTCTTTTCTCAGAAAGCCATTTAAATTATTTCTTAAGAATTTGTATGTATTTAAGATCTTATTTAACTTGAAAGTTTATGACAAATTAGTATACTTCAGGTCAAATTCTTGTAGCTTGGGACTCTTAAAAATGACTACTTAGAACTAAATAGGCAGACAAAAAATATAATGTAAAATTGTGATAGCATTCCTCTTTTGTTATTCACAATATCACACTGAGTTGCATCTCAGTTCTTTGACTCCAGCTAAATATTGGTGTCTTCAGTGGGGTGTCCCTGTGGATTTAAATATTGCTAACATGTGTAAGAATAGTAGACTTATCTCATTCTTATCGACAACAAATTTTCAGAGAACTGCCAGTGTGTCAAAACTCTTGCTGGGTCCCCAAAGTTTATTGTATTTCCTTATAACTCCTCATGTAAATTCCCACAAACTCACATGCACTGAAAACACAACAGAAATCTTCTGATGCTACTGCATTCCTCCTCTTCCTCAAAACCCTTGACAGCAAGTCAGATTCTGCCTTTTGAAAGGAACAGCTATTTTTATTCCTGTTGCAAAAGGTTTTCCAAACTCCACATGCATTGTTATGTCTCTCAAATGCATTACATCACACGACTCTCCTGAAAGGTGTCCAAACTCTGCATTAAAACACTTGTGGGAAAAGTTGAAAAAATAAATGGTTTATATTAAATGGTATTTTGAAAAGGGAATGAAATGTATTGCACTGATATGGAAAGGTAGTGTAGTAATGAATGCTTTGGGTTTGAATTAAGTGTTATGCTCTCCCTCATTAAAATCCATTCTGAAGTTATGCAGACTTATGTGTGTCTTCCCCCTCTTTCCTCCTTTTCCACTGAGTATAACAGAAGAGTGCTGAAGTATGAATTCTCTGAACATTATGCCATGAAAAATGTAACCAAAGCAGGTGGGTTTGCTTTAAATTAGGAGAGAATCTGATCTGTCCATATTTCAAATACCAACTTGGAAAACTCTGGCAAAGAGCAGGCCCAGCCTGTTCCTCACGGCTTGGTGTGACCAGCAGTATGTGCCTCAGAAAGCCATTGCTGCTCCACCTGAGGCTGAAGGCAAGAGCAGTGTTTAATATTTCTCACATTCTTGTTGAGTGTGGTGGAATTTGGCCACTAGCTTTCGGGGGCTATTGATATTGAAGGTCTTTCTTAATGAGACTTTGCTCTTAAAAGATTTCTCCACATTGTGCTGTTATGATGTTCCCGTAGGTCCCACAACGCCAAATATTCTGACTGATGTGGTCTTGGGATACTCTGAGGACACCATGGGATATGCCCTTGCTTGAATGAAGGGAAATTTAGGGCCATTTGCCTCCACAACATCCTCCAGGATCTCTTAATATGATTTTCTGGACAATTCAAAATCTGGAAAGCTACCTGCCTAAAGCATCCAAAGTCTTTAAAAACATATCCCACAAAACCATGTGTAGCTCTCTCAGCACTCCACAGTTCCCTACATTTCAAAGGTTTGGAGATGTATCCAACTTTTCCTTGGAATCAGCCAAGTCCAGAAGAGCACATAATGACTGCACATCACATCCCAACCAAATATCTGACTAAAGTACTCTGCTGGCCTTCCTTGGGCCAACTCCAAAGCCAGGTTCCCAGAGGTCTCATCCTGGAATGGGATAATAATATGAGCATTGCAAGCACCTGCTGAGCAGGGATGGTGGCTGAAGGGAGACTTATGAGCCCCTAAGAGGATTTTGGTTCACTATTTATAGTTTAGTGTTCTCTTCAAGGGATGGATTGTCCGACTACGAGAAATAAAGCAATGTGGCTGCATTTTACAAGGGGTTCTATGCTGGCAGTGTGATTCACATGTTTAGGGCATCTCTCAGTGGATTCTCTCTTTGCTCTGTCCATTATTGGGTTTCTACAAGTTTTTGGCAGAATTCAGGCACCTCATTGCTCAGGCTGGGAAATTCTGACAAAGCTGGCTTATTGAGAAACTTGGTTTCCTCTGAAGGTACCTATCTCCTAGGAGATGGTTGGATGCCCAGCCTAAGTGAGATGCATAATAAATGGGTCAAGAGAAATGACATCCCACACTTATCTACTCTGCTCTTGGCTGTCTGGGAATTCAAAGTATACAGGGACTATAAAATGGAAGGTACCATTTCAAGCTTGTACTACTACAGGTTCCTAAACATGCATTATTAGGTTCTTCTACTCATTTATTTACTTATTTGCTGATAAATATTAATAAAAATTTTGGAAGCTGCAAAACTACAGTCACGCAGTGCAAACCCACAGTAATAATTTCAGAATATTTCCTCTATCCTATTTAACCTTAAACAGTGATTTCAAATGAGTACTTTTTTTATCCTAAAGTAGCTGTCCCTCATTGCCTTCTAGATGTCTTTGTCTCTTTGCCATGACAATAGAAGGAATGTTGACAGCCATCTTACACTGGATGCCTAAAACCTAAATAGCTGAAGATATGCTCTTATTTTCATCCTTAATTTAACTATTATAAGCTTGAGGAAGGAAATCTAAGCTCCTGCAATAACTGCTTCTTGGAAATCATGTCCCAATTTGACCTCTAGACAGTTACTCTGCCTGGTTTCCATTGCATCTCTGGATGCTCTAGTTCTCACCAAAACACTTTTTAAAAGAGCTTCTTCACTAGTTCCTCTCATTGCTACAAGCCCTTCCCTGGCTCATTCCCTTCTTCTGGGGTAGTCCAAGCTCATCTGTACCTCTAAGGCTCTACCAAATAATGCCCACTAAGATGTGTTTTTCATTTTTGTTTTGTGTTCCCTCAAGAATCTTTGGATTTGTGCTGCACTGTACTGAATAGATGGGATCTTCCTTTAAATACCACTGGTGCTGTTCACAAAAAGATCAAGATGAGGATGAGGACACCTGCATTACAGCCTCAGCAGCCTCCTCCCCTTCCTGGGCCATGATGACCTGGCTGTCCTTAAGAGAATGACAAAGAGACTGAATTTATAAAATGTCAGAATAATGTTGTGAAGGCTCAGATAAACAAATTTTCAGGCTGTGTGTTTGTGCCTGTCAGCAATGAGTGATACAACAAAGATAATGGAAGTTATGTGAAGATGCTAGAGATTTCAGCCTTCCTACATCTTCAGTTCAGGCTTTCAGAGGCAACTGTCACAGCAGAAATTCTGTCATATTGGAAAAGCTCGAGCACTGTTTGCAGGAACTGGAAGGATTTACTTGTTTTTGTTCTATTTTTATATTTAAGATAATTTGCCATTCAAGAGCTGTTTCCCAGCATAGCAACTGAGAGCCCATGTGACACCTGGGAAGGTCAAAAAGATGGACATTTTAAAGAAACCAGACAACAGTTTCCTTTTATTTTATCTTGTAAACGCATTTGCAGTTTGCTAAAACAACAAACCAAGACATTTCATATACTCAGCTTCTTAATTGAATGATAGACCAGAGCCTCTGCTGGTGTGATTCTGTATCCTTCCCTTGCAATCAATTTAGTGCCGTGGGAAATTCGCTTCCAAAACCAATTTTTCATGGTGAACACAGAAACTTTTCATGTAGTTCCTCTCAAGACTTCTGCCACTGCTGCTGATGTCGTCCCATTGCTACAGATCCTTCTGCCCAGGAGCCTTCGAGAGCCCTGGCAGTGGCTGCTCCTGGCAGCTCCCAGTATGGCTGAGAACCACTTTTCTGCCCATGTATCATCAAAAAATTCTGCCATGCCAGGAGCAGACCAGCCTTGAGCTTGACAGCCCACTTGACAGGCATGCAGGAGATAATTTTTTTTACTGGCTTAGTGGCTTCATGATAACCCAGCTTGTTTTTTCAGAGACTTAACTCACTTTTAAAGGAAGTTAACATGGTTACCTGGGACAACATTTTGCAAATTTTTCAATGATTATCTCGTTCATGAATGTACACATTTCCTTTAAGAGGATATATGCCTAAACCACAGTGCATGGACATGAGTCAATAAAGGAAGCAATTCTTGTAAGCTTTTGTGTATCTACACAGTTTCTTAAAAAACAGACCATGGCAGCAGAGTTGCATGGCAAGTTACTCTGAAAACATGGGCTGCTATAAAATGATGGTCTGTAATATTGGATCAGGGAGGACAGTGGTAAACCAGGCCTAAACGGGTTGTGCTAGGTCTTGAATTCAGAGAATTATAGAATCATTTAGATTGGAAAAGGCCTCCAAGATCATCGAGTCCAACTATTAATCCAGCACTGCCAGGTACTCAACTCTAAATTATGTCCCTAAGCACCACATCTACATATTTTGTGAACAATTCCAGGCATGGAGATTTAATCACATTCCAGGGCATCCTATTCCAACGCTTGACCACCCTTTCAGTGAAGACATTTTTCCTACTGCCCAATTTAAACCTCCATTTATCTATACAGATATCATGCAGTTTGCAATTTTCATGAAAAATAAAAATAGAATCAGTCACCCTTATTTTTAAGATCTCACATTTCAAACCAAAGTCAAAGGTTTGTTTGGCTCTGCAGTTTGAACACCTGTGTAAAAGTAAGAAGGGGAGGGAGGGGGTGAGAAAAACCTCACAGTTTTTTTTTTCTCCTGTTTTTTTGCAACACTCTGTATCTTTCCACAGGTCTTCAGGCAGCTTGAGTGTCACAAGGTTTTTTTACACCATCCAGTCTGGCAGACAACTTAAATAAAATGCACATTTTGGCATCAAAATAGAATTCCAGGGTGACTTAAAAAGTGGTGCAATGGCTGATTTTTGCCCTGTGTCAGCACTATGGGATGCACTGGCCATGCATATATTTTATATCACATATATTTCCATATTTCATATAAACACGAAATGGAGAAATTAAATAAAAAGAAAGAACAAAATAAAAAAAATGGGGGAAAGAATTACTTGAAGTCTCAAATAATGCCCTGAAGGGCATGTTCTGCAGGCTGATGCAGGGCAGAGAAATCTGAGCTATGCCTGGGTATGAGGAGCGGAAAGCAGGGCAGATGCACTTTGTTTTACCTCTTTGAAACTTCTGATGGGAAACAGCCCTGATGTGAACTGTCCCTCAAACGCTGGAAGGCTCTCAGCAATCTCAGCACTCAGCATTTTGCAGGAGAAACCCACAACTCCTCTGGTGCCCAGCTTAAAGAAGGTCCACTCTGCTGCAGCCTCTGCAGCTCCAGATTTTCCTGGGTCAGCTTCCCCAGTGGTGCCCAGGGGAGATGGTCACGGCTTCTGCTCAGCATCCCCACCTCCCAGGGTGGGCTTCCAGCTCAGCCAGCAAAGCAGCTCAGCATTAGGTTAGCCTTCCTCCTTATACACTTTGAGAACTTTAAAAGTAGTGCAGCAGAAAGAGCACAGGAACCCTTGCCACTCACAGCAGCAATATTATATTAGTAACGCCAAGTCACTGCCCACAGACAGAAGAACATCACAGCACACGTCAGGCGAGATGTGAAATTCAGGACAGCAAAGTGAATTTATAAGCATCCCAAAAGTCAATATAAGGCCTGGTGAAGCTTGATTTTACACAAGCATAGACCTCGATGCATGCAAACACACATATGCAGATACCCTACATGCACAGTACATGTACGAAGAGCTCATTTCTTTTCTAATTTTCTTTTTCTTTTTCTTTCTTTTTCTTACTTTTTGATAGGCATGTTGTGGAAAATGTGTACCTCTGCGGGTCTGGTGGCAGGCAAATGTTTATGTGGGTGTTAAAAAGAAAAAAAAATGGAGAAGGTGTGAGGCATATATTTCAGAGAGCCAGAAAGCCGCATACAGGCTTCTATTTATAGCACCTTCGTGGTGAAATAGAGTAAACGAACGGCAGCTTCTATCTGCTGCTCCTAACTGAAGTTAGACAGGAGCCACTGCAACATTTAGGGTCTCTTTGTAGTTATAACTGACAACAAAAAGTGATGAGTTAGCTGTTTCCTTTGCGACCCTCTCGAGCAGGTGAAGGAGTCAACCGCTGCACAACCGGGGCGGGACGAGCTGACGCTGCCTTGGTGCCTAGAAATGCTCTGTGCACCCCAGGGAGCCCAGGTCAGAAAGCAGAAATAGCCAATTTTTTCTGAGCACCATGGCTAGACTCTGTCTACCAACCTGGATTCACGGTCCAGGCACATCAGGGTGTGTGGACATTTTAATTTCTTTCTAGTTGTACCTGTTAGAAAGGGAAAAATACAGATACAGAGTTCTAGTAACAGAGCTGAGGTCTGAGGTCATGGTTCAAACCCACTGATGATTTCTTATGCCAATAGTAGAATGGCAGCAGCTCTGCTCTTGCTTTTTTTCTTCAATGGATTTTTCAGAAATGGGATTAACTAGATATGTTCTTACTGATATGATCCCATTTCTGCATAGTATAAATGGATTGGCTTATGTGGAGAGTACAGTGGGCCTGGGAACTTGGTGGAGAGGTTTTTAAAATGCAGTTCTCAGCTGCTGTGCTTAAATTGGGGTAGTGGCTTTAAATTGAGAGTGTGTTTAGATTAGATATCAAGAGGGAATTCTTTACTGTGAAGGTGGTGAGGCCCTGGCACAGGTTTTCTGAAAGCTGTGGCTGCCCCATCCCTGGAAGTGTCCAGGGCCAGGCTGGATGGGGCTTGGAGCCATCTGAGAGAGTGGAAGGTGTCCCTGCCATGGCAGGGGGTTGTAACTGGATGATCTTTAAGGTCCCTTCCAACCCAGTCCATTCTGTGATTCTCTGATTCTGTGATCTCTTTTTTCAGCTTTCTTTCTTTTCTCATTTCATTCCTGAGGGCAGTAGTTCAAGTATTTTCCTGCTGGAAGCTGAAATATCCAGTAGGTGAGGAGGCACCTCATCACCCAGGTCTTTCTCCCAGGAAGGCTGCTCTTTGCAGTCCCCAGTGCTGGCCACAGCTCTGACTTTTACCCTGGTGTAGGACCCTGTGTCTTCCTCAACTGCCCATTTTATGACGCTTCCAAATCACACCACTTGTGTGCAAATCATGGATTGCTCCATTAGGAGGTGGGAACCATCAATTTTCTGTTTGTTTGGATGGCGGAAGTGGGTTTGGCACCTGGAAAATTACAGGGCTGGGAGCAGAATATCATGTTCCTGCCTTAGGTCCAGACTAGTAATGATTAAAAAAAACTATCTTAAAGCAAAATTCTTCCCCCAATTTTTTCCTTGAATTTTATAAAATGCAAAGAATGCAAGCAGACAGAAATATTTTGTGAGCTGTATTTGTTGCAGCACACAACTTTCCCAGAAGAAAAAAATCTTGAATTATTAAAGAGCTGCAAAACTCCATCTTCATGTTTTAAAATGAATTATATTGACATTTTTCTTTAAGAGGCAGTTTTGATTTTCAGTTGGAGTTGATGTAATTTAAAAAAAATAGCCTCTAAAAGATTAATAAAAATATACACATGGATTCATTTTGAATGAAATCAATATTTTATGAATTAATCTTTGAATTCTCTTAACAAAATTTTGAGTATTTTCTTTCTGAGTTGATCTGAAGTTTTACCAAACTCTGCATTTAAAAAATGGAAGTGAACTAATAAATTAGATATTTGCATAGTCCCACAATAATATTAAGCAGGGAGGTTTGCCTACTCCTATCTCATCTAGAATCACGGGTGAAGAAATTAATTTTAACTTCTGTTTTCATTCCAACATTTCTTTGTTTCATTAATTCAATATTAGAAGTGTTCTGGTTGAACAAACTGGTCACATGGTGCACTGTTCCTTGACTGAAGCAGAGCATGTCTCTTGGAGATGATCAACATTGAAGACTTTAGATATCACTCTACCTCTATTTTTAGAAACACGTATGTTAGGTGAGTTCTCCTGTATCTAATATCATTGCTGAGTTTAGACCAATGTGTTTAGTGACAGCACTGACTTGACAAACTCTTTTCTCAGATTTGGATCTGGCCTCCTGGTGCAAGTGTGACTATGAAGACATTCACCACTAAGAAATTCTTGCATTTTTGTTGGTATTTCTTAGTACACACTTGAATTTTCATAATTTCTACTTTGCCAATAAACTGCTTTTCTCGCTGCTGTTGGAGAGAGATCCCAGGGAGGGACAAATGCTGATGATATGGTTTTCTTCAAATCACAGAATCAATAAAGTTGGAAAAGACCTCTAAGAATATCGAGTCCAACCATTAACCCACTACTGCCAAGTTCAGCACTAAAACATGTCCCTAAGCACCACATGTTTTCTCAACATTTCCAGGATAGGTGATTCTACCACGTCCTAGGGCAGCTTGTTCCAGTGCTTGACCACCTTTCCAGTGAAGAAATTTTACTTCATATCCAATCTAAACCTCCCCAGGTTGAGGCCATTTAGTGTTGTCCTATTGCTCATTACCCAGGAGACCCCACTGATCCCCACCTTTCAAGCAATAACTGAAAAGAACGATTTCTTGGCAAAATTTTAGTTTAATCTTGGCCACTGTTCATTCTGTCCTTATTATGTTGCTTTTCTCGTAAAAATTTTTGAGAAAAAAACCCCAAACCTCAGAATTTTAAAAGTATAGGTCCTATACAAACCCCAGCAGTCAAAACACACTCTGTTATAGAGGAAACCAGCAAGATCCTTGCAAAGTAGAGGTGGGACATTTTGCTCACTCCCATTTTGCTCATGTTCCTAGACCAAAAGTCAGTGTGAAAACCTTGGCATTGTAATCAGCTGCAGGTCAATGGGGACAAGCAAGGTAAGACCTAATCCACATCAAACCACCACTCTGGGTGTGGTTGGGACACACGAGGACACTGATTTGTGCCGTACCTCACTTGCTCAACCAACTTCTTGGGTAATTTGCCCCACTGCAATGCCAGGAGAAGCCTTGTTGAAGGTCCTGCCTGTGATGAGACGTTGTCCTTGCCCCAGAGAGCTTCCAGCCGTAGGGACAAAGACAACAAGCAGGGGAAACAGAAGGAAAAATATAGCTCAGGGTCATAAAACAGGCCAGTGCTGGAAAACCATATTTCTGTCTCTTACTGTGCCCATGCGTTCCTGGAAGTAGACATGGTGAAGACATGTTTAGTCCTGGGGTTTTTAGGCACATTTCTGTGTTTGTTAGTTTAGCACAGTTATGAAATTTTAGATCAGGGACTGTGTAATTGTTTCTCAGACTAAGTTAAAGCACAACTTGATGTCCTTGACTTTAAAATTGCTTTAGGAAAATATGTTAAAGCATGGCTTCAGTTTGCTAATCAGAGTAACAATGCAAGCAAGAGGTCCTTCAGTATTTGCTCCAGGGCAAACTCATGGTGTGGTTGTGTTCAGGGATGAAGGACTGACCTCAGCAAATCCACCCCAGTCAAAAAAACATCCCACTCTTTTCATTATAGTTTTATGTCAGGTTAGCTCAGGCGACTGAAGTCAGGCAATTCAGTTATTCTGAGGTTAAGAAAAATGCCCCAAACCCAACTTTTTCAGAAGCCTGAAATCTGGACTTAGCTCAAGGACTCACCTTCCCTTGGAACACTTGGTGGATCAGTACTACCAATTATCTAAATGTATTACAAATATAATTGTGGGCACTTCTTCAGAGCCTACCCAGCTCTCTCTGTTCAAGCTAAGTTAATCTTTGCTGTAAATGAGAAGAATTTATTCAACATATTGGGGGGACAGGGGAAGCCAGCAGTTCCTGAAGCAAACTGTCAATAATGAGAAGCACATTTTCTAGACCTCCCCATGCATGGGGGTCTGTGAACTGTCTGAAAACAGGAGCAAGGAGGTTTTATCGGAAACAGCAGCTCCTCTATAGACTTCAGGTGCAGCAGTTGGACTATTTTTTTTTTTCCAATACAAAAAGCCACCCTTTACCAAACTCCCATCTTGTACTAGATTGAACCAAACCTGAGCAAAAGCTGGCAAAGCTCCAGCCGAGCACAGGAGGTGCTCAAAAGCAGGAAGCTGTGGCAAAGCAAGCTGAGTCGCTGAAAAGCTACGGGAGCTAATATATTGTGGTCATGGCAGCAGCCTCCGAGTAGTGATGGGAAGACTCAAAAGCACCTTCAAAACAGGCTTGAGAAATACTGCTGATCTTTGCGCTTTGGCTGGGCTTTTGTGCTCAGGGTCACGCTTGAAGCTTTCAGAACGTTTCTTGTCGTTGGAGAGGCGCGGATGGTTTATCCCTGAGCCCTGTACAAGCCTCGTCTTCTGCCCGTGCACGGAGATGCAGAGGTGAAAGGCTTTGAAGGTGAAAGGGATGCGTAGGATTGGGCTCATCTGGCAGCATTTGTGACGGCAGCTGAGGCCCAGCAGGCTGTAAACACTCGCTGGTGAAGAGCTGCCTTCCCCACCTCTTCCCGTGGCAGCACAAAAAGCCAGACGTGCGCTCGTGGATTGACTAATTCTTTTATGGGGCGGAAAAAAGGTACTGGCTGTGAAGCCAATAAAAAAAACACCAGGTGGTCAAGACGTTATGGAGGCCCATTGTTCTAGGACATTGTTTCATTCATTAATATGAACTGCGATGATGAGAACAGGATGCATAATATTGACATGGGGGATAGGGAGCAAGGAGATGGAAGGGGTGAGGTAAGGTCTCCCTTTCCTTCTCTGGCCACCCTTGGGAGGGGGAAGGAGTGGCTGTGTTTCAGAACTGAAAAACCAGTGCAAGAGGAGATAAAGGGAGGACTTCCACCAGTTTCTCAGGGGTGAGGTAGCTGCTTCCTTATAATGTCACAGTTCATTAGAGGGCTGCAGCCAGCACACGTGGAGGGAGGGACACGCTCCTGTCTTCATAATTGGAGCTGTGCTCTCTGCTCTTCTAAAGGCCTGTGGGTGCCTGCCCTTTCAGCTGTTTTAGTTTTGCCTATGTCCTGAGAGACTGTTTCATGTGTTTCTCAGTGCCTGGAGGGGACAGAAGGAGCCACCTGTGCCTGACAGAAACACATGTGTTTTCAGTGGTCCTGGAGGCTCAGAAAATACATGAACATCCAAAGACACCACTTTTCCCAGTTGTCTGTTTTGTACTGACCTCTGGACTCCAGACAAACAAACAGGAATTATCAGTAACCCATGTGTTGGTTTCAAGTATTTTACAGCTTTCCAGCAGTGCCCTGCTCTCAGATGGAGAAAACTGTGAGTATGTGTCAAGTGGGTTGGTGGAGCTGTCAACACCCACTCAGGTCATGTTCAGTGCTTCCCCATCAACTGGACAATAAACCCTGACCTGTTGAACCACAAGTGCATGAAAGAAGGATGTGGTTGAAGGACAGAGAGAGGTAGGTGCTCAGATAAGAGATGCAATTTGAGCAGGATGGAACTGGATCAAACAAGCTACCTCAGAGCTCTGCAAAAGGTGGTGCTTTGACTGTGCTTTGTATCCTAGTGTGGTCCCATGGCAGCTGGGATGAAGCAGGTGTAAGTAGAGATGGATGTCATCATCAGCTTCACGCTGGCACTTTTCTGGGAAGCTGAGTTCTTTGTGCCAAATCTGCAGCCAGTGAGGTGACCAAGGAGACTGCTCTGATGGAGCTGGGATCATCAAACCATCTCTTACAACCCAACACAAGGTAGCTTTGCATAAGCCTCACAGAATGCAAAACACACCATCTGGTCCAAAATATCTTCCATGCTGTACAGGGATCCCACTCAGGGTTCACATACTCAGCACCACTCTCAGATGGTGAGTGGAGGAGACAAAGAAATGAGAAAAATCTTTTTTACTAAAGAAGAGTATGCTCTGTATCCTGCCCTAGAAATAGAAAAAAAAAGAAAGAAAGAAGATAATTTATGTTGGACTGAGTTGTGGTTTGGAAAGAGAAAAGGAGAAAAGAAACAAAACAAAAACACTGGCCCATAAAGAGGAGAAAACAGGAAAGGAAAAGAACAAAACATCCTGTACACAGCAGCCAGTCAGTCGAGGAGGGAGGGTCTGTGTCATCTGCATTCCTCTGCTGAAATGGGCACGGACAGCCTGGATTCAGCCTGCATTATTCAGACCTTTCCTAACCTTTCTGCTCACCTGATTGTGTGATGTCTCCTGCTTATTCCTGACCTCGATCAGAAGGACCCAAGGTGGTTTCAGACCTTCCCTCCTCTCCAGATGCCATTTCATGAGAGTAGTGTGGCATCTGTAGGCTGTGCCATCCCTGGCTCCTCTTTTGGGATGAGTATTATGGATCCCAGATCCCCAATGGGCACTGACAGATGTAAGTTCACCTTCCCCTGCTCCAAGGTGAGGGGTCAGCTCTGAGCTTGAGGCTGAGGCATGCAGTCAACAGTATTGTGAATGAGCTGACAAAATACACAGCCTGAACTGGAGCTGGCTCTGAGCCTGAGCTGAAAAATTTTGGTGTGTCTGCACCTGCCTGTGTGAAAATGCCTCTTGCTCTTCACCTCAACAGCTAACCCGAGAATGAAACCAGTGTGGAGATCTTGTTGTCTCAGCTCAAGAAGCAGCCAGTTTGCAGGGTAGGGTGGCTGAGATGGGTTGAACAGGGAGGTTGAAACCTGTGCTGTTTGTGCTGTTTATTCTGAGGTGAGGAGGGACTACAATGAACTGGGTTTGTTAATACAGCATCCTTTGGGACAATTGAAAGATGGGGGTGAACAGCAGTTTAGAATGCTGGGAACTTTTCCTTTGAGAGACCCTTTTCTAAGCCCACTTAAACACTAATCAAGTGCCCCTCTCCTGGTCATCGTTTGCATGGTCTTCCTGAAGCAGATGTGATTTCCTCCAAACCCCATAAATGTCTCTTAATCAGTTCCAGAGTAACTGTCTCCTTCTCCAAGAAGGATGCAAGCACAAATCTATCACTGAGCTGCTGGAGCTAATCACCTCTCCTGCCTCTCCTTCTGGAGAGGGCAAAATGAGCTTTTTAAATAGGGGCAGCACATTCCCAGTGAGTGCTGGATGTGGTTTCGTAGCTGGGAAGTTTGGCACACTTCTGCCCCACCAGCAGCAGAAAGGGAGGATGGACTCCTCATGTGTCAGCAAGAGGCAAAACCCGAATGAATTCCCCAAAAGCTGATGCCCAGAGCATGGTCCTTGAGGTTAAGCTGCACTGGCAGCTTCTCCTTAGATGATTTCACTAAACCATGAATGCAACCTATGGTCACTGATGGCACATTCAGCTGCTCCCATACATTTTTTCTTGGTTGTCCCTCTAAAAGTATTCCAGAATAGCTTTTTCCCCTCTGTTTTTCTTGTTGAAATTCTCTCTAATGAAGGCTTAGAAGAAACATGTTTGTTTAAGAATAGATGTAGCAGAACCAGCTTCCCTTCTCCCCAAATCCCTGAAACTGGGGAAATAAATATTTAATAATGATGTATGAGTTATTCAGGTGCTTTAAGAGGCACTGCCTTCATACAATATCACCTTCTAGAATTCCCTACTATCCCTTGTTCTCTCATTTCCACCCCCTGCCATCCCATACCTTCTCTTTTCCAGCCTGTTTATTTTAGAGTGTAAAGCTACTTAGAATTATTTATTTTTGGATCAGCTACTGATTCACTTAGTGACTAACTCATTTCATCACTCGATGCCTCACTTTACCTATACATTAAGAAGGATTAATAGTACCTGCTTTTCAGGGCTGTTAGCAGTCTAAATTAATTCATGCTTATAATGTTTATAAAGAGATTTGAGATCCTTGGTTACTGGAGGCTAGGGAGCTGCAAAGTATCTTATTTTTACTTAATAGTGAGGGGGTTTTGTGCAACTTTGCATTATAAAAGTACAAGGAACCTTGCAATTAGTTGGAGAGTCTTTTATTCCCAGGGCTTAGTTTATATTCCAGTTCAGATAGAAGCATTTTGTCTGCATATTTCTTCCCCTGATGTTTTAATGAGAGTTAATATCCTTATCTCCCTTACTGAGAAATGTTAGATGGTGCAAAATGGGGCAATAAACATCATGGGGTAGGTAACAGGGCTGTGCAGTGTTGTTTGGAGCTCTTAAAAAAGCTGTGTTCTTCTTCAGACAGCATTTTGGTGTTATTACTGCAAAATATGCAGCCAGAAAGAAAAAATTCAACTTAATATTAACATTTATGACAATAGTTTGCATTCACTGGAAATATTTTGTTGGCATTGTGAGAGGTTGGTGTGAGTCTATCGAGAAAGGGAAAGGACAGCAGAGCAGGAGGAGGCACAAGGGGAGTGTCTCTAAATGAAGCCTGAAATTAGTTTGCAATTATTTCACGTTTACTGAGTAATCCATCAAATGATCGTGCCAGGGACCACATCTGCTACTGATCCCATGTTGCCATGCAAGTATTGCTTAAAGAAGTGCTATGTTTGGACTTGAATATCAGCATGTGGACAGATCATCAGTTTGGTTATGCTAAAAACAGATCCCCTGAAATTATGCTGTTGCCTCTTCTCCTGTGAATGGAATTTACTGGTTAGAGTGATGAACCAGTGGCTGACATCAACTGGGCACCACTGATGCTGCTCTCAGGCCTGTCCACGAGAATGGTGGGAATTGTTCCACAGCACTATGGTCACCTGAAGGTCTCTCTTGATGGGAGAATTAATGGAATTTGTGATGGTATTCCTCCAGCATCACAAAACACAGATAGGCCAGAATACAGCCCAAAACAAGGCCTCCCTTTGACAAGATCTTTATTTTCTGGACTTAGCCTGCGAGCTGTTGCCCTTTCTTTCATCTTGGCAGACTGCAATAATTATCCAGATGACATATATAGGGAGGCCACGAATTATTAACAATTAACTCAGCTCTGGAGTCACTGCCAAAGATTTGTTGGTTCGTAGAGGAAGTCAAAGTGAGTAAACCATGCTGAGTGACAATAGCTCTGCTTCCCAGCCAGACTGAACAACTCGTAATGTAACTCAAACGTTTCCTCTTTCCAAGCTTGCTTATAAAAGAGCAGACAAGGAAAGGGCAGAAAGGACATTTAGAAGAACACAAGACTAAAAAAACAACCACTGATGTAATGTACTTTCTAAACTAAACATAAGGCATGCACTGTTGCAGCCATTTGAATAATGATTAAAAGGAAAACCAAAACAAAGATAATTTGGTCTGCTTAGTCCTGAATACTGAAAGAAAAAGTGTGAGCTGTTCCATGTTGGATGGCTGGGAAATATCAGCCCTGCACTTCATGTGTTCTGAATCATCCCCACTCCAGGTAGAGAGAAAATACCAAAAAGAAGGGATGTTGGATGAGATAGAGGGAGTAGAGATGTGCATGGGAATTGGAGCGTGCCAGGCAGAGGAGCAATAGAAATATCATGGACCTCTGGTGACCATCTTGTATGGTCCTACAAGGCCCATCTGAGACATCTTTATAGTCCAAATGTCCAATGGGACAAGCTTTGGAAAGAGTGCAGAAGTTGAATCAAAAGGATAACGAGCAGAAGATTAATTTACGCCCCCATTTCACAGAAGGATAACTAAAGCATGGAAAGTTCAAAGCCTCTTTGCTGCCTCCTCTTCTCTCCGTGTCTAATCTGGCATGTTCACTGACACCACTTATGACAGCAGATTTTAGCAGGTGCATTGGTGCTTTCAGGATCAGGACCTACGCGACTTGCCCAAAATCGCAGAGGAAGTGTGCTGGAATAATACCCCCAGATGTCTCAAGTCCCGCATCACTTTCTCAACCACAAAACCATCCTTCCTGTCTCTGCATAAATATAGAGCTGAGAGAAGTGATTTTATGTGCACTATAAGAGTGCCTTATAAGGAGTACAGGCACACTAAGGTGAAGGTTTCATTAGAAATCACATGAATTCAGTTTATGAAGCGACCTTGTTTACATTTCTCTTGTTTCTCCTCCAAATTTCTTCCATTTCAGACATCACAACAGCACTTGCTTGTGTGAGGTTTCTGACTGTGTTTTGTGGAATGAAAGAAAAATCACATGAATTTCAGCTGGAGCAAAGCCATAGAACTTGATTTCATAATGCAAATCATTGCAACTCTGGTGCATCTGGTATGAGTCACTGGTATATTTCATTGAATTTCCTTGTATCCGAAGTAAATCCTTTTCTCTGGGAGGCTCCAAAGTAGAAGCTGTGAGAAACTGGTTCTTCTTCTGCCCTGAGCACTCAGGTTCAATATGAACAACAACAAATTTGATAGTCACCCACCAGACTTTGGCTAGAGCTAAGAGAGCAATTTGTACTGAAATGGCACACAGCTGGTCTATGCTTTCAAAGGCCCTTTAGCAGGGATCCTTATGGAATTGACAGATGACAAGCTCAAAGCATACAGAAGGAAAAGGTTCCTCTTTTGCTGTGAAATGTCTGGATAATAATAAGTTCACATGGATTAGATAAGAAATTGCACAAACCGGTGAAAGAAAAGATCATCTAGGGCTGTGGATTACAAAGATACATTTCTGGCTCAAGAACACTCTGAGCCACAAGTTCCTGGGATGAGGGAAAGAAAACTACATTAGTGAACTCCAAGATGCTAGAGGTGGCCTTCCCAGAAATGCTCAGACTTGGGCTGTTCTTCCACTAAGTTAATAAATGCTGATACCAGTGAAAATAAAGAGATGCCAGTGGACAGGTTGGGCTGTTCAGTCATCTGAAAGACAGGCACTGCATTTAATCTGGTTGGGAAGGTTTACTCTTGGTTCAGTGGGGAGATACAGGCACCTCTGGAGATTGATTCACCCATCCTAAGGCAGAAGTCCAAGATAAGTGGGGTCAATCACCCACTGTCTCACTTTATGACTTTAATAGAAGTCAGAGTAAATAATTTATTTGGGATGTCTGGGGCAGGGCTCAGTTAGAGACTGGAATTTTGGAAGTCTCCATGTGAGGTAGATGCTTTTTTTTCTCTTAGGAAGGAATGGAGATGTAGTAAAGACAGTCTGTGGAGCCTATGTTATATTTTACTCTGCAGTAGACAGATTTGGTCAGCTGCATCCTCCTGACTGCAGATTAGTGGGTGTTTAGTGCTGTCAGAGCTATCCTAGAGGATCTGGCCTCCAGCAGATATCCTGCTTGCAGGTACCATGTCACACACGTTCAATTCAAATGCCCTTAAATGCAGACTTGTGTTCTTTGAAGTGTTCTGTGGCATTTTCCTAAAGGTTTTTGAGCACTTCTCCAGAACGGCTGTGGCTTCCCGAAGTTTGTGTCATTTCCACTACATATGTAAGTGGCTTGGGTGGTCCAAAACTTATAAAATTATAATTGACACCTATGTGTGAAGAACTGAACTAAGACCATAATTCACAAATAAACACCTACACACAGACATGTAAATTTGGGTGTCTGTCTGGACCTGAATCCCAATTTTATCTTGTAGATGACCAAATCAAAGTAAGATGAGTTCTACCAAAAAAATTATTTTTAAAAAGTTCACCTTAAGAACAGAAAGAATTCAACAGCTTCTAGGAGCACTCAGCATATTCAATAAGGAGATCTTTCTTTTTGTCTCCCTCCTCCAAAAGCCTTGCTTGGAAGGTGTAGAGCTCCAGCTACTGAATGTGAGCCACTTGTTCACAAAGGGCCCCTCCAGAATTAGTAATAAATGTCTCACGCCTACAAGTAATAGTTTCTAGTTTTAGAAACACATCAACCACAGAAATATTTCCTTTTTCAGAATTTAGCATTTCATAACAGTGGAAAATAAAGTTTATTAAATTTGTAACACAATAAAAAAAGCCAGCTGCTACTTTACACTGCTCTCAGTACAGTAAACGGAAAGTGGCTTTTAATCACCAGTTGGCCATTAGTTTGACAGAGCCTCTTCATCACAAACCACAAGTCACTCTTACACGTGGAAGCAATTTTGATTTTTCTCAGGGACAAAAATATGCCCTCTCTTTCCAAATATCTCTGACAGTTAGGATGGCTTAGCTCAAAGCTTCTCAGGGCACGTCGACATAGATGGGTACAAATGGATGAAGCTCATTTTGCCTGCACTCCAAGCTGACTGGATGCAGGCTAGCTCTGAACTGGAAATCATGTTAGGATGGAGCTTTGCCCAAGCTAATAAGATCTGTTGAAGGCAAATGCTGAGAAGCAAGACATTTTGGATATTAAGAAGGAATTCTTTACTGTGAGGGTGGTGAGGCTCCGGAGCAAGTTGTCCAGAGAAGTTGTGGGTGTCTCATCCTTGGAAATGTGCATGGCCAGGTTGGATGGAGCTCTGTGCAACCTGATCCTAGTGGAAGGTGTCCCTGCCCATGACAGAGGGGCTGGAACTAGATGATCTCTAAGGTCCCTTCTAACCTAATCCATTCTGTGATATTGTGATTCTGTGTTTCTGTGGGAATCATTTTTCACTGCAGGTCAATTTTTAATAATGGCAATAATTCAGGGACTGAAGGACAGCATGAAAGATTGCACACATGGAGTTTTTTCTCTCCAAATATTGTTCTAATCAAAATGGAGGCTTGAAATAAAGAGACCCCTTTGATGGCAGTTATGGTCTTGAGGTCACAGTTAAGTAGAAGAACATCAACAGTTAATAGTGCAAAACCTGGTTCTTCCTAAATGGTGTGAATTGGTAGTAAAGCCTGGGACGTCAAACACATGATACTGATGTGGAGTCAGCATGAGTGAGAGTAGAATCAAACCCCTTGTGAGTTATCATTGCTCCAAATTTCTCTGATTTCTGGCAGGTTTATGGCAAGGTCTTTGCAATATTTTAACTTTGCATTTTTGTGTGTGTGTGTTTAATGTCCTGTCTCTGTGAATGCTGCATAACTGCAGTGTGTTCCCCAGGGCATCCCTCCTACATACACACAAAGTTCTGCTTAATGTTTCACTTGGATTTAATTGAATCTTTTATTATTGCAGTACTGAATGAATACTTGCATTAAAACTACTTGCCCCAGTAATTTCACCAAATTTCTTTTATTTTCAAATTGCTTCGTCACATGGAGGTCACATTGATGCTGTGCTTACAATTCATTGCTGCAGAGGTTCTGAAAAATTAAAATTTTGTCTGACCACAAGAATTTTAATCATCTAATTAAACACTTAGATAACCAAGTATTGTCAGGTCTTACATAACAGTCAAAAATTTAGATGGAGCTTGTACTGATTATATTTGTTTAGAAAAAAATACAATTTGAAATACCTCTTCTGATGTACCAATTTTCTAAATGGAAATGGAGAGTTTTTCTGAATCAGAATATTTAAAGCACTTCACAAATAGTTCTCAGCAGCTCACAGAATAGTTTCCCCCAGCTTTCCATGGAAAATATAATTACAGTAATTCTCAGGCTGATTTGGGTTATCTTGTGAAGGACTATGTGGTTGCTCTGAAGTCCATATAGAATGAAAAATTAATGGAATTTGGGTTGGAAAAGACATTAAAGCCCATCTCATTTCAATCCCCTGCCATGGGCAGGGACATCTTCCACTACCCCAGGTTGCTCCAAGCCCCATCCAGACTGGCCTTGAACACTTCCAGGGATGGAGCATCCACAGCTTCTCTGGGCAACCTGTGCCAAGGCCTCCCCATCCGCACAGGGAAGAATTTCTTCCTAATATCTGATCTAAACATGTCCTCTCTCAGTTTAAAGCCACTGCCCTTGCTTGCCCTTGTAAAAAGTTCCTCTCCAGGGACCTTGAATCTTAATTATATTTTATTTTATATTTTATTTTTAATTGATATGGTTTAATATATTTTAATTAATCAAATTTAAATAGTTTCATCTATCCTGTGTAGACAAGACCTATGTAGGGATGAGGCATGGAATTCTTCTGCTGGATCTCTGAATGTTCCTGTTTCCTGGCAGTTTCAGTACAGACACAAATTTTGGCAAGTCAAACCGTTCTCCTGCATCTGAGAGACATTGGCTTGGCTCGTTGTTCCTGCCATGGAACCTTTTTCCCTTTCACAGGCAGCACAAGGCTGTGGTTTCTCCACTGTCATGAGACAGGAGCATACATGGGTGATGGGGTAGTTGTCCTACTGCATCTGGGGTTTTGGGTCCAGTGGGAGGAAAGCGAGAGGATGGAGAACTGCAAAGCAGCCTGGGAGTTTGTAAATCAAATCAGCAAGTGTGAAGGGTTTCATTTAGCAAACTGGGTTTCTCTTCTGTGTTATTTTTTGTCCCTCTTATTGGCTTTTTTTCAAATAAGAATTAAAAAAACTAAGAAAACAGAAATTATTTCACTTCACTGACAAGGAAATAATAACCTGCTACATTAAATTGAAGAGAGGGAAATAAGGAGGGAAAAGCAATAGTAGCTCAAAAAAATCTGAGAAAAAGAGCTTGACAAATCAATTCTCTCACTGAGAAATTAACCTAAAGAGAAAAACATTGATCTAAACTCAGCAATGATATTAGACACTGGATAACTCACCTAAGTAGCAGAAAATTTGGCTAACATATTTTTCAGCTTTTGTTGGCCTAGGAAGTGAAATGTTGTTAGCCCAAAGAGAGAATGTGAGGAGAAGTGCCTTTTGAATCACTTTTTAAAACTTGATTTCATTCACTTTTGCAGAGCACAATGATGGTTGTGCCACAGTTGCTTGGCACTACCACAAGGACAAAAATATCAAGTCATACTTTAGGGAGAACCCCTCTCCCCAGGTCGAAGTTCAGGTCATACTTGATGTCCAGACCCTCTACAATCAATGGGAAGCAACAAGCACTTCCCCAGGATGATTGTCCCATCCTAAATGCAGCAGCTGGAAGAGGCAAGATGATAAAATTTCAGGGTGCTGTGTTGTCTGCTGAATATAGAAGGATCCTGTGTTTCTGGCTTATCCTAGAAAGCAGAAACTGAAAGGAACCACATGGTGGTTAATTCAAGACCAAGAATGTGGCAAATTCTTCCCATGGCATTGCAAACACCTCTGGCAGATGTGATCTGAACTGTCCACCACCCCTGTCCCCTGTGTCACCACAGTAGGTGGGACAGATAAACAAACCACCAATGTTAGCTGGGCTTTTTTGTTCAGAACTGGGCAGAGTCCCAGCAGCCTGGGAAGAAAAGGGCTGTTCTTGTCCAGCCTGGTCAACGAAAGTTCCCAGAGAGAGGTTTCACTTGTAGGCAGAGGGAGCCTGAAGGGCGTTTGGAAAAAGCGGTTTTCCACTCCAATCTCCAGGTCTCCACTCAGCCAGTCTCTGGATTTCCCAGCTGCTCTACTAAAAATAAATTGATGAAAATGAAAACTTTCTCTTGGCAGGGATTTTGACAAGTGTCTAATGTAGACCTGTGCTGATGCAGTCAATGAGTAATAATATCAGCATAGCCAGCCATGGGAGAGGTTTATATTTTTCCTTTTTCTTTTTCCTTAGGAAGGGGGAGGGCCACTCTGCAGCACATTATTTACAGTACAACGTGATTCAATTGCCAGAGGGGGAAAAGAAGCCAGCCCATTGTTCAAGGACTATACATGGATTGAACATTAGGAAGTAAATTTCCCTGCCTGAAAAACGTAACCCCCGCTCTCTCCCTTTGGCACAGATTCATCTGAGAGTTTTACACCTGAAATTTGGCTTCCAAAGGAAAACCAAAATCCCCACTCAGGTCAGACACAAATGAAGGCCATCTTTGTTGCACCATAAAGAAGGAATTTTGCTGCCTTATGGAGTAGGATTTTCTATTAATTTTTAAAGGGAGGATTTGTTACAGTTGTAAGAAGGCTACAAAAAGTACAATTGGGTTACACCAGCTCAGGATCTCACAGATTTTTCTCTAAAGTCCATTTGACTGATTTCCAAAGGTGTCTGATGTAAACCCAAAGAGGACCAGCAGCAGCTCCAGTGGGGATGGGATGAGCTCAGCCTCATGAATTGTACCAAGGCCTCGAGAGCTACAACAAACTGCACTCTCTACCAACTATTGAGATGCACAGTTCCACAGAACGGGGCAGTCATCCATTAAAATGCAAGAAGTGGCAAACATAAAATAATAATACAAACCATAACCGTAAAAGCCTGGAAAATATTTAGCAAGCTTTGCGGTTCTCCTCTTGTGAGAACAAGCATCAGCACGTGCTGAGAACTGACAAAGTGAGATCTCTTCTGTAATTCTGAAACCCTTTGGGAGGATGAGGAAAAGTGTTAGAAAAATTGCTACACAGCTTTCAAAAACAAATGATGACTTATTTGTGGCATACTTTGTACAAAATCATATAATAGCTGAGTAATTATTGGAAGATTTTTTTTTCTCCATCAGTTTAGAGACACTGTTAAAATCTGCCAAAATGAATGAAGCATCATATGGAAATCATAGCATGATGGAGTGGTTTGGGTTGGAAGGGATCTTAATCATCATCTAGTTCCAACATCTGTGATAAACTTACTGTGTCTCCTCTGGGCTCATTCCACATTCCCATGTCTTTCCTGTGTCAGGGACCCCAGAGCTGGATGCAGTACTCCAGGTGAGGTCTCACAAGAGTAGAGTAGTGTAGGACAGTAGAAAAGAGTAGCTGATGGAGTGCTGAAGTACACCTTGCTGATTGTGGCTGCAAATTCCCAGAACATGCTGATAAAATTTCCATCTAGGAATATCCAGGCATTGCAGTAATAGCTCACTGGGAATTGCATATCCTACTTACTGAATATTTGCAAAAAATGGCTGTGTGAAGCCAGTACTCACTGTTTACACAGCAATTAATGAACATTTACAGATTTATTTTTCTCTGCTTTTCTTTCTCTAACTAAATTACAAGTGCAAAAACAAGATTGTGGTCCTATCATGTTTAAACAGGCAAAGTTTCAAACGTGAAGCCACATCTATTATTCAGCACAATCTTCTAAAAACACTAAACGATGCCTTTTTGAACTTTGTGGTTATTTTTGTTAAAAGACAAAACCTCTTCAGGTTAAATTTTATTCTGAAGCCAGGGTGTGAGTAGCAATTGCAATGCTTTGTGTATAGTGCAGTGTTACTCCCTGCTAAACTAACAGGATTCCCTTTCTCCTTCTCTCCCTTTTTTTCCTTCCTCCCATCCCTGGGCACCATCAGATAAACATGGAATCATTTAGGTTGGAAAAAGCCTTTAAGATCATCTAGTCCAACTGCTGATTTTATTAACCCAATCCCTCCACATGCTGAAACCCACTGAACTCTTTGCTGAGATGCTGCTCTTCTGTAACCTGACAAAAACCAGCTCAGTTCTGTTGCTGTGTTAGTTTTTTCTGCCAGTTCAGAGCTGATCTGGTTCAGAAAGGGAACCTGAGGTGCCCTGGGAGCTGATGGGAGTGGTGGAAGGATGCAGGCAAGAAGAGAAGGAGTAGGAAGGAAGGAAGGAGTGAGACCACCCCAGCTGCAGTACTTAAATGAATTCATCTGTGTTATCTACCTGCATCCTGTGTGCAGCCAGCCTTCTCTGCACTCATGGTAAAAATTAATAAAAGAAAAGATGCACTTAGAGTAAGGGTTGAGAGGTTACACTGTTTGCATCCTCAGGCATTTAAAAACTTTTGTAAATCTGGCTGGATTCGATTAACTTTAATTTTAGACTCGTGTTCAACCCTAAGCAGGAGTGTAGTCTCCCAGAGTCCAGAGAATCACTAATCTGCTTCCATTTTAATGCACACTTATGTTCTTTGCACAGAATGGAGAGAGGAAAGGACCTGATGAAAAATTAATAAACACAGATCAGCTGTGTGTACCAATTCTTTTCTGTGCTGTATCAGCAACCTTCCCTCACTGTCTTGCTATCCATTATCAAAGTTTTCTCTAGACTCTGAGAGAGATGTGAATTTAGGGGTGGAACTTGAAGCTTGGTAAAAAGCTGGAAAGTAGCTTTAGGGAATTAAAAGTATTATAAATAATTCTTTTTCTAGAACTATCCCAAGTAGATATAAAATTAAGAAAGTCACTTTCCTTATCTGTAAGGACAAGAGTTCATGTGATGGGAATCTGAGCTGAAAATATTGCGAGAGTGAAGCACTTGGAATGGCAAGTCAGGATTATTGTACTACAGGGGATTCCAAATCCTTATTTTTTTTCTGTCTTCCATTGGTAAGAAAAAGAAAAAACATCAGCATGGCCAAAATTCTGAAATGATGTGTGGGATAAGTGGAATTGACAATTTCATTTTTACTTCATTGATTTGACTTGCCTGTTTTGATTTATAATCTAATTCTGGACTATAATAGAAATGTTTTGAATATGGCAACAACATTGAATAGAGTAATTTTTTGTTGTAAATCATAAATATATTTAGATTTTATCACAATTAATTTTTTTAAAAAATGCTGATGAGATGAAATCATTACTTTCTGAAAGAATGAAGTTAATAATCCCAATGGAAACATTTGGCTTGAATTATCTCTGACTTGCATTTATCTAATTTAGGGATGGTGCCACAAAGCCACCTGGGATAAAACCTTGAATCTGAGAGGGGGGGGGGATGCATAGTGAAGGGATCTCTTAATTGTACCTGTTGGTATTGATTGGCTTTTAGTCTTCCAGGAGTAGAAGTAGAAATCTTGTTCCAGCAGCTGTTATTTCTTGCCCTGATTTCCAAATTTATGCCTTTTTCACCACCTCTTATCTTTCAAAATTCTTTCTGTTTGCTTCAACAGATCTTAGTTCTCCTCCTCTCTTAGTGCTGTGAATGAGAAGAAAGAAATAGCTGCAGTTTCAAAGAATCTGCTCACCTCGTTTTTGTGAACATATACATTTTACTTTAATTTTCTGAACTCCTCCTGGGTTTTAGGAGGAATATTGAGCAGGTATTTTGGTTTTGGGGAAAGGCAGTCGCAAGAGGTCTGCCTGAACTTAAATCTGTCAAGGAGATGACCTTATCTAGCTAGGATCAAGAAGGACATGGACCTGAAGGAGCTGTTCATCCTGCAGAAGAGAAGGCTCCAGGGAGACCACAGAGCATCTTCCAGCACCTAAAGGGGACCTACAAGAGAGCTGGAGAGGAACTTTGGAGAAGGGCATAGAGTGACAAGACAAAGGGGAATGGCTTCAGACTAAAAGAGGGTTTAGATCAGATGTTAGGAAGAAATGCTTTACTCTGTGTGGGGTGAGGCCCTGGCAAAGGTTGCCCAGAGAAGCTGTGGCTGCCCCATCCCTGGAAGTGTTCAAGGCCAGGTTGGACAGGGCTTGGAGCAGCCTGGTCTAGTGAAAATGTCCCTGATCATGGCAGAGGGGTTGAAACTGGATGATCTTTAAGTTCTCTTCCAACCCAAAATGTTTTATGATACTGTGATTCTATCACTGGCCATCTCAGTTTGGCTGAGCCACACCGGGAGTACTGACACCAGGCTTAATGATCTGACAAAAGCTGTTGGGCTATTTTTCCATGGATTCAAGCAAAAATTCATTGCACGACTCACAAAATAATAGGGACAGATTTTTGGACATTCATTTCGTCTGGGGGGAAAACCTTGCAGTGCCTTGTTCAGTGCTGAATTTCCACACTCACCATGAGGCAGTCATTAGGGCTGACTCCATGTGGGTTAGCGAGTCCTTACTGCATAAGATTTGCCAGCTAAAACACATCCTGTGGAAGGATATGCTGTCGATATCTGTCTTACAATCTCCGTGGGATTCAGGTGCCTGTCTGTGAGCATACACAAAGCTCTGACTTTGGGTACAGGTTTACAAAGACATGTGCCACATGAAGCACCCGGGGTGGTTCTCTCTTCCTCTGCTGATGTCAAATAGCTCAGTTTCCACTTCCTCTGGATGTGTAAGACCCACAGCCACATTCCCTGCAAACAAGGTCTCAAGGAACATACATATTCCAGGTATGTCAGCACATCACCTTCTTGTTGCTGCCAAATTGTCACAGAATCATGATTTTTGAATTAAAAGCTGCATCTGCCTAAAGAGAGCTCAGAGAGAGACCTAAACTCTACAGTACATGGGAGGCTTTTGGAAATTACACTTGCAGATAATTAAAGGTCGCATTGTTTAGCTAAGTAATAACCCATCACTACAAAAAAGGCAGCTACATTGACTATGTCAATAACATTGGTTACATTGACTATGTCAATTTTTAATTTCATTAGTGGTATAAGTGACAATTTTTTATTTGCCTCTTCTCTTGATACATAGCAACGAAAACAGCAAATTGCCACCAAATTAAAAGTAACTGAACAGATAAGCTTCTTTCCATGCTCTTCGGCAAAAAAAATCCCCTTTCTAACCTTAGAGAGCCAGTAAACATCCTGGAAATCTCCTGAAATGACACATTGATGGACTAGAATGGTATTGTGAATATCTAATTATCTGAGAAAGGTTTACTAAGGTATAAGGTGAGCTACACAAGCCAAATTACAGATTCCCCATCAGTCCTTCTGTATTTGATTTGGGTGGAAAAAAGTGAAGTGCCACATTAGGTTTTCTCTGACTTGTTCTCTAGGACTAAAAGTTGTTTTTATACCCCTGGAAGTTGGGCATCATCTTAAGCTCCTTGACCACGGACACAGGAAGGCTGCAAAAAGAAATGTGCATGTCAAAAGTCAGCTTGTCTCCCCTAGTTCCAGCCTTCTGCTTGCCCTTGTGCAGCTCAGTCGTGCTAACACTGATGCATGGGGAGCCTGGAACAATGCAGGTTTAAACACAGCAATGTAATTTGTTGCTTTTTAAATCTCACTCATTGTTCATTAAGTAATACTCTTGTCCTTCTCCCCATCCCTGGAGTGAATTGAAAAGTTGGGACAAAAGTCGGAGTGAGTCACTAGTGAAAGAATTTGTTTATTTAACTTTAACCTCTGATGTAGGAGCAGCAGTTTCAGCTGCCTGAACTATGTGAAATTAATTCCACAGTAAGTGATGTAGAGCTAATTGCACAGGGATTGACAGCAGAGAGCTCGACAAGGGCTCTGTGCAGGCACAGCATGCTGTGATGACCAAAACTGCCTCATTAGTCCTACAAGCTTCCCCATTTACTGTTCTCAGACTAAAAACTCCAGGGTTTTAGGACGGTGTGAAGCTATTACTGCCTTCAGCTGGGTGCTGAAATGAATCCAGTGGTGTTTAGGTGGCAGCTGCCTGGCAGGATCTGTACGTGGCTTCAAGTGCTCTCTTGACTCTTAGTGACAGTTAAATGTCCAAAGGACTTTTTAAAAACCCATTAGTGCCTAGTGGAACATTTAGTTGTCTGTTTATCTCAATAAATCTCTGTTTAAATTAGAGGAAAATGATAATCAAATTCATTAACATTTGCAAACTGCTTTATGACCGATTGGTGTATCAACTATTATTAGCCCAAAGGCAGAGCTACTCTTATCACTGCTGCCAATACCTAGGCTCGTTTTACTTGGCAGGATTTAAACCTAACGGTTCTTATCATAAAAAGAGAAAGAAAGTGTCATCAGAACTGATTGAACTACATATTGGCTATGTTGTGTTGTAATGGCTGTCAAAGATAAACACAGGGGTGGCTTATCTTGTTTCCTAATCGTCTTCAGGTGTAATGTTGTCATTCATTTTGTTAACTCTCTCTTTGTATTTAAACCCGGGGGAGACCACAAACTGAAAAATACGCGCTCGGTGTATTTCTGCTTCCTATTGGTCTGTTTGTGGGAATAATCGTTTCAAACTCAGCGACCACAAATGAGTTTATGTTTATACAAAACTTCCTGAGAGAGCACAGAGGGGACCTGCCACTCTTCACTGATGAGTTGACAACGTCTGCTGCTGCTCACCCAGTTTTATGTGAGGTCTTGCATAACCCTGAGCTGCCCTTGCTTCTCCCAGATCTCTGCAGGTTTATGGGAGCTTGTCCTGTAGGTCTGCTTAATCTTAATCTCATTGGCACCCAAATAAAGTGTTCCCTGGATCTTCCTTGTGTAGATAAGGAGAGACTCTGGTTGTTACCAAGGCAAGATGTCCTCTACTCCATCAGCAGGAAGTGCAGGAGGAGGAGCTATTCCTGCTCTGCTGCATCTGTGATCATTGGCTCCAAGGAGCAAGCTGGGCCTGAACAGACAGCAGCAAAATTGATGTGTTGGACACAAAGCAAAGAATGAATTTCCCCTTCACCTTCTTCTAGAGCAAATTAATTGATTTTTAAAATGTTTCTTCTTCCCCAGAGCACTGCTCCTTCTGGATAGTTTCTAACCTTGTCCTTACAGTACAAAATAAACTTCCAGTTAGTTTTATCCTAATAATAACCCCACAGAGGAAGGAAGTAATCTTAGTTTTCTCATTTTATAAATAGGGGACTGAGACTCAAAAAGGGGGATGTGTCTTATCTATTTATATGCATTTGGGCATTTGGTCTAAGCCAGTTGTCTGACCTCCCTCTGTAGCTGATGGAGGAAGGTTGGCAATTTCAGATTCAAATATCCCATTTCTTCTTAGCCACTTAATTTAGCAGTGGAAGAGTTGGCCTATGCCTAATCCCCATTGGGATCCTCAGCTAGGTGGAGAAGGACTTTGGTGTTCTGACTGTGTGGGTGTCCTCAGAGTTTGCCTAAAATATTCTAGTAGGATCACAGCCCTAACAAAATGCTGTTTTAGCTGCTTTGCTTTGCAAACCCAGTCAGTGGTGTATGATCTCCCCTGCTTAATAGCCCACTGGTTTGAACAGTCATTTAGGAAGTGAAAGCTCACAGTTCAGCCCTGAGAGAGCCTGGCTTTATCCCTCCTAGGAGCATGACCTAGATACCTTACTGCTCTGCTGGGGAGAGATGTGCAACCACATTAATCACAAACAAATTTGAGAGTGGTGGAAGAGGCCTTGGGGTAAAAGGATCACGATGGGACACTCCTGAGTTTGTATTGACAGAAGAAAGAAGCTTCATGTCTCCAAGACTGTGACTCCTCCCAGAAAGAGGAGGCAGGTACCATGGAGAAAAAAGGTAGGTACCACTGGAGGAAATTTTTAACAGCAAGGGTTTTCTCAGTAACTTCAGCTGCCTGGACAGCCCAAAGAACCACTGGGGCTCCCAGAGCTTTCAGACTGGTTAATACAGTGCTATCCACACAACCTGGTTTCTTGGATTTTTTCTTTCCCCTTCTTCAACAAAATGATAAAAACTTAACCTCAGTTTATTTGCCAGTACATGGTTAAAACAATTATTGGAATCTCAAGTAGTACAGAAGGGAGCTTTTCAGCCTTTTCTAAATGGACATCAGTATCCTTTCACTGAACTGGATTAGACAATTTCTGTGACTTTGCAACACTTGCCCTTGAGACAAGAGGTACGGAATCTTACTAGGAATATCAATTTCAATTTCTGATTGTGCAGATTGAAAGGAAGACAAAAGAAGATAAGTAAAGAGGAGAAAGAGGGAAGGAGACAGGGGAAGAGGACAGGAGAAGAGAGGAGAAAAAAAAGAGAAGAGAAGAGAAGAGAAGAGAAGAGAAGAGAAGAGAAGAGAAGAGAAGAGAAGAGAAGAGAAGAGAAGAGAAGAGAAGAGAAGAGAAGAGAAGAGAAGAAAAGAAAAGAAAAGAAAAGAAAAGAAAAGAAAAGAAAAGAAAAGAAAAGAAAAGAAAAGAAAAGAAAAGAAAAGAAAGAAGAAAAAATGAAGAGAAAAGAGAAGAGAAAAGAAAAAAGAAAAGAGAAATACAAAAGAAATTAAAGAAAGGAAGAATAAAATAAAGAGGAAAAGAAAAGAAATCTTTAGCTATTAAATAGAAGGTCATATAAAGAAAAGAATTGTAACTGGACTGATAACCGTGTCCCTTAAATTAATACTGAATAATTGGAAATGATAATTTGCAAGTGACATTTCCTGCATGGTTAACCATGGTATAGGCTTTATTGTTATATTGTTAAAAATGAATAAGTTGCTGCACAACTGCTAATAGCATTTGTATCTATTGAAGATAAGGCAACAGTAAGGGGTAATCAAACCACATTCTACCAAGTATAAAATGACTATGTGAAATGACATCTGTAAATCAAAGCTTAATTAGCCTGATGTAATTGACAATAACTGGCCAGCCTGTTTCCCTCGGGCGAGCTGATGGCACAGTCAGATGGGATGTCCTGGATGTAGCCAGGGTACAAGGCTGCTGCTGTCCCCAAGAAAAGGCTTCTTCCACTTCCACATCTGCCTGGTCATTCCTCCCTTACCCTGGTTTCTGCCCATCAAAAAGCTTGTCTGAGAAAAAATAAAAATCAATAAGGACAAGCCAGAATATTTTGGAAGAGTTGCTTGCTATAAATCAGGAGCTCCCCCTGATCTGGAAGTCTGTGCATGGAGTGTGGGACTCCTGTTTTGGGTTGTGGTAGGGGTGGAGGGGACAGAGAAGGAAGGCACTGGAAGGATTGGTGGTATAGGGAAAATGCCTGATGATGTAAGAAATGAAGAACTCTATTTATTTAGCCTGTATGAAAGAGGACCAAGAAAAGCTTTGATTACACTGCATAATAGAGAAAACGCCAGATGTGAAAGGGCAGTTTAATCTGTCAGAAAGCAGATAACAAGAATCATGGATATGAAAGCTAGACATGTTCATCTCAGAAAGAAGGCACGTATCTTTTTAACAATGAGGCTGATTAAGAAACTACAGAAAGGAATGATGGAGTTTCCATTTCCTGATGCATGCTACTTAATTTAAATTGAGTCACCTTCCAGGTAGAATTCTGCTAGTCCAACACAAGTTACAGCCTAGATACAGTCCTAACAGGATGAGATGGAACAGAAAGTCAAATCAGATGGTTTACTTTTTAATAACGTCTTTAAAATATAAGAATTAGATAACACTGTCCTGTGGTACTACAAAAGCTGGTGTAAATCCATTTCCTCTCATCCCATCTCATCTCATCTTTCATTGCACATTGCATTTTTAATCTAGGATAAAAATAAATGATTCCAGTAGGCAGTCCAGGTTTCTCTCCCCTGTTTTACAGCTATACAACTGGGAATGTTATTATTATCACCATTAAGGCTTAAGCATTAATGTGCACTTTTTTTCAAACACTTTTTTCAACTTGCAGCCTTAATCGTTGCAGTGTAATAAGAGCTAAATCATTACAGAGCAGCAGATTAGTTCTCAGAGCTTCTGCACCTTAGGCAGTGATGCCATTAATTCATATAAACCAGGCAGCACTGGGCCTGGTAGGTATTTGGAAGGGAGACCTCCAATGCATGTTTCTTAAAATAACTTCTGTTGAGGCTACTGATGTAGCTACTAATGAGTGCATTGCACTGAGGAATGGGGACAGGCTGGAAGCTGAAAAGAAGGTAGAAGGACAGAAATGTAATAGGTGCAATTGGAACTGACATAGGAAGGAGGT
The DNA here is from genome assembly GCA_026261815.1 of Monarcha castaneiventris obscurior. Taxonomy (NCBI): domain Eukaryota; kingdom Metazoa; phylum Chordata; class Aves; order Passeriformes; family Monarchidae; genus Monarcha; species Monarcha castaneiventris. The sequence continues at coordinate 16,284,576 of JAMPIT010000174.1, read as the reverse complement.
GTGAAATGAATGAAGGCATGCAAGGAATTCAAAGAATCATAAAATGTTTTGGGTTGGAAGGGACCTTGAAGATGATCAAGTTCCAATCACTCCATCATGGGCAGGGGTGATGCCCACTAGATCAAGTTGCTCAGGACCCCGAAATACATGAGGTATGAATAAAAAAAATCTGGATTATTTTCAGAACCATCCAGAAAAGCCTCCATTCTTTACCATCAGGCACAAACTAACTGGGTTGTGACATAAAGGTACACCTGCAATGTCTGTATTGTCATAGGGGTATTAGATGATAGAAAAAAAAATTTTATTAAAAGGGTGAAGCCCTGGCACATGTTGCTCAGATTGGTGGTGGATTCTCCAGCCCTGAAAGTGTTCAAGGCAAGGATGGATGGGGCTCTGAGAAACCTGGTCTGGTGGAAGGTGTCCCTGCCCATGACAGGAACATTGGAAACTAGATGGTCTACAAGTTCCTTTCCAACTGAAACCATTCTATGTTCATGCTTCTACTATCAAGCTAGGGAGCAACTTGCTACCAAATCACTAAATGCAGGTTTTAACAAGATTATAAAAAAAATAACTTGGCCTAAAGTAAGCAAAAGAAGGATCTCTAGATTTAGTTCCTAGCACATTATAAAATGGAAATATTGGTCAAATCTTTATTAAATTTGGATTTCTGTGAAGTTTTCCTTCTGTGCAGCTTTCCTGGCATCATTCATTCATTCTGTTTGACTTTCAGGCTACTCTTACAATCAAACTTTTCAGGATTTGGTAACTTGGTATCTCTGCTTCTCTGTCAAATATGGTTGAAATTGGAACAGGTAGAAAGATACAAGGCACAGATAATGTCATCTCATGCACTTTGTCCCCTAAGGAAACCATATTAAAAAATGATTGGCCATTCCTGCAGGTACCAAGGATAACAATACAAACCATAATTAAAGACAATAAAATTATTGGAAGGCATATTAAACCTTGTACTTCAAGGCTTAAGCTCAACTCTGGCTGTTACAGAGGATTATAGCTCTGTATTAGAGGAAATAATTGATTTTCTGGGTCACTTCACATTCATTACCAAAAAGAAAAAAGTTTTAGAAAAGCATCAATTATTTTTCTTCTTGTTCTTGGTTTTTTTTTTTTTTTTTTTTCCTAACTAGAATGATTTGACCAGAGTTTATAGTAACCAGAATTTCCCGAAATCATCTGGGGAATTTAAACTTGTTCCTTTGTGCAGCAAAAATATTTAATACAGAATAATTTCTTGCATCTTTCACTGAGAAGGGAAGCAAGATGAGAGTCATAGAATATTTAATTGATGTCTGCTGTGAAGTTTTATTTCTTCTTTATGGTGTCTTCATCTTCTGACTTGGGATTTAGTTGGAGAGGGACACTGGGCTGTATGGATTAGGGTCTGGCCCAGGCAGGTCATGTTCACTTGTAGGGCACCATGGTCTGTACATCTTCCTTATCTACAATAACTGATATCCTGTTTCATCAAGGTGTGACTGTTTTTCTCAACTGACTGTAAGAGGAGTGAGGACCTGACAGCTCACAGGGGAGGTGGTCTGAAGTTCTCATCAATCTCTTGATATTACAGTCCCTGAGAAGTGAGGTACTGAAATGATCACCCCATAAATGACCAGTGCTAGCAGGAGTTTATGTGCCTACAAACTGAGGTAAAATCCTCCAAGGTTAGGGTTAGGCTGAAAGGAAAATTCCTGCTGCTGAGGCAACATCTTTGTCAGTCTGCCAGCAGCTCCTGAGATTAAGGCTCCTGTGACAACTGTTTTCTTACTTTCAAATTGCATTTGATTTAATGATTTTAGTTGGAAATTACTATGACTGGGCCCAGATGCAGGGTGTCTGCCCCAAGCCCTCACACTGGAAAGCTCATATGTGGTGTCTAGAGCTAGAGGATAACCCATTAAATGTTGGAATAGACTTCTTTTCCTTGCCATGTATCTTTCCCAGGATTTTGTACTGAGTGTGTTGTAAATTTGTATATGCGAAGTAAGACTCACATGTGCCTCGCATGAGGAGAATCATGTTCCAAGCAACAATGATGTATAAGTTTACACACAAAACAGTCAAACCAAGCTGAATTCAGGAATATTAAGTGGACATTTCTTGATGTGCATTTTATCTCTCTTTCTCCATCCCTTAAAAAAAATAAAAAGCAAATAATAAACGTCAGCAACAAAAATTTAGAAAAAGAGCCATTGAATAACATCAAGAACACAAACCAGGAGAGCTGTCACTGCAGTTTGCACTTTCTCCTCACCAATCCCCGCAGCACATTTGCCACTCAAGTCTCCAAAAGGGGATTTTGCATCTCTAACCATGCCTGACAAAGACACCACCACCTCCACCCACCCCTTTCATGACAGGCCAAGTGTAAACTGGCTATTAACTTCACTCAGATGCTTCACCTCAGTGGAATGGTGCAGAAAAAATTGTTGCAACAAGTTTAGATGCTGGTAGGCCAGTGGCTCATCTGTACTGTGGTGGCAATATTTCCTCCCAGCTACTCTGTGCTCCTGTGCTGCAACAAACATGTGTGACAAAAATGTTACAAAATTGTTACAAAAGTGGCATGAAGGCCACTATTTGAGGAAAACCATAAGCCAGTTCTTCTGCAGGAAAATGGGTATCATGGAATCCTATAAGGGTCTGGGTGGGAAGGGACCTTAAAAGTCATTCAGTTCCAACCCCTGCCATGGGCAGGGACACCTTCCTCTATCCCAGGTTGCTCAGAGCCCCATCCAGCCTGGCCTTGGACACTTACAGGGATCCAGGGGCAGCCACAGCTGCTCTGACAAACCTGTGCCAGTGCTTCACCACACTTAGTAAAGTATTTTTTCCTAACATCCAATCTAAACCCACTTTATGCAGGAATACACAGTTCATTTCATCTGGTGCAGTTCTGCTTAGTCAGAAGTACCTGCGATGAAATCAATGTGTTATTCCCAAACAGGGAGGAAATAAGAAAGAGTTTCTTTAGTAGAGGAAAAAATTCCTTATAACTGAGCAGACAACCAGGAATCCCAGTAAATGCCTTCCTTAGCATTAGTGATGCTGTATTGACTGATCCCAGCAGAGAATTTGGCCGATGCTGTGACTAGATCATTACAGCAAACACTGCTTGGATAATTTTCATACAAAGCTGGAATATACCTGAGCAACACTACTGAAAGGAATTTCTTGAAGCAGGGTATTATTTTGTTTGACAAAAATCAAATAGTTTGATAAAAGAGGAGTTTGGTGTGTGGTACTATGGGACTGCCACTGATACAGAACCAAATCCCTGAGCTGAGGGGCACTAGAGCCCTCCCATCAGGCTTTCTGCTCTGCTTTGGCCTATTGCCATTTTCAAAGAGCAGTGACAATGGGGAGGCATTTTGGTTCCTCATATTCCATGGATGTAGAAGACCTTAATCTTCACTGTTAAACTAGAACAAAAACTAACGAAACAAACAAAAAGCAAACATGAATTTCTGTTTCTTTTGGGGGTGAAAGACAACAGGAAAGTTGGTTTTGCTTCAGTTCTCAGTATTTGAAATCCAGTGGGACCTTTTGGTACAAAAGCTCAATTTGGACTTGATGGGAACCCAGTGTACTAGTTTAAGTCACTGTTGGCTAATATAGCTTGAAGCTGTTCCACAATAAAGCACAACATTCAGCTGTGAGCTTTATCGCTGGGACTCATCTGACCTTTCCCAGGTAAGCTGGAATTGCTTAACACCGTGGCTACCCCAAAACTAATAGAACCTTTCAGCATGGCTTAGGCTATCACTTCACTTCCCTGACATCAATTTCTAAAATAAAATAGAAGGCTAATTGGTAAATCAGGCAAGTACTTTTTTCCTACCCCCCTGAGATGTAATGGTCAAATACATTTTCAAATCTAAACTACCAACAATACAAAGGTACGACTTAAACACAGAAATAAAAGGGGAAGCTCACATGAGGATGAGAGTTCAACAAGAATTTACCAGGCCAAATTTATTGGCCTTGATGGGGACAAGTATTAATTGCAGTCACCAAGCTTAAGGTAGAGTGGTCAGTTTTAATCAACATGGTTGAAAACTTCAGGGAAGGAATAGATATGCAGGAAACAATTTACCTCCAGGGTTTCTGGCCCCCCCAAACCATTTTTACCTCATCATATCATGCTACTGTACTGAAATACTTTCAGAAAAATGCAAGACCACATAGGCTGACTATAGCATGAATTCTTCAAAAACTACTTGGCACGAGGTTTTGAAACTGAAGATAGACACTAACAGGATGCTTAGCATATTATGTGTTGGATTTTGATATGTGTAGTGAAGTAAAGCAGGAGGAATGACAGGAGCTGAACAACTGATCCAAGTGGTTTAAGGTCAGAACCATACCCAGTGATTGTTCCTTAGCAGGAAGATTTTGGACAAGGGACAGCAGGTGACATGAATGATGGGTGTGAAAATGCTCTTCAAGTTGTCATAGGAAATTCAGATAAAACAAAGGTGAAAGAGTGAGGGAATTAGTCAGACCTATGAGTTCAAATCTCTGCTGAATGCCCCAAAGACCAAAATTCAGCCCAGGCTATAGAAGATGCATCAGAGACTAGACTGTAACGTTTCAACAGCCAATCTGAATATGTGGACACTATCAAGAAGAGTAAAGAAAAGATGGAAACATTAAAGCATGAGGGCTTCAGCACTGCAGCTGTGACTGTGAGGCACAGTCCCATAGTGTTGCTTTCTGCACTAAACACAGATGAAAAAAGGAGGGTTCCTGCCACAAACCACTTCTAATCTCACAATAAGGCACAAATATCCTCTAATCACCACCCACGGCACATGAGGTGGGGAACCTCCTGTCTGTGTTAGAGAAGTGCACCCCTTGAAGCACTGACATCGCTCGCCCTCTCAACGTCCCCACCAAAGCCACCCTGTCACAGGAAAAGAGGCAGCCAGAAGCACCCAGGAGAATGTGTGATCATTCCCTGACTGAGGCTGGAGAGTTCTGCAGGAGCAGTGCTTGGGCATGATCCCCAGGAGTGCTCCACGTGAATCTTCCTCCAGAGCTTGGCCAGCACGCAGGAATCCGATGTTTAGAAAGCCATTTTCCTGTCCGTATAAACAATTCAACCACAATAGCCCAATTCCTGGCTCTGAGGCCTCATTTAAATGTTGGTCAGTCGAGGCCCACAATTAACATTTAATTAGTAAACTCATTACAAAGGCAGGAAGTCTCAGACTTTCCCTTCATTCTCTTTCAGGCCTCTGAAGGGAAGGACCAGGCCCGTCTTTGGCTTTCGATTCAGCAAACGGGTGGGTTTTTTTTTTTTTGTTCCCTCTCCTGATTTCCCTTCGCTTGCAGAACAGTTGCTTTCCCTGAAGCAGACAGGCATGACCTGAATACGTTGAATGTTTGGCTGGAAATAATCTACTTAACATAAATATTTCCATCCAAATTTCACCCTGGATGGCTTCCTTAGTGCTCCCAGAGGACTGAAGGAAAAGAGGTGGTGAGGAGCTTGGTCACCTGCATTCACAAGCCTTTGTAGTAGAACTGCCAAAAAATCTGATTTTGTGTATGATGCTGGAAGGTTATGTCTATTGATAACCAGGAGAGACATGACCTCTTGACAATTAGAAGGGAAAATGGTGACAATTAAAATCAAGAAGCACTAATGTGGAGGATGGAGCAGGCTATGCCTGTGGTGAGGCACTTTGCTGGAAATGTGTGATGGAACTGGCACAGTGGCCTTTTTGCCAGCATGGGAGAGTGACTTGGAGTTCACACTGTGGATTACCTTACAATTAGGCATCGTACATCCATCTAGAGAACACAGGACTTCACTTTGGCCTCTTAGTTGCTTTTCATTTGATTATTCAGGGAATACAAATTACAAGTAGAGCTTGTTTTTAAACAATGCTAAAAAAACCTGAACTTGCTGATTTGGAGTATGACAAGATAGACCATAGCAAAAATTATGGAAATTTATTCACCTGATCACACCCTGGAGTAGAGAGAAAAGTAAAGGTGTGAACAAAACAAAAACAATAATTGTAAAACAGGTTTTAAAAAAATATTTTCTTTTTTTTTTTTTCCTGGTATCTGTTTCCCCTTGCAGCACACAGTAGAGTTTAAAAAGTCTGTCAGCTGGCATGACATATTTTTCAGCTTGAAAATTTGAGATTTTCTCAAAGTAGACTTTGCTCTTCTCTCTAAACAGAAAGCTGTAGTGCTACTGTACCACGAGTCACACAACTGTTGGATCCTTTTGCAAAGAGGGACTGTGGAGAGCAGTGAGGTTGTTTGAATTGTCTGCCTTACCTCTCGTCTGCCTCTTGTCAGGCATGAGGAGATTGCAAGACTTTATTATTTCATGCTATGAATGTCTGAAATCATAATCATCCCTTTGTCACTGGGATCTGGCCACCTGAAAATCAATTTGGCTTTGGATTCATTGCTTTATTCCATTTTATGTCTTTAACTCATTGTTTGGCCAACATTATACCTTCAGCATTTTTTCCCCTTGTATTCACAGAACTGGAAGAAGACAACTTATAGTGATTTATGGGAGTGCTCAGCCCTGGTTTATTTTGGTTTTGCACAAATGTTAAAAAGCATTTATCGTCAGGCAGATAACTTCTGTGTGCTGGACAAAGGCTTGAAAAATATTTTCCTTAAAGATCTTTCACAGGTCTCTGAGTATGAACAAGGTTTTTTGCTAGATATCTAGGTCAATATTTAGCAGAATTTTGTTGGAACATCCTGTTTCCTCTATATTTCTTCTGCAGAGAGAGATAAGCCACTGCACTCCTTTATCCAGGGCATTTACCCCCGTCATCCTCCACACCAATTCCACTGACTTGGTTGGATCGTGGGGTGAGCAGAGCCACAACTTTAGATCCTTTTTTCATACCTTCCACTGATGCTTTGAAATTTACTCTGAGGTGTAGTTCTGAAAGTTATCCAAAGGCTGTGGAGACAGAATGGGTGAACCTTACATCCCTTATTATCCTGTGTGCCTAAACGTGGGAGATACCTGACCAAAAGTGCTCATCTATAAAGTAGAGATCCAAACCTGAGAAAATCACCTTGCTAGTAAATGGAAAAAATCCACATCTGAGTTAGTAGGGAGCAGGATGTAATTTTTCGTCTTTAAAAGTGGTGAAATCAGATGTTTTCCTCCAATGATTAGATCTCCCTATAATGGTCTCCTAGACATTCACTTGGAGATAGGCTCCTGTCCCAGTCATCTCAGTGTAGCTGAGAGAGATTCATCCCACATGTAACTTACCTGAATGCATGTAATTTTGTCATTTCTGAGTTGTACACTATTTTTGTGCTCGCTGTGTTCAGGACTTAACAACAAAAATAATCATCACATAAACAGCTCCTAATCAGCAGATTTTAGAAATGAAAGGACCAAGGCAAAACAGAGGAAACCCCAATCACTTGTCTGTTAAGCATCACTAGAACCATATGGAACTCTGACCTTTACCAGTACAAAATATAAAAATAATTTTTAAATTATTATTATTCTTTATTTAATTTTCTTCATTTTGGATGGATGATTTTCTTTCAGAACTTCCCTGTAAAGGGCATCCTGTCCCAAAGAGCTCTCAGTGAATTCTGAAGCATCCTTTTCATGTGGTGTGAAATCCAGACTTGTCTCAACCCATGCTATGTGCTGGTGGTTGAACAGACAGAGAGAAGAGCTCATGTCTCCAGATCTAAAAATAAAATCAGACATTTCCCAGCCTCTCCAAGGTGTTTGGATAGTCCAAATCTTCATGCAATAGTCGCACACTGCCTGGAGATCCACCTACATTCTGTAAGACAGCGTTTTCCCAGAGTTTTGAGATGTCCATAGTGCAATATAGCAGCTCAAAGAAAACAGGTAAAATGTGGAAGAATGATCTGGCTTGTGGATGGTATCCCTGAGAGATGTTGCCACTGTGCATTAAAGGTTAAAAATCCATCAAAAATAAGCTTTCTCTTAAATAAAGGAACCCTGGCACAAGATGATGAGCTAATAGGCCGGGCCAGTTGTTTTATAAAACACATGATTCCCTGAAATTGTAAATGACTGGCCCCATAACAGAAGCACTGCAAGTAAAAGCATGGTCTTAGCTGCATCAGTTCACTTTTCTTTTACTATTTTTTTAAAAATTAAAATTAAAATCAGGAATAGAAATAAAACAGACCAGAGTTCATGACCTGTTCAGGAATGCAATTAGCCCATAAAAATCATGACTGGGATTTGTTGCAAGGTAGAAACATGATCCCTTAAAATAAAGTTGCCCCTTTGCAAAGTACCAAATGATGGGGAAGAACAAAATGAGGGAGAGATGAACGGTTTTTATTTTAACCCCACTTCCCTCCCTCCTCAAGCAGAAAAAGCTGTAAAAGAAAAGACCCATCACCTCCTGTAGTCAAGTTTCACAGCAAACAAGAAGTCCTGAGCAACTCTGTGATTACTTTTATCTCTGTAAGACTAATCCCATGATAAACCTCTTGTTTCCTATACTTGATGTACCACTATTTTACTAGTCCTGAATGCATCAAGCACATTGTGGATGGCTCACTATGAACAAACAGAACCTGACAGTTTCCTTCCTTAAAATAAACAGAAGTGGTACTTAGACACAGTTCAAAGAGTTTAACACTCCCAGAATGGCTATTATTACCCTTTAGGTGGGCAAGTAGACCCAGTTTTTCATTCTGGTGAAGGCAACTTTTTAAAATTTTGCTCCGTTCCTATTTTTTTACTGGCAGTAAAATGACAGTACAATTACCAAGCCTGCTTTTTTACAGTCTTCTGCTTCCACTTTCCATGCCAAGTCATCTATGTGTTTACACCACTGCTTGTTTACTTCTACCTCCTTTTCTGAGAAAAAGTTGTGCCATTCAGACTTCTCAGAAAAGCATTCAGCAAAGGCAACACTGTACTGGACTGTTGACCAACAGCATGAGAGACTGTATTTTAAAAATAACATTACAGTTACCTCTCTGAGGCCTTTGATCCAAAGATTTCTGAACCTTAAAGGTTACCAGTCTACACGGAGTTCATAAAAGAAATGCAAATTAATATGCAATTACTGTTCTGAATGAAACTACTACTTGGAAATTCCTTCATCATTAGGGTTTGTGCTCATCCTGTGTGAGTGTAAGGAACTGCCCAGAATGTCTAGGGCTTCTAGATTATACACCAAGAGGATGGGTAGAAAGGAATTTAAATTCTCTATTAATAAGTATCAAATTCTTGATGGGCGTACAGGAACAAGCTGAGTGGAAGGTCAGGAGCACATGGCATAAAAGAAGCTGAGGATCCTGAGTTGGCTCAGGGTTTCAAGATGAAAAAATTCAAGATCACTTATAAGATTGGGTATTGCAGCTGTTTTATGAGAGGTGTAGAAAAGCCTGAATCAAATTCTTCTCAGAGTGCACAGCAGCAGGACTAAGAAAACAGCCAGGACAGTGGGGTATTGTGGACATTTTTTTTTTCACCTTGAGGGTTGTCAAACAGTGGAAAAGAGCCCTGTGAAATCATCATCCTTGGGAATATCCAAAATTCAACCAGATGGGACACTAAGCAGTTTAATCTAACTTCAAGGCTGGCTCTCCTTTGAGTGAGGGGCTGGATCAGGTGATCTCCAGACTTTTCTTAAACCTAAATGTCTTCCCAGTAAGAACGTAAAGAAAAGTAATGTTTTCCAGTGGCTATTTGGACCTTTCCCTCAAGCAGTCAATATCCTAAACACCTGAATAAAGGCAGGAGTTAATATCCGTTCCTTGTGTACCTTATGCACCTAATACATTATTAGTGCTGTGCAGCTCCAAACATGTGATGGAATTTTCTCTGGAAATGCTTTTTTTTTTTTTAATTTCTTGGGTTTTAGATGGAATGTTGTCAGTTTGTGGAGCTAACTTGAAGGTTTTCAAGTTCATGACAAAAATTTCCTGTTTTTCCACAGTGCATGCCTTTTCTAAAAAATATTATGCAAGTCTGTAAATGCCAGTTTAGAAGCACAGAATAATTTAGTTTAGAAAAGACCCTTTAAGATCACTGAGTCCATCATTAATCCAGCATTGCCAAAGCCACCATGAAACCTTGTTCCCAAGTACCACATCTATAAATCTTTTAAATAGCTCAAGAGCTGGGGACTCCACCTCTTTTCTGGCTGATCTGTAGTGATGGCTAAGAGAAAAATGTTTTGCCCTGATATTAAGAACATACTAAGAAGAGATCTCTGTAAAGAAGCCTATTCATTTTGAGTTTATAAATGCCAAATGAACCCTTAGATCCCTACTGAAATGCTCCAGAAAGGCCAGAGATTCAGAGAAGTGTAAAAAGATAAGGTTTAGGGCAGGGATTCACAATATGCTTGAAGGAGAAATAGAATATTTGGTGGTGCTGCTGGGTTTGTCACATGTAGGAATAGGGCGATGTGTGACTGTTGCAGGTGTGTTAACAAACCTGTGCAGTTACTATTCTTGGTTTAGACTTTCAGGAAATGTTGCTGGCTTAGCGTTCTTGGTTAGAAGGTGTGAGCAAACCCAACACAAGCAAAAATCCCGTGTCTAACCAACAGAGATGTGCAGAAATGGTCTCCCCTCCTCTGCCCTCTCTGCTACTGTGGTTTGATGGTATCTCCAGAGAGAGGAGCATTGTGTCAGGTTTAGTGACACAGGGAACAAAACCAGGGAAGAGCTGTACTGGGGAACTGCAGCCGTGTACACACCTCCCAACCAACCTCCTCTGCATTGGGGCTCCACTGGCATCAGACCTATGGGAAGCTCTGCTGTGGCCTTTCCCTGGGGCTGAAACTCCCTGGCATTATTCATTTTGGCACACACAGAGGGGATATCACTGCATGCAATACCTATCTACCATTGCATGGAACAAAAAAAAAAAAAAAGACAGAAATGAATGGTATTAACCTTATGTTTCAAATATGATACTTGACAGGACTGTCTCTACCAGTTTGTCAGTGCCAGCAATGATTCAACTGTATAAATCAGCTTTGATTTTTCCCAGGTTGCCAAGGCTGGAATAACCTGTAACACTGATTAGGTTGTGGGTGTTTTAAACCCCTCCTAATGTATTCAGGGAGGCATAACCATCCCCTTTTTATAGCTGGGTAAACTGAGGCACAGGGATGCTAACCAAGAGTTACAGTGCCCCAGCCTGAGAGAGAAGCCAGCTCTCCTGACTGCTCAGCGCTTGCCTTTTAACCACTAGACCATGAATCCTGTTTGCTTTGTTTCCTCTGGGTTTTGGGCATGTTTGTTTTCCCCTTTCATGTACCTAATGATGCTGGTCCATAGCAGGCAGTGGACAGCTGATGGATGGCAGGGAGCCCCTGGCTGGAATGGGGAGCAGGATGCTTCACCAGCTCCAGGGCTTTTAACCCTCCTCCTGTGGTGCTGGCCTGGGTCCCTCCCACTCGTGCTCATATAACATCCCTGGGGCAAGGACAACAACTGCCTAAATGGAAAAAGGAAACATTTCCTGTGTCTTTAACTACTTTTAGTGCAGTTTGGCACCTTCAAAGGAAGCAGTGTGCTTAGCTTAGTCTGCCAGCACTCAGCGGGTCTTCAGAAACCTGTGATTTTGGTGGACAAATCCATCAGAAATTGCACATTGGGAACACACCTCAGCACTCCCAGGGAGCTGGAACTGCTTGTGACCCTGCTGATACTCATGGGCCCAAACTGCAGAGCAAAGAGCTTTTGAACAGGCCACCCCACTCGGGTTAGTTTTCACTCTCACTTCACAGAACTTAATTTTAGACTCCATCCATGTTGTTCATCACAATCTCTGTGCCCAGGTACTGATGAATCATCTCTGCTTCTGTACTTCACCATGCTTTCACTGAAGGCTCTGCTTAGCAGGTCAGAGAAAAAGAGACACAGAGAGACAGGGCCACCAGCACGAATGCCTGAGGAGTCACTTGATCTTTCTCTACTTCACAGCATCTGCAAAGCTGTTAAACCACAGTCCTGCCCAGTTTACTGGCAGAGAGGACTGGCCTAAGACAGTGAAGGAAAGTATTTTTGTGCAACTGCTTCAAGAATATCTATAGTCATTGAGTTTTAGCTTTTTTCCCCCTATTTCCCCCATTTTTCCAGCTGGATACTCAGATCCTGTTTCCAGTCTTAACATATCTGAAAACAAAACTGTAATAATTTTGTGTGCACAGGAAAATGGGTCAGATAGCATTTAAATCCTTATAGTAGTTTTTTCCTCCTTTTTTGTCTCATGCAATTGCATCTCACAACTGGCCTTAGTGCAGATTTGACTCCACTAATAGTGCACTCCACTGGAAGCTAGACTGAGCCTTTGGGTTCAAAAAGCTGAGTAGTATTTAAATACATCAGCCCCAAGAAGAAACCCTAATATTTTTAAAATATCCCGGTAGTGCTTTCAGGACAGCAGAAGGTAAATGGTTGTTATAGGTAATTCCAGGGTGTCTCCTATGGTCTGAATTGGTGTCCACAACTCCACTGTGCTAATTGTTCTCCAAAACCAGCTCAAATGTAGGTCCAAAAACTTGAGAAAAAAAAAAAATTCTTTTTCAGCCCAGGCTGTATAGCAGTGTTGTAACAGTGTTCCTTGGGCAGCAGGACCTCCCTGCCATGAAGCACTGATCCCTAAGTTGGGGTCCCAGGCTTTCTGCAAAGCCAACAGAGCAAAAAACTCCTCCAGGGCTTCCTTCACTGACTCACCCCCTGCCCATTCACTTCCCAAAATGCAGGCAATGAGATACATACCCATGACCATGCCTCTTGAGAGAAATGAACTCCTCTTATCAGGCTTATTTATGAGGATATTGTCTATCAGGTGTAAGGACCTGTAGCTGATGCTGTTGGACAAAAAATCTTAGAAAATGGATACAGACTAGGGAACACCTGAAATGTCAGTATTATCTCCAGTTGCCAGAGGCAAAGCACTTACTGGGATTATTCTCATATTATTTCACCATTAGAGTTTCTAATTAAAATGCAAGCCCTGACTTAGCTGGGCACTGCTAACACGCAGTCTCCAATCAAGCTATGATTTTAGTCTTAATGCATTAAGGAGGGTTGTGCTATGCTTGTGTGAGTATTACCAAAGTCAGACAGATGCAAAAAGGGAGAAAAACTATTTATGAGTGCCAGAGCACCTCCTTCATCTGCTCCACCTCCCCCAAATGAAGCCAGAAAGTAGTAAACATTTTCTCTCCTTTTCTCTTCCCATATCTTGGGGAAGGGGGAGTCAGGTGGTTCTTGGTGGCAAGAGATTTCATCATCCTGCAAAATCAGGAATGTTTGCTGGCCCTGGGAATGAAGTATATCCTGGTGTGAAGCATGTGAGTGAGGGCACATGGTGAATGTCACGGGAGCCGTGGGTGGGTGCGAAAGGGCCAGAGTGAGGACAGTGGTGCTGAAAGGGCATCCCGTGAATGAGGTGTGACTGATGTGCTGGGTGGTCCCGTGGCAGCCTCCTGCTTTTAATGGGCTACCAGGGAGATGCACGTGGCTTGTAGCTGCACCAGTGGTGTTCTTTCACAAGCTCAAAAGGGAATTGTAGTTTTGAAAGAATCACAGCTTTTGCTTAAGCACTATGGGAAGTTGGGAAGAGCCCTCAGTCACCAGAGGAAAGTTTCTTTGGACATGCCCTGTTCTGTCTCTTGCCAGAACAGGGCAAGAAGCCCCCAAAGCTGATACAAAACAGTATTTTCCAGAACTGGGGATTTCACCCTTGTTTTCAGTGAGCAATCCTTGGTTTATCTGCAAACTAGTCCTCTCCTGCTCTCATGAAGATGGGCCTGAAACTTCTGCTTGTGATTTTTTTTTCATTTTTCTTTTCATATTTAAGAAAAAGCACAAATACTCCAATAAATATTTACCCCATTTCAAAAAACCAACTCCAAACCACCAAACCAGTTTCTGAAATAAATAAGAGCTCTAAAGCTGTGACTGAGAGAGGGTCAGGCTGCAGCCAGCTGCAGAAAGCACTGGTGGTGGGGGAGTCTGATAATGTGGGGACTGGGGGTGGAAGAGAAGGTCATTTAGTAAAGGCAGGGGACTCTTTACACCGAGTCTCTCACTGTCTACAATGGCAGTGCTAAAGTTCACAAAGGCCACTCAAGAGACCTGCTGCATGGAAACACTTTTCTTTCAATTAGTCACTAAAGTAGAAAGTGAGAAAGAGAAACCAAGCCTATTTTTTCTTTATTGAGCAAGTCTGCTGCACAGTCCATCTTCCTTGAACCCCCTGCTCTTATGATCCCCTCCTGAACTGTGATCTCTCATTTTGCTCATGTTAAATGTTTGAAGTGCATGGCGTGAGTAGCAGTTTGAAATGGATGCTACACGTGATGGATTATCCCTCACCTGGAGGATGTAGCATTTGGAAAATGGAGGTTGAGCTGGAGCCAGGAGCACTGTGCCCTCTCCTTTGCAGCTGGTGCTGAGTGATGGGGAGGAAATCTCTTGGCTGTGAAGATTGGCAGGGTTTATAAGCTCATGCTCATGTGCACTGGTGGCAGGAGACTTTCCCCTGCATGAGGCTGATTTCATCTGTGCACTCCCAAATTTGCCATCCAGGTAAGCTCTTTTCACCATGTAAAAGAAAAGTTCCAGTCAAAATCCTGGCTGTGAGCACAGCTGGGATGCACAGGTGTGGGTTTACAAGGAGAGGAGAAAGAAAAGAGCTTTAGTCCCCTCATTAGCCTGCACCTCCTTTCATTTATGGCCAAAGGTTTTGTGCTCCCAGTCTGGGTCCTCAGCAGTGCTGTGGGGAGAAAGAGATGGTGGGAAGAGCAAGCAAGGGGACAAGTCCAGCATGATGTGGAATGCTGGGAAGGGAGGGACTCAGCTGTCTGCACTGGCACTTGGGCTCCTTCTTTCCTTGTGTATCCAAAACACCACGGCCTGACCTGTCCCCAGGCCCCCTCCCCACAACAGTTCTCTCTGTGGCTCCTGGCTGGGATATTGGCTGATTTCTCCACAGTCTCCCAAGCAGCCCATCTCTCCATCTCCTGGAGGTACTCCTGCTGTTGTGTTCCTGGCTCAACATTCCACCTTCTCCCTTAGCTCTACATCTCTGTTGCCAGAAGCAACCAACACTATGCTACCAACTTATGGGGTCCAGCATTAAAAGGGGAACTTTTGGTTTTCCTATTTCAAAATAGGTTGGAACACCTATTTTTCTTTTCCTTTTCTGACATGTCCTGGATGACATCCGCTCCTTTCTTGTCACCCCGCAGTATGCATATCAGCTTTTAGAAGTTAATATCTATGGCTTCATGCAAATCTAACTGTTTTTTTTGTCTTTGACTTTACTGAGCCACTGGCTGTTTTTTGTAGCATTGCTTTGCACCGAAGCTGTGCTGCACTGCACCTTATTATGTCTAAGGATTGGATTTATTTAATTGTAATTCCTTAGAAAAATGCCATTTTGCATTTAGACTAAATGTGGGGAGCAGGATGAAGACTGGACCTCTCCCTCCACTAAATAAAACTGGCTGTAGGTAATGCCTGTTAAATGAGAAAGGAGTTCCTGCCTTCTTACAGAGCTATTCCCATGGAAGGAGTGTTTTATGTAGACATCTTACTGGCATGGGAAAAGGCACCAGGACCTCAGGAGCTGCAGGCCAGACCCTTGCCACTGTTCAGGATGCTGAATTTCCTCCTGAGACTTCTCAGGCTGACCCCAGTGGCCCTGACTACTGCACGTGACTCAAAGCACAAAGAAGGCTGAGCTGGGCAAGGGAAGGTGTTTGTATTTGTCTTTCCTCTTCCTTACTGTCATGTGTAGAAAACACTTTGGGGCTGCACATCAGGCTGATTTGGGCACTGTTCATCTCTGTGCTTTGCCAGAGCAGCACCAAAAGGGAATTCCCCCTATGCTTTGGTTGTTCTACTTCACAACAAAATTGCCTTTGCTCTGTCTCCTGTGTACACAAGCAGTTTTGGCATGTTACCTAAAGTATGGGGGAGAAAAAGAAAAGGGGAAAAAACCTGTAAAATGCATTAGTTTCTTTGGCTAATGCTGTCACTGAAAAATGTGCTGCTGTTTTTTTTTCTTTTTCAGAGTGATTTTTGGGTTATGATGGAGTTGGTTCACAGTACTAAGCTCCAGAGTTGTGGTTAATTAGTAGCCAGTTTGGGAAATTATGTTATCATTACCTCATCCTTTCTTAGCTTAGCAGCTTTCCTCGTCTTCCACCTCCCTCCTTTCTTCATCCCCTCCAGCCTTCCCTGTTCAGGGATATTATTTTTCTTAATGACATCTCTGTTGCACATGCAGACTCAGATTTCCTAAACAAGCCTCAGCATTTTGGGTCTCCAGGAGTTTGAAAATGCACATGAATAAATTTTTAAATTTTTTTTTTGCACTGAGATTGACCACAGAAAACCAAACCCAAACAAAAAAATGCATTTTTTTTTAATTCCCCCTCACCATGCTGGTTTTACTCTGGCTTTTGCTCCTGAAGTTCCATCTCAGGCACCCAGTCTGATGCTGGGCTGACCTCCCTGTGCCCCGTGTTTGTTGATGATGAGCATGATTGCTTCCACCCTCTGCCATCCTCCCCCACGAGAAAAGCAAAGGGGAAAACAAACAGCAGGAAGAAGCAAAGCAGCCAGGTCCCCTCAACAAGGGGTGGCAACGTGAAAAATTAAAAGTAAAAAACGTGGAGGGGGAGATAAAACCCACAACTTAAAAGGGTATTTTCTAGTGGCCTACTTTGAAATCAGACATTTGCTAATAATGGCAGAGGAGGAAGGGGAATGGGAGTGCAGAGATGGAGAACTGGGGTTTGCTGGTCTCTGTTCAACTCTGCTCAGCCAGGCTTTGGATCTGCAGTGTCTCAGGATAAAAACCCAGGATAGACACATGGGAGGAACACTCACCTGCCAAGTTTTGGCCCAGAATAACTTTAATTGGTCTTTTTTTTATTCTATTTCCATTGATCTATCAGTTATAGGGCCATTTTAGCAGTTTGTCCTCCTTAATGTGATTGAGGTCTGTGTTGTCACATACAGGGTCACCTGGCCACCTCAGGGAAGGATAGTTGATGTGGAAACCTCTGGAAAACAAAGGTCTGAGCTGCAAAGTCCTGAGCTGTAGCCCTGAATCATCTTATTGGTGTGGCAACGTGCACAACCTCTGTAGCTGAGCATGAAGAAACACTTGCATCAACCACCTACCACTTGATTGCTGTTGCTGTGCACAATATAAGCATTTCACCAAATATTGTTCTTTTTCTTTTCTGCTTTGGCTGGCTTTTTTTTTTTCCCAATCCTGTCTGTCTTGGTCTCTCATGCCACACAGGGAGCATGCTTGGGTAGATTCACAGAATCACAGATTGTCTCCACTGTCTCCTCTAAGCAGGTCTAGATGTGGATTGTGACCCTCAAGATTGACCTCACACATTTGTCTCCACTGGTTTCTTCTCCTACACTAGGCCAGTTCCCCCTCCTCTGCAGTGGTCACACCTCTCATGCATTTTCAGACCAGGTGGGGTTGGCTCACAACTTAGTACTTTCTTCAGCAAGCTTCTTATGGTTTTTGAGGCTTTTGCCAGACCTAAAATGTCGTGCTGCTGTTCTCAGCACCCCTCCTACTCAACATGGGTATGAGAGGTCTGGAAATGCACGTGATCATCCACACACACTGTCCCTGCAGCTTGTAGGAGAAGGGCTTTTACTTCCCAACACTGATCACAATATTGAGACAGGCTGAAATCACCCCGGCTCTTGCCATATCACATTTCAAGGCAGAACTATCTCAGGCAGTCTTTAGGCCAGAGAAATAGGTTGTGCCTGAAAAAAATAAAAATGCGTTACTGAATTTTAAGCAGGACTTTGCACTGAGGATAAATCAAGTTTCAAATCATATGAGCTGGCTGTAGCCAGCACCAGCAGTGGGATGTGTGGGGAAGGCTAATGCTTGAATTCCTTCCATACACTTGGGACTTATTCCCACTGAAAATTGTATGAGTTGAAACACACTAATATTTTTCTGGAAATTTTCTGTGTCTCATTGAACATCTTCTCTCCCCAGGTTTGTCCTCACTGAACAGAGTATTTCAAGGTCTTTTATCAGTCATTGTATTTGTGCCTGTTTTCCCAGGAGAAATCTCTTTTCCATCTCCTGCCCAGGCAGTACATCTCCCAGGGCAGCTGCCTGCTGTAGCTCTGTCCCCACTCACTCAGCTGTGGTTGTCCCAGAAAGAGGAGCTGTGGGACTGCATGGGAGAAAATGGGAAGGACAACATTTCTAGGAGATTCACACTGCTCTGATATTGGCAGCATCCATCCATCCATCCATCCATCCATCCATCCATCCATCCATCCATCCATCCATCCATCCATCCATCTCCTGCACAGATCCATCACTTTATGTTCTGTGGATGTCAGGCTTCTGGGGTTCCCTGCTGGCTGAAGGGCTCCATCCTGGTGGCTCTTTTGGTGGTGTCAGCATTTCTCAGACACCAAGGTGGGATGGTGAGAGCCAAAGACAGCCCTTAAACTCTGTGTGCAGTAAGTGACCTTACCCAAGGACAGGACCTGCTCCTTTCCCTCTTCACTGAGAGAGGACAAACCATGGGAGTCTCAGCAAGATTCCTGCTGGGACACAGGTTGGGAGCCATCTCCAAAGCACAGCTGCAGCTGCAGGCAATGTCCAGACTAATGGGCATCTTCTCTGCCAACACACCCAGCTCTGCTGCATCCAACATGCCCCAGGGACACGGCTGAAAGCTCTTGTGAATCCCTGCTATGGATGCTCAGTAACTAGCCTAAGGTCCATTTGAAAAGCCTTAATTTGTGGGGTAGGTTGCCCAAAAATTTCACAAGATGTCTGCTCCTGTCTTGATCTGTCCGTAAGGAAAAAAGATTTTTTTGCTGCTCATTCAGTTAAGTTAAACAGTTTTTCACTGTAGGCAAACCTCTGTGCCTCCCTGTCCTCCTGTCTCTCTGTCTGCATGCTCTCTCCTACCTCTGGCAGAGATGTGAAAAGGCTTCAAACACTCCAAAATCTGGCACCCTACTGCAAAGCAGAGCTATTTATTTTCTCACTGTTCAACACAGGAATCTCTTCTGGGGGTGGTTATCATTTAAGACTGAGATTCAAGGGATGCTGCACTGTGGTCTCAGCTTTATTCTCGCCCAGCTGGATTTATTTCAGGGGTGGTAAGCATCAGGGCTTTGAGCAACTCTTGACTCCTCAAATAGCCACACTGAAGTCAAAGGGCATCTTTGCTGAGTGAGGTCTTATTTCCAGGGGAACAGACACATCTACGCCATAGCTCAGCCTATTTTGTTTTGATTATCTTATACATACTCAGCTGCTGGAATA
This sequence comes from Monarcha castaneiventris obscurior, assembly GCA_026261815.1. NCBI lineage: Eukaryota > Metazoa > Chordata > Aves > Passeriformes > Monarchidae > Monarcha > Monarcha castaneiventris. The sequence continues at coordinate 16,265,228 of JAMPIT010000174.1, read as the reverse complement.
AGCTTATCATCTGAGAATCTCCTCTTTTTTTTTTTCTTTCTTTTCTTTTTACCTTCTACCTCTTCGATGTAAGTTGTTTTTAATCTTTGTGTCTGAGTGGAAACTGAAAAAAAAACCCCAACCTTAGCCACAGAAGGAAAATTAAAAGATCTTTGAATTTTATTTTTTGCCTTAGGACTTCTAGGTAGGTTTAATGTTTTTAGCACCTGACAGTCACACCTTGCAGACAAACAGCTTAAAGCATCAATGCCTGCTCCCCACAGAAAGTCTAAAGCCTGGGGTTTGCAATGTACCGCTCTTCTCTACCCATGCTCTGAGGGATGATTTTAAATGAGGTTAGCTAAATCAGAGAAAAGTCGCCCCTGCTGGAGATATTAACAATCATAAAATCATAGAATACCCTGAGTTGGAAGGGACCTGCAAGGATCAGCAAAGTCCAACTCCTGAAATAATCTGAAAGAAGTGTTTGGGATGACTCTGTCTCTTTCATTTAACAGAAACCTCTTGATGGGATGCCTGAGTTAGGCTGACATGGTGCAAACCCCAGCCTTCAGGTGGCTTCTCACTGTTTTCCCGGGGTCACTGCTGGTCAAACATAAATGTGACATAACTTTCTTGTCCCTGTCAGCCAATACTACTGCAAGAGTAGGGAAAAAAAAAAAGTAAAAGAAAGAGAAAGAAGGTGACATTAAACCAGCTAAAAAAATCTCAAGAGACTTGTCAATCAAGAAAGATATTTACTGAAGCTTCTATTGACCCATATATGCTCTTATCTAGAAACCTTTATCTTCTAAGACAATGTTGACTAACAGCTTTTCCTTTACTCTTGTTTCTATCTTAAAAGAGTAACAAATAAGCTTAATTCTTCACAAAATCTTTAGCAAATGCCTTTTAAGCCTAACACAATGGTAGTTATTTTAAGAAGGACGGCTAAGCACTGCAACACTTTTCTATTTTTCTGTCTTCGTTTTTCATATTGGAGCACTTAATCACAGTTAATCTTTGTGCACAAGGAAGACACATTAACTTTGTTTGCACAGGACTGATATAAAAGCTTTCAACTCCTCTGTTCCTGTATCCATCTCCCTGGTAAGCTTTACCATTTTAAATAACAGATAAAGGAAATGCTGAAGATTCAATGATACAGTCTATCCTTGCTCAAGTAACTGCAGGAGCTAGACTTGTAAGAAAACTTGGAGCCGGCCTGAAGCTGAGCATCTGAAAATCCTTCTGGGAGGTTTTTGTGGAGGAGAAGGGCAGGATTTAAAAGGGTGTATTCGAAGCAACCTGAGAAGATGCCAATGGTTAAGGCAGGTGAAAGGAGACCACCTCCCTGTAAAACTGGGGCTTTTAGGTATCTGTGTTCTCTGCAGACACAAAAAAGCCTCGTTGCTGGCACTATGGCCACCTTTTGACATTTGTCTGAGTGTTGCCTCTCTGTGCTTGCTTCAAAGCAAACAGTAAACAGAACCATAGAATCATAGAATGTTTTAGGTTGGATTGGGACCTTAAAGACCATCCAGTTCCAACTCCCTGCTGTGAGCAGGGGCACCTTCCACTATCCCAGGGTGCTCCAAACCCCATCCAACCTGGCCTTGAACACTTCCAGGGATGAGGCAGCCACAGCTTCTCTGGAAATGGCTTGGTAACTGATCTTGTTTTGATAGGGTTATATTCTCCAAGGTTGTGAAACTGGGGCTCTACTAAAGTCAGTGAGCCTGAAATGAACAGAATTTCTTTTTTGACTGGCTCTGAATTTCACTGCTAAGCGTAATGGTAATTTAAATGCCTTTTATGGCCTCTTTACTCTGCCAGAGCAATAAAAGGGGGCTTAGTCCTTGCTTATGCCCAAAATTGCCCTGCTTAATTATCTTGGAATAATAAAAGTAATAAACCTTTTGCCTTCTCCCTATCCCACTTACACCTACCAGAGCAGACCTGCTGGTATAAATGTACCAGTGTGAGACAGGAAGGGAATTAGAATGCTGTGGCTTGGGGGTATTGGCTGGAAGGAGAAAGCTGCATGTTAATTCATTAAGTAAGACCTGTTCCTGGGATTTTTTTTTTTTGGTCTGATTATATAGGTATGAACTTAAACTACTGAACTCAGGAGAAATTCTGGGCTCTTGGGGCTGGATGCGTGCCATGGCCACATGATGATTCCATATTGGAAGAGTCTCAGAAGTGCACAGGATCCTGTGAGCGTTTGCTTCCACAGGAAAGAATCTTTGACATGGGGACCAGAGGGAGCAGTGGTTCCTCATGCTGGCATTTGGGAATCAGGGCTCTCAGACATGGCATGTGCAAGGAGCACATCCTTGGATTTCTCTGGGAAAACACAACAGGTAAAGAGAAATGGGAAACAGAGAGAAGAGATCCCATAGCAACTTCAGTAGATATTAAAGCACAGCTAGAAAACCTCCTTTGCTGTCTTTTGCCAAGTCTGCATCCTGTTTTGTGTTCATTAGGATCCAGCAAAACACAAGCAGTACAGGTTGCTCCAAAATTTCTCTGTGTCTGTCCAGACACTTCTGGGAGCTGTTCACAGAGACCAAACTGAAAAACATTGTGCATATTTTGGCCAAGAGCCATCTTAGCTCGCTATGAAGTGCTGTAGTATAAACAAATATATATGTGCAAACAAATGCATAAAGAACAGTTATTTGGTGGTCAGGAGAAGCAAAGCTGCCCTTGCCCTTTCATCCCAAGATGAGAGGACATTAGATCACACTGATAAGCAGGTAGACTGTTGGCTGTTGGTCCTTTTTTTTTTTCCCTTTACTTTCTGTTTGGTTTCAGTTGTAGTGAAACAACTTACAAAAGGCCTGTGTAACTGCTGTACTGACCAGCCATCTGGTAGGCTCAGAGGCCTGAGAGCCAAAAGGTTACAATCAAAGGACATGTCTATGCCAAAAAATAGACCATGGCTCTGAGGGCAAATGGCACAAAATGGCTCAACCACAGAGATTCCTTCTGTCCCTTGTTGCCAAAAAAGCTTTGCCTTCTCTGCACTGTTCATTTCCCACATATATCATAGAATCATAGAAGATGCTGAGTTGGAAAGGACCCACAAAGATTATCAAGTCCAGCTCCTGGCCCTGCACAAGACAACCCCAAGAAGCACACCAAGTGCCTGAGAACATTGTCCAAACACTCCCTGAACTCTGGCAGGACTGGTGCTGTGACCACCTTTGAGGGGATCCTGTGCTGAGCATCCTTTGAGTTGCTCTAAGACATGTCTTGCCTCTTGATGTTACTCAGAAGAGCATAGGTCTTCCATAGATCCCAAATAATTTCTGACAATCTGGTGCAAATGTTCTAGATATTGCAGGGTTTCACTGCAGGTGCAGGAGTGAAAGTGGCCAGCTGGATGAAGCTCCTGTAAAGTACAGTCTCTACTAACAAGAAAACTGATTAGTGACCCAGACAAAAGTGTCTGGTTTAAGGTGAGCTGAGGAAAGTTTAAGAAGTCACTGACAACACTGTTGGCTTCCCACCAGCTGCAGTGGGATTTCACAGGTCATCAAGTAAACACCTGAATCCGGATACCTTCATCTGTGAACTAAATCTCATTCCGAATTCCTACTTGAATATCTAATACCACTTGAAATGCATGAGCTCATTCGTGGATCTGACCATGGATATCTAAGACTCTATATCTTACCCACTTTGTAACAATAAAAGAGTAAATAGAAAAAATCCTTAGAAATAAGCTTCTGAGGCAGCTTCATGTGCAGTACAGATAAGGCAGAAGAACCACTTTTTGCTATATTCCTCTTTTCAGAGTGCCCTGTTCTACTCCTCCAGGACAGGCAACTTTGTCTCCTGGGGAAGCAGGTAGGTGTAGAGATTTTTATTGCAGATATGCTCATTTCTAGCTCCCTGTCCTAATGACTGCAGATTGTGCGTCAATTGGTTTTGTCAAGAAAAAAAACCCCAAAACAGGCTCCTTGGGTTTCTACAGATTCCCAAAGGAAGTTTTAGTTCATTGGCTGTGGGTATCATCCTACAGTGTCTGAATACTGGTGCTACTGGTTGGGTCTTGGAAGGGATTCAAAGGCAACATTGTACAAGAGAACTTCACAGGTCCTGGCACGTTCGACAGTGGTGGGTAGTGGGGTTGCTTAATAAAGCAGTTCAGTTCAAAGTGAAGGCAGAGGGAGTGTAGGCTCATAGATCATAGCACACATGCTAGCCCAGAAATGCCAGGGTATTTCAGTTGTCATTAAAACATGCAGGTACATGACTTATTTGTGGAACGAATCATCCTGTGATGCCTGAGCACAGAGCCAATAGAGGCAAAACACTTCCAATATTTAGCAAGTTTGGCAAATTGTTTAGCTTGGAAGTTACTGAAAGCCATATTCATTTAATTAGCCTTCCAGTGTACTGGCAAAAAAGTCTAGTTTATCTGTGCTCAGACCCCCTCCATGATGGGTGTTTTTCAGGTCCCACACATTAAATTTTGGAAGCAATTTGAGGAATTATGAACATGAGGGATGGATGCGACTTGTATAAGTCAGGCAAGACGTGGGTGGGCTCTTTCTCAGCTGTCTGCCACAGCCAGTTCTTGACAGTGTCCCTCATATCCCACCTGCCATTCTAGGGCTGGGTTTTCAATAGGGCACAATAAGGTGTTTGACATAAAATCTGCATGCCACAGATTCTGAATATCATCACAGGAGTCTCAGTTTTTAGGGGGTGAGATGTTCAGTAAGAGACAGATGGGGGTTCTGGGTGCCATATTCAGACCACCTTCTGTGTGTGCCCATTTACCTTAGGGCCAGAAACCAGTAAGTGATTTGCATTACCCTGATCTCCCCACCTTGAACCATCAGTGCTGCAAAGTGCCTACAGAGCCAGCAGCAAGATGGGAGATTATTTAGGTCTATAGTCAAGTTCTGTGGCACTTGAAAATGGGGATCATGATTAAAAGATCCGATTTGTTTTTCAGAGGGAAGCAGGGAGGACTTGGCCTTTTCCCTGCTGTTATAATCCCCCTTCTCTACTTTGGGATGTTTGTGAGGTAGAAAACCTTGGTAAGAAACTCCCTCCAATGAAAAATAATTAATCTTTCATCATCCCTCATTTACATCTATCTCACTACCAGCCCAGGAATGCTGGTCTAAACAGAGACAATCTCAAAAAACAGACAGGTAGACAGGGGGAGTAACAATGTGGACTTCATCTTAGACATCAAAGTGATTGTTAACTGAGTTCTATTTATAAAGTTGGTAGATTTTCAATGCACTTTCACAGAATGAGATAGACAATTAAAGAGTGGAGGTTTTACATCGATGAGTAAGTAAACGCTTCATTTCTAAAATGATTTGGCTTAAATGAGTTGCTTAAGCTTCTGTTTATAGTCTTGGAGTGCAGGAGTACTGTCACACCTCCGCTGGTAACATCTACCCTCAGGGGCTTGAGGGAATCTCATCTGGACATGTGGTTTTTCTCCAGTAACTTATTAGCAACCTTTGCTTCCCAAAGCACACTGTTTTTTCTGACATAACATAAAAAAAGGAGCAACTTTGTGTCCCACATCTTTAGGCCCTCTTGGCCACAAGACAAAATCTTGAATGACAAATTTAATATTTTAAATTTTTTTTATTCAATGTTTACAGGAATTTTTAACACCGAACTTGTGTTTGTGGAATAACTCAGGGTGGGGGGCTTGTGTTTGTGGAATAACTCAGGGTGGGGGAAGTACAGAAACTGAGATTTCCTGGTCCAGCTATGAACAAAGTGGGAAGATGAAGGAGGTAGGACATGATGGGGAGAGAGAGGAGCTGCTCACAGTAAAGCAGCTCATGGTCTCTCCAGCTCTGAAGAACAGGATTTTTCCACAGGGTTTCTTTCCCAGCAGGGGAAATGTAACTAGCCCCATCTGGGACTAATTAGTCACCTGGTGAAGGGAAACAGGAACTATAAACTGATTTAAGGGTCCTGCCTCTGTTGCTGTAACTTTTCTCCAGTGATGACTCCAGACCTGCTATTGGGAAAAGGGAGAACTGCTTGCAAGAAACACTTTTGCCTTTGTTTATCCTTGGTGGCTTCAAGGAATGGATTGGACCAGCTTAGAGCAATATCCAAGCTGCAGTTTTCCTCCCAATGCTCATTTCCATCAGTATAACTGACACCAGCTTCTACGACTCCTGAAGAAAAGCTCCTATTCTTTTTTAAGAGCCCATGTCCATCTCTCAGAGTGGTGAAGATGAGTTTAATGATGTGGCAACCTAAGTGCTGTGGATCAGAAAGCAAATAAAAGAGAACACAGAATTGCCCCTTGGTAAATTTTCTCATTGTCCTTAAGGTAATCTCAGAGATGTATTCCATATTTTTGAGTGATTTTACCACAACCATCTCAAAACCTTTCTGCTTGAAATTGTGACACAGAACTGAGACCCTGATTATTACAATGCCAGAAAGGAACTCAGGTCAGATGTATGGAGCCATGTATGTTCAACACAAGACTCTCAATATAGCTGGGAGAAATGGGTACTGAGGGGAAGAGCAATGTGTTATAGCTAATAGTAAACAATAGGTACCTTGGAAAAAAACTGGGAAGAATCATGCAGTGATACTTCCTCAAACACCCTCCAAGCTGTCAGTAATTTGCATCTGAACCAAAGGGGCTGCATTTGTGTTCAGTAGCCCTTGGGGTTTTGGATTTTCTGAATTTCTCCAGCTGCTCAGTGGACCCAGGTAAGCTATTGGCAAAGGTTTGTCACTCTCATTTCTGGAGACAACTGCAGCTCCTGTCCTGCTGTGTATTTTCACCTGCCAGGTGCTTCTGGCAGGGCTGATCTGGTGTGCAGGAATCACAGCAATGGGAGAGTCTTTACTGCAGGGCTTTGCTGCAGCTGGGCTGTCACTTGGCAGCACCCCACACTCAGTAAAGGTTTGCTGGAAGGTGTTTTCCCAATGACACCCTGGATATGGGAAACCTGGCCCATGGAATGCCTCTTTGGAGGCCAGCATTACAGAACCAGTTATAGAGTTTCACATGGAGTTTATTCACCTTGGTGAATAAGGTGAGTGATAGGAAGCTTGACAGAGGCACAAATCTTGGGGGAAGTGTCTGTAGTAGGTGACAGGAGACTCTGGTCCTGTCTCCTCCTCCTCCTATTGCCAACCCCAGCTGTGCCCACACAGTTTCGTGGGCTGGTGTGCAGACAACAATTTGAACTCTGCTAGATAAAAAGCAGTCTGTCTCACACCTCTTCTTCCAAAAGCAGGAATGAGGAGTGAAGGACCTGGATGTAGATAAGGATGGGTTCTGCCTCTAAGAAAACATGTGTGGAATCACAAAGTTGTTTACTTAATGTCTTCATGAATTTGGAAGTCACTCCCAAAACACTCCCTCCACGCAGCCCTGCCCCTCCCTCACATCCTCAGCTTGGAAGATGCCTAACAGGAGGCTGGCGTGGACCCCAGCAAAAACCAGTGTGGGGTGATAATGCCAAAGAAATATTTTCACCCCTCTACACCTTTTTCATATGTACACCTCATATCCCGGCAGCCAAGGCAGCTGAGGAACTCTGCAGGTCTGAAGGCATTCCCATTCCCTCTCCCATCCACCACTATCAGCCAAGCATCTTGCTGAGAAAGACAAGGAGCAAGCTGAGGTGCCACCACAAAGGCTGTGTCCCCATCCTCCCTCTTGCAAACTGTCATGGTTTAACATGAACCCACTACACAAACCCAAATAAAAGTCAAGAATGCTCCCTAAATCAGCTTCTGAGAGGAATGGGTTAACCTGGGAGGTAGTGAAAGCCACATGAGAACTACACAGGTGCAGCAACAGTTTTTATTTGGTAAATATCACCTCCCAACCCAAGAGGAGGCCCATGAAAGAAGATGCCTCTTCTGACATAGGAAGAGTGTGGTTAGGAGCACTTGCTGAGCTAATAAAGGCTGTTGAAGCTTCAGCTTCCGTTGGTGGTTAACCCCGTGACACTGCTCCGCTCCTCTGAAAACAGCACCTGAGTGATACACGGCTCAATTTTGTTTGGTATTGACATGGTTTTTATCACATTACCCTGGCACTGGGCACGCAACGGAAAGGCACTGCTCAGTGGAGCAGGGGGTAGTTGGTACAGAACGGGCTGGGGCTGTGCATTGCTGCATGAAATGGTGCTTGGGTCAGCCAGGGAAATCTGGGCTGCCCCTGCCCAGTGAGCAGCTGCTGGGATGGGTGCAGGGTAGAGAACCATGGTGCAATAGGAAAATGGTTGCCCTTGTGGTTAAAACCCAAAGCTCAATGACCTATTTCCTAGCAAAAGTGTTCTTTTTTGAGTTTGTTGTTTTTCTCTGCCTCTTGAGGAGTGCTTGGATTAAATGGATGAGATGTGCAGCTCTGTGTCTGTCTGAGATGGAGGTTGGACCCTGGCTCTGCATCAGAGCCACCTCAGTCTGCAACAGCCATGATTCCTCCAGGCCAAGGCTCTACAGGTAAATAGAAGCTGCAGAGCAGGATGGAGCCTGAGCACTGAGCTGATTTCTGCATTAGGAGCTTTTTTGCATCTCCAGCCCAGAGCCCTTTTGCATCCACAGGACTGATTTTTTGAGCAGACAGAAGTATATTAGCAAAAAACCTACCCACAGCTTGTGTCCCAGCTCTAAAGCTGCTTCACAAGCTCAAGGGCTTATTTTTTCCTCTAGGAGTAAGTAATGTCAAAATTAGGAGGAGGATGTTACATGCAACTGGTATCACCCTACCCTGTGGTAACATCCAAAATTACCATTGCATCCTCTCCTGAGCTGGGAATGGCTGTTCTCTCTCATCCACTGTGCAACCCCAAGCAGCTAAGTGAGGGATTTTCTGGGTTCACTGTCCATAAATATATCTCTATTTTCTTCATCCCAAAGCACTGCTAAATAGTATTTCAGATACTGAGGAAGATGAGGGAAAAGAGTCTGCAACATGCCTCTGCAAAGGTATTTTATTTAGGGTAAAAGATGTATATTTTTTTCTTCTTCAGAATTTTCTTTGTCTGCAAAGCATCACACACACCCCTACGGCTCTGTAGGCACACTGCAATTTTAATATTGCTTCAGTTCATGTTTCACTCACTCCACATCAGTGAAGCAGCGTGTACAGAGTTGCAGCCCACTTCCAGGTTGGTAAACAGCTCCCTGGAGGTCCTCCTTCATCTGGGCCAGCTCTGCTCTGCTGAGGTCCAACACAAAATCATGGGGTTTAAGACTGCCCCCTTGGCAACCCAGCAGAAATTTTCTCCTTAGTGCACTAAGGCAGGGTTGTGGTGGGCTGTCACACACTGCAACAGATCAAGGCTGACCCTATTTGACATCCCTGGAAGTTTTCAAGGCCAGGTTGGATGGGGCTTGGAACAACGTGGTCTAGTGGAAAGTGTCCTTGCCCATGACAGGGGGGTTGGAATGAAATGATCTCTAAGATCCCTTCCAATGCAAACCATCCTGTGATTCTCTGACTTTCATTCCTCTCACCTTCACTACAGTGTCTATGGACTGTGACAAACACCCTTTCTCCACCCCTTCTTCCTCTCTCCCCTGTCCTCCTCTCCCATCCAACATCTCTTTTGCACAGCTGGGCTCTTCACAATGTTGGTTTCTTCAGGCATTAACTTATGAATGGTACAGGCAGAACTTTGGAAATTTACCCTTATGTGCTAACTTCCTGCTATGTGAAACACCTGCATTTAAGAGCAGAGAAAGAAAACAACCACCACAGTAAACCTTGGGTAAAACTGGTTTCAATTAGGTGCCTTAATTGCAATGAAACTGAAAGGAAACAAAATGGGATCTCTACTTGGATGAGGTCTCCTCCTTCTCTCTCCCCACCGCCCTTCTCATTCCCTCCAGCCTGGGTGAAGCATCACATCTCTTCAGTTCCCACCCAGACAGTCATCATCCCTGCAAGTAGGCCTAGTACCTAAATCTGTGCCTTCTTGCTCATTTTCTCTCCTCACAGGGAGAGGTGAAATTCCAACCATAGACTCTCATGGCTACAATTGACCTTCAGACACTTTGGTACAACTCCTTCTGTACCCCAGGCTGGTGCTTCTCACCCAGTTACCCTCATGGTGAGCCCAGTAACTTCTTTTCAACTAAATGAAAGACCCAGAGACCCAAGCATTTTTCCTTTCTTCCCCTCATCTTCCCCCAGTTTTGGGATAGCAGCCATCACACAGAGAGTGTACCTGACTTCCTGACTGAACAGAACACAACAGGGGGCTGTGAACTTTCGCAGAAGTTTTTCCCTCCTCTTGTTGTAAATATTCTCCTTGCAAGAAGACTGAAAGCTACAATTTCTCCATTTTAACCCAGATCTGCTCAAGGTGTGGCTATTTTCATATTTCCATCAACACAGTTTCGTGTCTCTTGGCAGAGGGAGCATGTTGCCATATGCAGTATCGCGTCCGCAGGTGTTTCGGCCGCTGCCACACTTAAGGAGGTGAGAGGAGATGGTTCGGACCTGTCACACCTACATTTCAACATAAAAATGTTAATGGATCATTCCAGAAAGTCTCTGCAATCTTTTCACTTGCTTTTACTAGATGTTGTGTTGGACATTCTTGGCACCAGCATGGCCCGTTTGTGCCTTGTTTTTGCCTCTGGAGAACTGGAGGGGGGTTATGTACTGTGTTTGTTCTCAGCTGCAGGGTTCTGCAGACTCCAGTTTCCTCTGTAATTAAACTATTGGACTTTCCACTCTGCCAGCAGGAGATCTTGGTGATGATGGCCATGGTGGCAGGTGGTCTTCCTCCTGGTTCTCTGCATAGGTGTGGTAAATGACTACCAGACCCAAGTGGCAGTGGGACCCCCCACACATGGGAGGCTGAAATTGAAAACTCAGAGATGCCATCATCGTGTGTGAATCCAAGGTGCCTGGATTTGTCTTTCTTTGTTTTTGATGGTTTTGAACTACATACAAAGATATATATACAGTAACCTGGAAAAAAACCCTACATGACTGAGTTTATAGCTATTATTGTAAGGTTGTACGGTTTGCTCAATAGTTGTGTTGCCCATGTTCTCCTTTTGGGAGGAACTGCTCCTTGTTGGCCTTGTTCCTTAGTGGCCTTTTCCATCCTGGTTGCTGACATTTGTCAGCACAAACTGGTGAGAGCAAAAGCGAAGGTGGATATTTACCCTGGAGAACATTCCCCTAGGAGAAGGCAGAGTATTATTGCTGGAGCAAAACTCTGCTTTTCTTCAGCTCATGCCAGCGCAGGACCTTGAAAACGGGCAGAAGAGCTTAAATACCCTTCAGCAGAGATGTATTTCAGCAAAATTTTCAGCATGTAAGGAAGGACTGTTAACTTCCAGTACGATTGAGAAGAGAGCAAGTAGCATCCCAGGATTCATACAGACATTGAGGGAACTGAAGGACCACTCCTTCTGTGCTGTGGTAGTGGCAATGGCCGTCTTGTAACTCAGGTGTTGCAGGGGGGCACTTAGAGGTATGGGATGCAGCTGGGTTCCCTATCCAGCCAACGCACAAGCCATTGGGTGGGTTGCAATTCCCAGTTGTGTTTCTTCATGCCTATACCACCATCACCTAGAGGAAAGTTCTTTTTCCCTCCCATGTCAAGGAACTTTTTTTTCAAGGAGGCAAAATGAGACTCGTGTGAGGTAGCCAGGACGAGAGTGCCACCTTTCTCACAGCAAAACCGCCTGTCAAACCCTTCCTGCCCATGACACAGCCATGAGGGGAGCAGAGCTAGACCTTGATGGAGCACTTGCTGAGGCAGAAAGTTTTATCTGCTGGTCTCCTGCAGAACTGGGAGTGCGTGGTAAAACCGAAATCTTCCTAAGCGTAGCTGAGCTTCCTCAGTGTGGTTGCTCTGCAGTGAAAGAAGGGATTGGTGTGTGTTTGATCTGTGACAGGCCCTGGTTTGCCTTGCACTGCAGCTGATGGGCTCGAGATCTGAAACTCCCATCCGTGCTGTGGCTGAGATCTGCCGAGCATCAGCATGTGGCAAACGGCTGCTGCGAGACATGTCCCTTCCTGGTTGTGACCTGCCCTGGAAATGGGCAACTGCAGCTGGGCTCCTGGCATGGTTAAAGCCACTACCCCTGCTCACCACAGGTCCCACTCCAGACCCGTTCTCCCTTCTCACAGTTGTTTCTTTATTTGCTTTAGCAGAGGTGGTACATGCCACACTGGTTTTTGAGCGGACACTGGGGAGCTGGAAGCCAGCCTGGCTGGCTTCTTTGTGTGATTTTTTGCAATAGCGAGGAGGCAGTTTGGCACTGGGCATGGAAATGGAAACAAATCAGAATTTTCTCCCTCCCCATGATAGATTTCTGTGGCAGCTTTGTCCTGCCCTTTCTCCTTGCTGTGAGACTCAACTTCTCTGCCTGGGAAATGAGGAGAGATGCTTGTATTTTCATCCAAGATACAGATGGCCACTCACTGCTGTGGCTCAGGTTAACATCAGGCTGTGCATGCCATGGAAATAGAGGAGAAATGCAGATGTTACCACTGAGTGAGCGGGCCTTAGCACTCAGTTTTCAGGCATTGAAACCAACCACCTACTTTCAGTGTGCACAACTTTCCTGTGAGGCTACATCGATGGGACTGGAAAGAAATTTTTGGGTCATCAAATTCAGTCCCTTGCTGTTTCTGCCAGTCATCTTTACCCTTTCCTCTGGCAAACTTTTCAGGTTTTCACCATATGCACTGCTCTTACCAAAGCTCTTCCAGATCCAGATTACATTTAGCATTAGCCATCTTTTTCCACTATTACTTGGGAGGGGAATGAAAGTAAAGCAAAACAAGAAAGACTGAAAGTCAAATTGCTCTCTTGCTCATGGTGTAAGATCCTGCATGTGGGTTGGAGCAATCCCAAGCAGAAATATGGGCTGGGTAGAGAATGGGATTGAGAGCACTTCTGACTTGTGGGTGCTGATAGATGAGAAGCTTGAAATGACCCAGCAATATGTGCCCAGGAAATTCTACCATATCCTGGGCTGCATCAAAAGAAGTGTGACCAGCAGGTCGAGGGAGGTGATTTTCCCCTTCCACTTTCTTCTTGTGAGAACCCTTCTGGAGTGCTGCAACCAGCTGTGGGGCATCCAACACAAGAAGAATCTGGACCTGCTGGAGAAAGTCCAAAAAGGACCACGAAGATGCTCAGAGGTCTGGAACACCTCTGCTATGGAGACAGGGAGGTGGGATTGTTCTGGAGAAGAGAAGGCTCCAGAAATACTTTATAGGTCCTTCCAGTACCTAAAGAAGCTACAAAAGAGTTGGAAAGGGAGTTTTTATGCAGACATGTAGTGATAGGACAAGGGGATATGACTTTATGCTGACAGCAGGTAGATTTAGGTCAGATATTGGGAATATAAATTTTTGACTGTGAGGGTATTGAGACTGTTACTCAGAGAAACTGTGGATGCCCCATCCCTGAAGGTGCTCAAGACCAGGCTTTGAGCAATCTGGTCTAGTGGAAGCTGCCCTTGCCTATGGCAGGGGTTTAGAACTGAAAGATCTTTAAGGTCCCTCCCAACCCAAACCATTCTGTGATTCTATGATTCTTTTGAGTAAGGTGTTTTATATCTGAACAGAACAGAGGTGGCTGCACCATGAAAAACAGAAGAACACAACACAAAGCAAAGCTGGAGCAGCCACATTAACTTCACTGAAGTGCACTGAAGGAATCCTTTTGGATTATATGAAAAGCCAAGCACGTTTTTTTAAGTGAGTATGCAGTTAGATGTACAACCATTTGAGAAGAAAGTCTTTCCTGTAAGCAGATTTTGGTGTGCAAAGAAAACCTGGCCTGGCTTCACCATGGGCTCAGCCCTGTTTTCCCCTTAGCCAGCTTTGGTCCCCCCCCCTCTTGTCCCTTTGCAGCCAAGCATTACCAGGCCATGTGTTTTCAGGAACCCTCAGGAAGGTGAATGAGATGAAGTGTGAAGTCAAGGTGCACCAGCTAAAAACATCTAGCCCTTGTGGGGATGCTCTCATTCAGGAATAAAGTCGCCGTACATTGCTGTAGCTAAATCCTCAGAGGAGGATTAACCACTAAAGGCATTTTAATCCTAAATGAGAACATGCACATGTGCTTTAATTTATGGGCGCTGACTTCACACCTGTGCTTAGCTGACTTGCCTGCACTTCCTTGCATGTCCCTGTGTAGGAAAGCTCTAATGAGATGCAACTGGAATTTCGGTGATGCTGTTGTTATTAGTTCTCTTTTTGAGGTTTCTGTATTTTGGGTCTCCATGCATTCCTTGTGGTTTGAACTGGGTTTCTTTTGCCTTTTTGGTCTTTTCAGATGCCCTTTCCATTTTGGTATATAGCATGTTTGATTAGAAGAATTTCAGATGGAAGGATTTTACCTTCAGAGAAACATATGCTTTTTGGCCATCAGAACTATTTTGAATCCTGATGGGAATTGAAATGAAGCAGCCTCCACCTGTGGCTTGGAATAATTCTTTGACTAAGAGGGGACTCCTTCTTTAAGTGTACACTTCTCCTTCATAAAAAAATCATAAGTCTAAGCTTAGCTCAGCTAAGCTACTGAAGATACCCAGCTGGACTTCTAATGCTCTGTCTACAAACAATGCGAAAAATAATTATCTCTGGGTTGGTTCATATTAAAAAAATTTTGGATAAGTCTCTCCCTTTGTTGGCTAAACACTTGAGTGTTGAAACCAGGCAGCACAGACAGACACCTAAATTTTGTTAGTGCAATGACTCCACTGTGCTGGGCTGCGTTTTTGCTCCCAAGATGGAACTCAACCATGGCATTTGTAAGGGGCAACCAAGACCACCTACACTGCTTTTTCATCAGCTGTAGCTCTTTGACTCTGAGGTGACTGAACAGAACGAAATGTGGGCAGAATTAGGTCATGCTAATGCTCCAATAACTTTCCTGGCTGAGAAATTCTGCATTAGGTTTCTAAGAACATCCAACAACACCCATTATCCTGAATGTCTGTGGTGAGAAGGAGGTGGACTCAGAGCTGCCAGCCTAATGGAAGGTCTGAAGCACAAATCTTATTAGAAGTGGCTGAGGAAACTGGAGTTGTTTAGATTAGACAAAAGGAGGCTCAGGGGGGACCTTATTGCTGTCTACAACTCCCTGGAAGGAGGTTGTAGTATGGGGGAATTTGGTCTCTTCTCCCAAGTAACAAGCAATAGCACAAGAGAAGATGGCCTCAAGTTGCCCCAGGAGACATTTAGATTGAACACTGAGAAGAATTTCTTCACTGAAGAGTTGTCAAACACTGGAACAGGCTGCCTGGGAGGTGATGGGATCCCTGTCACTGGAAGTGTTGAAAAAACTTGCAGATGTGGTACTTAGGGACATGGTTGAATGGTGGACTTGGCAGTGATGGGTTAACAGCTGAACTTGATGATCTTGGAGGACTTTTCCAGCCTTAGTGATTCTATCAATATATGAATTTATCAGAAGACATCTGTGGCTCCAGATGCAACAGTACCCAACAGGCAGGATTTTGGTTTAGAGCACTGGGACTGAGAACAAAGACACAGCCCCTGATCCTGCTGTGCTTTGGTTTTCCCAGCTGTTAAATAATATCTGTTCTCTTTGCTTTGAAACCTCTGTTGACACTTGATGAATCTCAGGTATTTCAGGAGTGATGATTTGAAACAGGAGTAATTTTGTCTCCTAGATAAACCTTTCTCCCTCTGTTGACTACCTGGGGAGCCAAAAGAGATTAAATTTTCTATTTAGACTAGAGATTTGCCTAGTACTAAGCCCCTGATTGGTGTTCTGGGTTATAAAGTGGATATTATAATAATAATAAAATTATTGTTATTATAGCATGCTCAACGTGACACTTCATTCTCCATGTAAGGTAGGTGGATACACCTTGCCATTTGTTGTTATCATTATTTACTAATTATTCCTGTAGCCAAGTATGTTTATTGCTCCATGGAACTAAAGGAGAAGGGGCTTAGGCTGAAACTGCCTCTCACTCATAATCACTTTCATCCTCTAAAAAGGAGGGAAAATAGCCAAGATTCTCTGCTCAAAGGATTGTTTGGTTTTGATTTTGCTATTGTTGTTGTTGATTACTTTATAAAGTCTTTAGGGCAAATATAAAATGTTCTCACCTACACCCTGATACCTGGAAATCAGTATAACCTGGTCAATGAGTCCGAGCTTTTTCAGGAGCTGATCCTCTTCTTTGCAATGTATGAGCTGTTGCCAGATTTTAAGCATGGTGAGTGGTAGTGCCAAAAACAGTGGACTTCAGCTGCCATAGAGCAAAGTGCACCCTTTCAAGAATTTTTTAGAATGGGTTGCTCTTTATTTCTAAGTAATCAGAAAATTTGAATTCTATTGTTCATCTTCAATTCTCATAAAACTTTCTAAAAGCAACAGAAAAGCTCAATTTCCACATGAAAATGAAAACACATTCAATTACACAGCAGAGAAGGAGTAAAACAAACAATCTTTAAACCACTGCAAGATGTAAAACACACTCCCTTCATTAAGAGTTGCCAAAGTACCTTTCAGGTGACCATCAGCATTTAGAGCTCAAAGCTTCCTAGGCCTTGAGGCATTTATACACAGACTTCCCCTGACTTGGAAAGTCTGGCACTTTCATTTTAAAGTAATAGTTAAATTAATACTTAAAGTAAATTTTGAAGTGACATGCTGTTATATTGCAGGACAAGCAGGTCAGTGTTGCAGGGAAATGAGAACATGCTGTTGCGAGCATCACTTTTTGGCTCTTCCTTGTGTCAAGCTCCATTCACTCATTTAAATCATAGAGCTCAGTAGACCTCAAAACAATTTACAAAGGAATTACAACAAATTACACTCATCCCTGTTTTCACACAGAAGGAAACTGAGGCAGAGAGAAGTGAAGTAACTTGGCAAGTTCCTGCAGCAGAGCTGTTGCAGAGGCAGGCAGGATCCAGATCCTTGGGCTCGTCGCGGGTGTCAGGCTGTGTTGTGTAACATTACGTGCAAAATGTGGATTTTCTAATTGCTACAGACTAAATCCTAAGGAAATAATGAAATGCAGTACTCCAAACTAATTGTACACATTACTTTTTTAAGCAATACGGGAGCTTTAGCTGAATACCTTGCTCACTAAATCATATCACAAATACATTTGAAAATAAGAAAAAATTGGGGGTTTTTAAACATTTTCTGGATCTTTGATTGATGTGGCTTTGAAGTCATGAGTGGGGGGCTGGAAGTATGCTGTCTTTTGTTTTGTCTGATCCCAAGGTTTCATACAACCCTGGGACTCTCACTTTCTGAGGGGTGCCATGATCTTGCTGCCGTCAGGCTCCAGGGCTTCTGTTGCTTTCAGCAGTACTAGTAATAAAATTTCTGATTTGAAAAACCAACCCAAATCTCTAGTACTCAACCAAATAAATCTTATGACAGTGTAATAAAAAAGCCACAGCCCTCATCTCCAGGCTCTCTCTTTATGATATCTCTGTCTTTCAAGGGGGTGAATTCTGCTCTTGCTTGCACAGATGTGTTTTGTGGTGTAAAGATGTACTTAAAGGGAGGTGCATTTTTTCATGCTGTGGTGAATTTGGCCTTTAGGTAGCAAATTATTCCCTCTGTTACTCCACTACAAGCTCATACACTTTTTCTGGGGCAGGGAATGTCTTTCTATTCAGTGCACGTGAAGGGCTGGGTGCACTGTGGTTCTGGGCCATGGTTTGGGGCTCCTAGGCACTACCACATGCTGCATAATTAATATTAGTAATGAATAATAATAATAATAATAACAGCCATAATAATAATAATGTCTGAATAGGAGGGAACCCCATAACCTTGCCCTTGGGTGCCTGAGTAGGAAACACAAGCCAAGGCAATTCAAGAGAGACACCAACAACAGGGTTACAGCAACCCCGGCAGCTGCTGGCTTTCCTAATAAGCATTATAAATGTGGCTGGGAGAGAGAGGCAGTGCACAGCAATTTCACATTACTAGGCTCCACGTACAGGGCAGTGTACCATCACCGATGGAGTCATTTCAGTCTCGACTGGAAAACCAGTGGGAATTACTGCTCTGGAACATTTTTCATTGAAGGGAGAGCAGCCCCAGGGAGAGCAGCACTGGGGTGTAAAATGAATTGCAAACAACTCTTGCTTTTATGTCTTCTATACAAATGCTTGAGTGATGAGACTCAAGCTATTATGGAAGGTTGCTCTGTGGTGCCAGCCAGTTGGTTATCACAGGGACGATTAGCAGCTCTACCTGTCACCTCTTTATTCCAATGAATGGGGCCCACTTTTGTTCTGGCAGATCTCCACTGACCCTTAATTTGTTGCAGGATGCATCCTGAGGAGGTGCTGAGCATCCCCACCTTCCAGTGATGGTAGCACTTCTCTGAAACAGGCTTCCCCTTGGGAAACGATAACAAATGGATGATTGGAATTTGTATTTTTTTGCTCCACTGTTACTGTTTTTATTCTGCCTTCATATCTAGACTTCTAGTGGTTCCAGAAGGCTGTTTGATACCTGGAGAGAGAAGGAACCTGATCTTTATGTCACTCTTGCAGGGTGGTGTTCCTGGTGCAGAAAAGCTTTTTGATAGCACAACCTGTCCTTCCACAAGCAAAGCCTGGCATAACATCATCAACTTAGCACATATTTGAGTCCTCCGGTAAAAAAGAGCAAACTGAAGCTTTGCACTCAGAAAGAATATAGGATTTGGCCTCATGTCCAAGTGACAATGTATCCCATGGTTTCCTTTTAACCTGATGTTTATTGACTCTCCCAGGAAGACCCTTAAACTGTGGCAGCAAAACAATTGTTGGAGTAAGCAAATATTGTCTGGGTAAAGGGCTTCAGCATGCCAAGCCAAATCCTGCCCTCTTCCAGTCTACTGTAAACCCAAAGAAACTCTCTGATTTTTGTGCCATTATTGGGAAAGCAAAGCCCAACTCTTCAGGGCCCTTCCCAGTTGTTCCTGGAAGGGTCAGTCTCTGCTCTGAAATCCACCACACCCTTGCTCTTGCCAGCAACCAGCTCCCAGGTCACAGCCATTAACCTACTGGTGGTGCATTTCAATCAGTTTTTATGCCCCTGCTCCTCTCTCATGGAAGGCTTTTCCTGAACTTCACTCCTCTGATGTTTAGAAATCTTCACATTTCCAGCCTTACAGCCAGTTTGTTCGTGTGCCAACATTGTCCTTTTGCTTAAATACCTCATTTCCCTCCATGGCGCTTGCCCACCTTCCCCTCCCTAGGATGTATTTATAGAGAGCAATTGCATTCACTGCTAACCAATGCTCAGCACCTTCCAGTATAGGTCCCTGGCATTACAGACACAGCTTAAAGTGCTTCCTCTGTGTCTGAACGCAAGTAGAGTTCCCACCCTGTTCCAAACATGGTGCTTGCACACGCTGGATCTGTTCCAAACGGCCTCAGGATTGCCTATATCCTTAATTTAAATGGAAACAAAAATAAATCTCAACCCAAGCTGTCTCACGGGACAGGCTCTCTGCAAACAATGGAGATCCATGCCCTTCTCTCAGTTCCCTCTGCCTGAGAAAAAAAGGGCAACTCTAAGTTGCCGAGGCTGAATTCCCTTCCCGCCTTGCTGGTGCTCTCCCCCTGCCCTGCTCCCGAGGTCTCACTGGGGAGGGAAGCCCCTGCAGTGGTGCTGATAGGACTGGAGTTGTCTGGCTGCCAGGGTGAATCAGAACAGCTCCGTCTCTAACATCCCACCGCCTGTTAATTAATGCATTAATGAATTGCCTTCTAATTCCTATAATCACCCTTATTTTTGGGGGTGAGCAGGCTTTCAAGGTTGCACAGCTTGCCCAAGGCCACGTAAGAAGTAAGTGGCAGAGCTGAGAAAGAAACCTGGTTGCCCTGACTCCTGGGCTGGGCCAAATTGCTCTCCTTTTGGTAAAACATCCTACGCACCATTTCCTTCGCTCCAGCAAATGCACTTGGTGCGACGAAGCACCTTTTTTTTTTGCCTTACAGCAAGACTGCAGCTAAGCGTGTAACAAACTGAGATTTGAAGCTGCCTTCAGCAGTTCCTAATCTCTGCAAACGTTATACTCTTTGTGGTAAGGAGCTTGAGAAGCTCTCCCTGCCTCCTTTGTGAAGGCAGATACGTGGAACTGGCAGGGTATTGTTTTCACTTCTGAGTCAAGCTCGCCTTCTGTGCGCAGATAAAACTTCCTTCAAAGTCAAGAAGAGTTTTGCTGAAGTGCATTAGCCCAATTTGTTTTTGACTTGTATGTTACTTCACTGACATAAACAAGTACAAACTAGTGCTAATGCTATAGGCAGCCAGTACGGCTACTGCAGGGGGAACTGGTTTGTGATCTGTTAGTGCATTGATGGGAAAACTGTTCAGTTCTGATGATCAAACATCTGTTTTCCTGTAATTAATATTTTTTCTTCACTTGTTCACAGTAATGCTTATTTTTGCACGTCTAAGTTAAAAATAACTTCCCGTAACATCATGTGTAGACATGAATGGGATTATCATCAGTATGTTTGATATTATCATTATTTTTTTTTGTTATTTCACTACTATTATTATTCAGTGTTCATCATAAAGGTAATATTTCGAGACAAATTAGGCAGAATTTATATTGACCAAATCCATCCTAGAGCTGCTTCATCACCTTTAAGTGACTCATCTTGAGATGGTTTTGTGAACATTGTACATAAAGTGACATTTACCTTCTTTTCAATTTTCTGTGTAGTTGTTATTCACCAGGGCAGCCCATCAAATGAGAATCTAACTAACAAAAATATGCATGTAATTTATTATATGGATTCATTCTTTCAACACATTAATATTTCCTGTGAAGGGTGGAGGATTCTCAATTTACATGTATGGTTATGGCTTTTGGGTGGGAAATTTTCACCAGAAAAATAACCTTTTTGGAAAAACCTGTGTATTTTAGTACTTTTTTATTCTTTTAAAACATGAAAAATCTGGAGTGGCACCAGCATTGCCAAGGGTCTTGCTTGTTTTCTGCTTATGACTAAAATTGAAGGCAGTCTCGATTTTGTATTAAAGTTTCTATAATACACCAAAATTCAACTATTTTTTTCCCTGTACTGCAGAAGTAGGACTTTGAATGTCTTGTATTCAAGGTAAAAACCAGAACTGTAAAGTCCCACCTCTCAAATGCAGAGATTTTAATCACTCCAAGATCTGCTCAGCCTGGAGCTTCCTGCCCAGAAGAGGACCACACTGGGGTGATGGGCTGAAAAGACCTCTTCTCACTGCTTGCACTCCTGCGTGAGAGAAGACATAGGAGGGCTGTTGGGGAGTTATGGAGAAGAGTCCGTGGAAGTCCTAAAGAAAGAGATCAGAGGAGGAGGCAGAAGGGAGGCTCCTGCCTGGTGGTGTGAAGATTGCTGATTCAGGGCTGCAGCCCTTGCAGGAGTTAGTGTGCTCTGCAGTGCGAAGGGAGCCAAGCCACTTATGCAATATTAATATTAATAACTGCTTTGCACTTCTATAGTGCCTTTCATCCGAGGATTTCAAAGCGCTTTACAAACATTAATTAATTAAGGCCCATAACACCCTGTGAGGTAATGCAAGTAGATATTACAGCTCATGCAGAGGCCAGAATTGCCAGCATTACAGGTATAATCCTCTAGCAAGAGTTAACTTATTCTTGAGCAAGCTTTCTTACTTATAGGCATAAACAGGCTTCCCTTTAACACCGAGCGTGTCTTTTTTTCTTTTTTTCCTTCCTCCCCTTGATCCGTCAGTCTTCACACAAGCAAAACTCCCACTACGAGGCAGCCAAATGAGGTGAATGAGCAGTACTTCCATCTCCCAGCTCACTGCTTCCTCTTTGATCGTCTGATAAAATTGTAGGATATTGAGAGGCTGCAGAGTTGTGTCACATATTAGTGTCCTGCTTCTGTGGGGTTTCCCTGTTCTAAATATACTTTGCACCAGAGAGATTAAAAAAAGGAAGTGACCTAAAATATGTTTTATGGCACCTGCTTATCAGATGACCTCCCAGCAACCTGCAGACATTAGCTAATGTAGCCCTCATTGCAGCTGGTCATAAATGTCATTAGTGCCATTTTAGCCAAGGATTTTTTAACTGTGCCCAGCTCCTGTATTTCAGGGCTGTTTGAGGCTGGTGAGGAAAAGGTGACCTCTTAAATCTTCTACCCTGTTCATTGCAGACCCTCATTTAACACTGGTCTTCCACTTCATCAGCTCAACATTTGCACCCATCCTGTTTTCAGCCTGCTTTTTCCTCTGTGGGAAGGTGTGAGATGCTTTTCCATCCATTCCTGTCCATTCCACGTGGGAATAGAGTAGGGTCAAGCTGAGTGAGCTGCATTCCAGCTATCTCTGAGTTCACCTACAAAGGGGTGCTATCCCAAAATCCAGCACTGAGGACACACTGAGAGCTGGGTTGACATCTCTGGCCACGTTGAGTCATGTCACTCATTTAAATATGCTGGCACATGTCCCTCTGTCCGTCCTGGCAGGAGCAGACCTGTCCAAGGGGAAGCCAGGTGGTTGGAAAAGCCATATTTGTGCTCTTATGTTCCAGTGCTCACAGGTACTCCATGGTCTGCAACACGTAGAAAATTGCTGTTTATTGTGTATGCCAAAAAAGACCCATTTTTCTGCCATTAGCCCATGTCCCATCATCTCCCTCTCCCTTTTGGGATTGATGGAGCTGACCCCTCCATCTCCAAGCTCTGCTCACAAGGGCAGTGTTATGTCCATCCCACCTGACCATTTTGGTAGCCATCCACTGCATCTGGAGAGGCACAAAGGGATCTTTGGGGGAAATTAGTGCAGAGCACAACTTCTCCAGGATTTGCCCATTCAACTGCATTCTGAAACTGCACAGACATTAGCTAATTAATGTGGTGAGTTCATTAAACCAATTAATTGCATTTCTTTCTGTGAGTGGGCTATCAGTCATCTTCATAGAGTGCTGTTTAGGGCATTAAAAATATTCTCTTCATCAAATTAAACTTTATTAAATAATAACTCCTTCCAAATTCTGGGCTAGGAATGAACAACGTCACTCTAACCACAAAAGCTGTTTATTGCGCATAAACTTCTTTTACTGCCCTGCCAGCTGTGATAAAACCAATTCAGATGCATATTCTCAGTACAGTAAGCACTTTCTCCCTTTTCATAGTCTTGCATTAACCCAAAGACTTTTGTGCAGAACTCCCACTGAAATCAATGGGAATTTTGTGTGTGCAAAGAATGCAAGGTTGGGAAGTTATACATCCTCATGTTGGCCAGCAAAGGCATTGTGCTTGCCACAAGGGGCTTTTTGGCAGGCAGGAGAGTGTTTTGCATTTTTCAAAGACAAGCAGAACTGAAGAAACACTTAAAGGCAAGGGGAAAAAAAAAAGAAAAGTAATAAAAAAATTGTCTTTTGATTTTGATTCTCCTTAATTCTAATGTGAGTCTGAAAATACCTCTATTTTAAAGGAATTTTAAGATTTGCCTTTTAATACAACCACTTTTTTAAGTTTAAAAATATCTTCATTTTATGGAACTTCTCAAAACTCATGGGTGTATCTGTTAGAAGACATTTTTAGCAAGGCTTTTTTCCCTCAGTATTTGTTACACAGCAAAGTTAAAAGGTGCTAGGATAATAATAATAATAATAATAATAATAATAATAATAATAATAATAATAATGACAATTGTTTCTCAAGCAATTCAACAAAAATATTTCAGTTTTAGGTTTTAATATATAAATTTCTGCTTTCTAACTTCAATTTTAAAAAATGGTTTGGGGAACTTTTTATTTTTGCTAAAGGTACCCCAGAAAGTTTCTATTTTAAGATATTTTGAGTGTGCAGTGAACACCAGGTCTGATTCTTTGCACTCAAAAATTAATCACATATTAGTAATTGCTGTAATTTCATCCTTGAAGATCTACTTGATATTGATTTATGCCTGCCTAAGAGCAAGTAAAGGCAGCATTTCCAAAGCTTTAGTAAGAGAAAAGGACACAAATGTCTAAGTGCCATTGCAGATGTCTAAGTGGCCTAGATGTTCAATCCCCATTCAGCAACCAGCCCTGTTTTGTGATCTTAGGTTGTGGATACCCCATCACTGGAAATGTTCAAGACCAGGTTGTACAGGACCCTAAGCCACTTGGTCTAATGGAAGTTGTTCCTGCCCATGGCAGGGGCTTGGAATTAGATTATTTTTAAGACCCTTTCCAACCCAAAACATTCTGTGATTCCACAATTCTATGATTTTATGATTCTGCATGCTCTGGTGCTCCTGAGGTCCAAGAACAGGTCTCAGTGGCCCTGGCAGGGTGTCACTCCACATGGGGCTAAGGAGGGAGGGGCACGTAGCATTCTTTCTAGTTGAGGAACCCCTTTGCCTACTTCATGGGTAGTTGCTCCAACCACTTGGCACCTATCTAACACTGTACTCATATGCACTTACCCATTAAAAAAAAATACGTCAAGTTTTGACTGCTTGTAGCCTTTGAAGGAACTTAGGGAAGAAATTTGTTGGAAAATTGTGTCTTCCCTTCCCCCCACCCCTTTGTTTTCCATGTCATGCTCCACATTTCTCCATGAAGGCTTAAAGCTGCTCAATGGCTCAGATTTTCTGACCTATCTGTGTTCTGCCAAAAGTGTTTGACCTCCACAAGGAGAGCTGAGTAGCCAAACTCTGGGTTTTGGATTTCTTTTGCCATCCCAAGCACCTAAAATGCAGCCATTACAGCACCTAGCTTGCAAATCCTTAAGTCTTCTCATTAAGTCTAGCTTTTAGTTTTGTGGCTCTTTGAGAAACATCAGCCTTAGATGGAAAAATCTGCCTTAGTACATCTAGGATGTTTATGTCGAAACTTGATAGCACAAAGGCCCTAACTTCACAGCTTCTTCAACTCATCATTCGTTTTATTAATTAAATTACGGCAATTTATATCAAACATGCTAAGATTAAATTGGAGACTCTTGGAAGAACTCCAACCAATTAGAATGATAGTTAAAAATAAATTCATATCTAAAAGAGAAAGAAACCTGAAAGACCACAGCAGGCCACAAAACATTGTAAGAACTTGAAAATAAAGCTGCAGGGAAAAAATCAAATGCATTGTGGCCAATATTATTCTCCCATCAATAAATACCATATCTTTCACTGCTTATGGTAATTGCCCCAGTGATTCCCCTTAAAGTGGTTCTTGAGCACTTAGAGGGCCTGTTGATAGCATCTAATCAAGTCTCAAAGCAATGGTGTGAAAGCACAAATAGGAATCACAACCTAGGCTGAGAAAAATGTGGTCTTTAAAATGTGCTGATTTGACAAAAGGTTGTTGTTTGTCACAGACATTAGTTTTTATCTGCTTAGTGGATAATTCTTCCAGAGGGGTGTCTGCAGCATCTCTCTGACATTGCTGCTCAGCTTGACATGAGGCGGATTTTCCAGTAAAAGTATATATTGAAGTAAAATAGGTCCAAACTCCAATTGCTTCTTCAAATGGATTTTTTTTCTGGAATCCTGGCCTGGATGCTTTGGGATGGCGTGTGACTTTTCATGGGTTCCTGCCTGAGGCCTGCTGCTTTCTTCAGCCTGAAAAATGTCAGGAAGGAACTCATGCTACCGTGAAAATGTTGTCTTAAACATGGTTGTCACACCAAACGGAAGTGGGCTTGGTGGTTTTGTTTTTTTTCTTTTGGAAAGTGTTTTGAGTCAGAGCTAACATCCATGAAAGCTGATTGCTGACCTTAATTGCCTCTTGGGAAGTAGGCACAATGTCACATTTGTTGTGTGCAAAATGACATTCTCAATTTCCATTCGTTACCAGAGCCCATCAACTTTCATGGATTTTAAGAATTATTCAGCTGAATCTCTCTTCATGCTCCTTTTGCAGCCAGGACTTGTAAATTTCACAGGCTAGATCCTGCAGAAAATGCCTAAGTGGCCATCAGTGTGGAGGGCCCTGTTTGGGTTTAGAAATTTTGCATGTTTTCACAACAGAAGAAACACTTTGCATGCATATTTTGCCAATTCCTAGATGATCCTGGCTATTTTTTTACTGTGCAGCTCACAAGACGCTCAAAGTGCCCATAAATGATTTGTGGCAGAAGGGATTTGCCAAATACAAAAAAGATTTCTGGGATTCTGTTCAAGTAATACCATAGAAAGTATGCAGCAGAAGAGAGGCACATAGGGATTTTCAGGCAACATCCTTCAACTGGATATACTGAACATGATCTTGTGATAATTTTATGTATATGTGTTATTCTTCCTGATGACCACACACAAAATTTGATGTCCTTTTGTTCGCTTACCAGTGAATGTTATATTTTGCTTATTATTTAGATTTCCTTAGGCTTTAATGGCATATTCTAGATTTTACAGAAATGTTCCAGAATTTATCCCTTCCAAGGTGGTATGTGCTGTTTGAAATTAAACTAAAAGACATCTCTTTGATGTTACTTTTCATTCTAAACTTAGCCATCGCATGCCAAAGCCCCACTTTTGATTGAACACAGCTTTCTTCATTTTTGTAAGTTTTTTTTAAAGTAAAGATCTCATTAAAAATTAAATTTTCATTCCCCTGTAATGTATCAGCAAGATTACAGAACTCTGATTTACTGTTAGGATCGGAAATTAACTTCAAAAGACAAGAAATGGAAAGTGGTGGCTTATTCTCCCATGGCATATTACAGCAGTAAGAGACAGAATGATATAGTGATATCAGAAATGTATTTTTCTCTCAAATGGAGAAAACTATATCAATTCATTTCACACCTGCATATTTACTTGCATTTCAGGACACTTTTCTACCCTAAGTAAACATTTGGAATAAGTGACAAGCTGGTATTATTATCGTAAAATACGCTGGCAGATAAGAAGTTTCACTTTTCTGATGCATCTGCTGCCAGGCATTATTCCCTATTATATATATTTTAAATTAAATTAGGTAAAGTATTGAGTGTTTGGGCTTGCATCCAGCTGCA
Source organism: Monarcha castaneiventris obscurior (assembly GCA_026261815.1). Classification (NCBI taxonomy): domain Eukaryota; kingdom Metazoa; phylum Chordata; class Aves; order Passeriformes; family Monarchidae; genus Monarcha; species Monarcha castaneiventris. Next base: position 16,238,320 of record JAMPIT010000174.1, on the reverse strand, counting down.
CATTTAAACCCACTCTTGACAGCAAGCAGGAGTGGTCCCACTGAACCTGGTTATATGCCATAAAGGAACTATGCATTGAATTGCCCAACTGGGTCTGAGCCAGGGTGCAGAATATTTTGAGGATCCAGGCCATCCCACAGTCACCTCTATGGTTTCTGAGTATCTGCCTTAAGTCATTCAATTTTTTGCAATGGCATCTCTGTTGTGGTATATTATCCCTCCTTCCTTCATAAAAACCTTTATTGAAGTTTCAACTTTGTCCTTAAGGCCTGATCCAGACCAGGATAGGAGGCATTACATTCCCAGCTGCCATTGGAGCTGGCTGAAGTCATCCACATGGGTTCAGGCATCTTGCTGGAAGAGGCCTTGTGCTTACCCTGCTTGTTTTTAGCTCTGTGGACTTTTTTGAAGGGTAGACCTGGGGAAGAAATCTTTCTGTCCTGAGAGATTCACCACCAGAGAAAGTTCTGTCACTTGCAGAAGGTGCTAACACAGGGGTGTTTAACACTTATTCCAAATGGGACAACTCATAGCAGTACCTAACTCTTGAGCACCTGTGCCCAGAAGGGACCCCCAACTCAGTGTTGAGACCTCATGTCAGTATGTGACCTGCATTTAATACCTTACAGAAATCCTGCCAAAGCCCCACACTGAGCAGAAAAGAAAGAAAGAAAACACAAAGTGGAAGTGCCCAAACCAGGGCTGCAGGGAAGTATGGCTGGGACAGGTAGGTCCCAGGCTTCACCTAAGCAGGTCTTCAAAGGACTAAGCAAAGTCAGCTTTGCTTTGCTCCTTTCAAAAAACACAGTCACCAAAGCAAAAGGAGGAGCTTCTCACCATTTATGTTGCAGTTCAGTGGTTAAAACCACTTGCCCAAGAAAAGCAAGACAAGTTTTGGGTTTGCCTCTGCCTGGGAGGTTCAAACCTACGTTTCCCAATTGCCATGGGAGTACCCCAGCCACAAGACTGCAGGTGACGCTGGGTGGAGAAAGCATTTCTGCATTCCTTGGTCAAGCTGTGGGACTGTGCAGGAAAGATGAAGAGATTCCCACGACCCTTTGAGAGGAGAAAGAGATGCTGGGCTTCTGGGGCATTTCCCCTTTTGTGTCAGCCTGATATCTGTTTATCTAGACACAGTATGAGATTTGGATTTGGGAAGGGGAAGTGACAATTTTGTGAGTGAGTCAGAGAGGCATTTAATGAATAAAGAGTTTTCTCCTAGAAATTATACCCTCTGAGATCCTTCAAATCTCAGTCCACAGCTCTGTGGTGCAAAATACTCATGCAACAAGAAAAAAAAGTGGAACCCAAAATTTAGGACAGTCCTCTTTTTAAATCCTAGAACATGGACACATATTCTGCTTGAAAGTCACCTTGAGGTACCATGACTCCTTCATTGCTTTCTCTCTACTCATCAACATAGTTTGAAGGAGGAAACAAATACTTTCTCCTTCCCATGCCCCGGATCTCACCCTCACCCAATAGTTCAGAGTTTAGGATGGTTTAATGGGAAATGGGAACTCTGAACCCCTGGGGCTGAGGAGGGCCCAGGACCCACTGTCCTGGTTCCCAGATGAGTGCTTTAATCCTGGGGTTATTACAGGAGCAGAGGGCACTGTCACTGCTGCCTCTTCCCCTGCCAGCTGCATTTAAAAGAAGAAAGCAACTATGAGTGCATTCTTGAAGGGTGTGATCTTGTGAGTGAGAGGTAGGTGTGTTCCTAGAATTTCTCCAGGATTGGGTCCCTCAGGGGACTCTGGTGCCACCTTGCCTTGCCATGCTGGATTGTAGTGGGGCTGCCCAAGCCAAGCCAGGCACACAATGAACTGAGGCCCCTCCAGGGTGAGATGGGGGAAAGAGGGGCTTAGGGATTGTGGTTTTTTTTGATTGTTGAAATTCCCTCAAGTCTTTTCTGTTAGATGTTATCAGCAAGCACTGAGGTCGTTTAGGAAGTGCAGCCTCCATGGAGCCCTTTAATGGACACCCAGAATTCCCTTTCTAGGATATTGTCTTCCTTTCACAAACCATATAGAGAAACTGCAGAAGTGCCTTAATGCAGGGTCCTGATCAGTTCAAATGACATGTGGGCTTCCGCATAATTGCTTTGCTCTGAAAAGGGTAGATTTGGATTAAATGTAAAAAAATTCTTTGTGAGTGGTGAGACACTGGAAGAGCTTGCCAAGAGAAGCTGTGGACGCCCCATCCCTGGAAGTGTTCTAGACCATGTTGGATGAGGCTTGAGCAACTTGGGTTAGTGGAAAGTGCTCCTGGCCATGGCAGGGATGTTGAAACTGGATGATCTTTGAGGTCCCTTTCAGCCCAAACTATTCTATAAACTTGGACTAAAGTATATGGGGTTAAGCATTGGACTTAAGTATGTGCTTAAGTGATGTGCCTTAAGTAGGTAGGCTAAAGGCAGGTTACTGGGAGCTGCCTCTCAGTATCCTGGCCATTACTTTTAATTGTTTTCCTCTGTTACTCCCTACGAAACAAAACCAGTTTAGTAAAAATGGTTGCCTGTGTGTGCTAAAGCAACACAGGACATTAATCTGGAAAATAGGGCCATGTCTCCACTGAGATCATATGGGATCCTTTTTGTCTCACCTAACGCGATTTCCCAGTTTACAAGATGGAAATAGCTTTCCTGTGACTGAAGGCGTCTTTCACACACTGTTTCTTTAAATTATCATTTGCAATCCCTCAAAGAGAAAGAGGCAAAGGAAACTGGGTGGGAATTAGTTACTCCTTCACGTACATTGCACTAGTTACTGTGTGGGAGGATCATTATTTCTAATGATGATGGATGGTTCCTATATGAAAGGGTTTTTGCCTGTGTTGTTCCCTCAGTTGGAGCAAGAAAGGGTTACTATTTTAATGAGAGAAGTTGAAATACAATTTATTGAGAGGGATGAAAAAGAAAAACCACAAAAGCTGAATCAAAACAAATGGAATGCTTTACCTGATCACTGTTATGGCGTTGCTGCTTTCATAAGGTGTACACACACACACACACACACAGAGCCACCGAGCTCTGACTTCAACTGTTTTGTACAATCTCTTTTTTCCCTCGTGTCTTCAGAAGACAGTTTTCTCCAAATAAATATTTCCAAAGCTTATTGTTACTCAAAACACAAAGAGGGGGAAAGGTGACTACAAAAATCTTATACGCTGACAATTTGTTCTTCTTTTTTTAACAGCCCCCGACAGGGACCGTCTCTATTGCGTAAGGACAGAAACCCGACACCTTATCTCACCTATGTGCCACTATTACTGGGAGCCCTGAAGGTGCTACCCAAAACAATGGCAAAAAAATCTGCTAAACGGGGACCCTCAGAAAAGCGCAGCATAAAAGCATCAGTTTATTCCCATCCATACTCAGCTGATTAAACTGAGGAGTTGTCATGAAGATGGGTAGATAAATAAATTGATCATATCTTTTTTTTTTTTAATAATTGCAGCCTTCAAACTTAACATATTTTGACAGTGGAGTATATTAAAAACCATTAAAACAGCTGTTTTGCTGTAGGGAATATTACTTGTGGGTTGAATGCAGAGATATGTGTAGGTATTTATTCAGTAATCAATCATAGAGAGAAAAGACCTCGAATTTCAGTTGGAAGTTTTTATTTTTATCCTTTTCCTTACTACTGGTCTTTAAACCTGCTCTGAGGAAAGCTATACATGCCCGGCTGGTGCTCATCAAAAGCAAGCAATCACAGCTAAATCAGCATGCAAAATGCCACTCAACCTTGGGCCTTTATTAAAATTTGCTGGGACTCAATTTGAGATAGCGATCGTTCTTATTAAAAAGCAAAATGTAAGATAGTTTTTTTATATAAATCTCTGGATGGAATGGAATTGTTAATCAGCATAGGCTGATGTGATTTCTCTGTTGCAAATCCTGCCGAGGGCTCAGAAGTGGCACATTACCATAATTCCTAGGCTAGAGCTGGCAGCTTGAAAAAGACCTGCAAGAATCTTTAAAATGCTTAAGCAAAGCTGTAAGTCACAGCAAACAACACACACTGGGGATGGTTACCACAGGTTCGTTGTGTTATATAACAAAGTTTCCTCCTTATGTCTGTTTGCTCTTACCACAATTTGCTGTTTTGTTGGGTAATTGTTTATGTCTTCTTGAGAAAAAGAACAACAAAAACAAAATTCTAAATCTAACCAAAGCTCTGTTATTTCCTCTAAAACCCAACCTATTTTTATACAAACCCCTCTGCTGTGTATTATATGAACCATACATTCATATGTATCATATGAATTTGATATGTGGCATCACTCAACTAAGTATATATTTATGCATATGTATTTTCGCCTTTAAACTAGCACCAATTATTTCATGATCAGTTTATCACCTTTTTATTTCCCTGGTCCTTTCCTGCTCCTCTGCTGGTGCATTTCAGCCCTGAAGTATCTGCAGGTCAGCAGTAAACATATCTCCATGACTATTTTGTATATTAATTTTAAAATGTTGTTGAGCTATTTGTTATCCCAGGCACTAATAAAATTAAACTACTATTATAATTAATAAGGAACACTAAGTAATGCAAATGACAATTATTTTCTATGATTGAAAACATGATGCTAATCACTGCAGATAGAAAACTCCACAGCTGAACTCTGCATGACCAGTACGATTATGTTTTATCTTTAATATTATTACAACATTCAAAGTCTTCTGTTGTGCCTATATTAGACACTGCACAAATGTATGACAAAGAAGAACTGTTTTTCTACATATGTTTTGTTCCATCTGTAAATATAAAGAGCCAAGGATAATAACCAGGAAAACATGGTCCATACAAATGTCATAGTAATTCACTGGCAATACATTCTGGAGGCTATGGCATCAATAAGAAATATTTTCATTGACTTGGATGCTTTTGGCTCAGGATCCAAGACCAATGGTTGGCTGCTTTCTTCTTTAATCAGGAATGCACAAGAGGGAAAGGAAACAGAGAGTCTTTTAATGAGGTACTTCTACCTTAATATTGCTGGTCCAAATCTCGTCCAGGCCAGTAATGGGCAAAAGTAATTTTTTTTTTTTTTTTGGTTTAGGGTATGGGAAATAAAGATGTTACTCCTGGTCCAGTTCTCATGGGACATGTGTCCACCAAAGAAAAGTATTTCCTCCCAGGACTTTGTTGAGGTGTTCAGAGTTAAGACACTGGAAACTCACTGCACAAAGGGTGAGCTGCTACCTGTTGACCTACAGGACAGCCTTTGCAAACTGATGCATATGGAAAGTGAAAACTTGTTCTGATGTTGATTCTTCCGTACCTGCTTGAAGATTGTGAGAACAAATCGGTCATAGATTGCTGCCTGATAGTCATGAGTAAATTTTAATTCCAGCATGCAGGCAACTCCCTTTGGAAGGGAAAGACAGGCTCAATTGCACATGGAGAGACAGAATTGCAACCTTGCAAAAATCAGAGACTTTGTTTCGAGAGCCAAACAAAATTGAATGTGTTCCCCCCACACACATACATACACTATCATCAAATATTATCAATTTAATTGCTCGACTCCTGCAGCTGTGAGCACAATATATCAGCTTGACTGGAATGGAATTCGTAATTCTGTAAGACACATTCGAAAGTAAAATATTGAGCTAAATTTTCAGCTAATGAGAATCAGCATAGTTCCACTAACCTCAGATAAGCTACTGAGCAAGCAGGAATCGTTCGAGTTCCTCTGACTTAGTTGGAATGCCTTCACTCGATTCAGCAGAGGAATATGAATTTACTCCAAGAATTTGTGTTTCTGCACCTTTTTAGGGATCTGATATATCCAGTGCTCGGAACGAGCCAGCACGATGTGATACACCCCAGCAGATCTTCTCCAAACATCAGCGGCTCTGCCGGGGAGCTGTGCTGGCGAACTCGCTGTCACAGGATGCTGTCAATGCTTAAAATCTACACAGCTTAGGGGGGCCACTGGAGAAGTTAATGGAAGAGAAAGCTGTTTAAAGTTGTTAAATATAAGGACATGATCTCTGGCTCAGAAACTCTCGAACTGCAAATTTCTGGCGTACTTGGGAAGTACCATCATGCGCCCGCACTTTTCTTATGTTCGGTGCGTATTTGCTTTTGGCCTTTTTTAAAACAGGATCCTAAGTTGAGAGGACCTTTGCCCTTGACTAATATAGCTGATTTTAAGTTCCCAAAAAAGGGATTATGAACCAGAACTTTTTTCCTTTCTTGTCAGGGATTTTGCCTCCTTTTCCCTCACTCTAACACACACTTTCCACTTTATTTTGAGTATATAATTAAAAAAAGATAGTTAATAAATAGAAGAACATAAACTTCACGTATCCATTTTTAGCTATTCTAGGAACAAGGGAAGATTAGGAATATTTACCCTGGGTAAATTTCCCACTCCATACCATCCTACCAGCTCACAGAGTTTAGTGATGGCATTTTTATGAATTAGGTAGAACATTTGCCTTCTATGCTTTAGTCAAATTATTATCTCTAAAGATGAAGTCTCAATTGTCTATAACTGATAGAGATATGTACATATAAATATGTATACATATATAGGTATACATACATATTTATATGTATATATATTACTAGAAAAATGAGTTATTTTATCTCAGAGGTAGTAATTTTTGCCTGAACAAAGGAGATGAAAATAATAACACCTTTCCCTTGTTTTGCTAGGCTATTATTGATTTACTTAGGTGCAAAGCCATGGAGAATTGGGCCCTTTACATTTAATTCCGTGTGTTTCCCAACTACTGCCATGTGACCTATTTGAATGAAGTTTAGCATTCTTGAAGGGTTATGTAAACGTATATGTTAGTGAATAAACAGATGGTTTTTAATGAAAAACATCTTTTCATGTGCTGTGTCACACTGATTTGATTTTTTATTTATGGTATCAGATCTTTGATGTAATGGAAAAATGCGTAGAGCTGAGTTTACAAAGCCCAAATTCGAGTGGACATCCTTTAAAAAGGTAGGAAAATTTACACTGCATCAACTAGTGGTAGGTGAACTAGAACAGCCGATTTTTTATTGTTAGTGCTTGAGAACAAAAAGATGCAGATTCTGATCCTTTGGCTACCCAGCAGATCTGTTTTCCGGGTATCAGAAATGCCCTGGCAGATTGAGGAAAACAGCCTCATTTTTCAATTTGAAACAGCAATCAGGTTGGAAGAGACAGAAATTATCTCCCAGGGAAAAAAAAAATAAAGGGAAGAAAATAAAATTGAAAAAAGCCAAAGGATAAACCTAAAAACCCCCCAACCTAAAAACTTAAAGAGATATTTGGTTTATTTCCATTCGCATCAAGTCAAAATGGAACAGGAGGTTAGATGCCTGTGCTGCATTTATTTATTTTTTTGAATGACTGGATTTTTTAGAATCAGGTTACGCAGCTGGACTTCACATTGCATTTGCTGCGGCTGCTTCATCAGAAATGCTGGTAGTATTTGTCAGCCTGGAAGTGTCTTGAGGCTGCTTCTGAGAGATACAAGGAGGCAACTGATAAGGAGAGCATCAGAAGGGCAGTTAATTGCCTCCAGTCTCTCGGTGCCGGGGAATATTTAAAATCTATGGGATTAAAGGCAGATTAAAAACTGTGGAAGCAGGAGCCCAATAGCGCTGAAAGATCATAATCAGCAAGGGTAATGGCAGAGCAAAAATGAATGTGGCAAATAAAATGACAGATAGGAAATTCAGATCCGCTTCTAATGCTCGAAGTTCCATCTTGTAAGCACAATTCATCTACGTGTAAATCATTTTTTGGCTTCAAGCTTATCAGCCAATCGGTGAATTAAAAATGCTCTTTCCTTGGAGGATTAAAGAGGTTGATTGAAGTCAGTGTGAAAACTGGCTAATAAGTCTGGAAATGTCAGGAGGGTGCTTCATAGGAACTCAGTGTACTTTTTCTATCAGGGCTATGAAACAGGAAGTTTGAAAAGCTCTGTAGTTCTGTTACTTTGAGAAATGCTTTTGTGTTGTTTTTTTTTTTTTTCCCTCCTGTGTGTCAGAGTGTCATGCAGAAATATTTTAATTTGCAAGATGAATGGCGATAGACGCAAATGTTGAAAAATGAGATTGGGTGAATTCACTAAAATATGCAGAGAAGTAAGAGAAATTTCATTTCAGAAAGCACAGTGAATGCATATCATGGCCATGGGAAGTTCTAGGTTCCAGGCCATGAACTGCTTAGACATGTCCCACCTTGGAAAGGATGTTTAAACTTTGCTTCTTTTCCATGCCTAAAAATCTAGCGTAGGTGGTGAGGCCAGGGATTGTGCTAAGGCAGCCTCTCTGCTAAACAGGAGCTCCCAGGGCATCTCCACACACTGTGCATATATAAAAAAATACAGTCCCATACGATATGGAGGCTTTCCATTAGTGCTGTTAAAAATTGACCAAGTTTCTCAGAGCTTTACATGCTAGAAATGTACTGTTAGTGTTTCCACGGGCAATATTTCCATCTGCAATGCCCACACTGGTAAATGCAAATACACTTCCATGAGTGTATTTGGAAATTTGGACCACAGTTTTCTGAAATGATTCCTCATGTTTATTTGTGGACTTATATTCTTCCTTTGTTTCAGCCCAAAATCACAAAGGGGTTCAAAAATGTCCTCAAACAAGAGAATTTTCTGGAGGGAAAGCTGCTACCTGGGCATACCAGTTTCTCTGCTCCTGGGCTCACATCAGAAAGAAGTCGAGGGATGAGTTCGTGGGAGAACCCACTGATTAATCCTATCTTTCATTAGTATAGGGAGAATTAGCCCTTGGGGTTGTTAGAGCCGTGAAAAACAGCAAATGAATGAGAATGCAAATGGGGTAAGAAAGGAACTGATCATTAAAGTCTCAGCAACTGAGACTAAGAATTCTCCAGCTCACTCTCACCTCCTGCTCCACACAGGTAACTGGTGTCCTACACAATAGGAATGCAGCCATGTCCTTTCTCACCCACCCCATGAGCCAGATATGGCTGGTTGGCCCAGTCTGTTAGAGGACACTTGCTGGGAGATCCATGCTTTGGCAGCAGCTTTTGCAGGGATCCAGCATTTTGCTCCAAGTACATGACCCATTTCATGGTCTCATCAGGATCAGATGTCCCCAGCATGTCCTTTTTCTTTCTCCCATGTGATTCTGAGGAATATAGACCCACACAGAATTTAAAGGATAAAAAGGAGTTAATTTGCTGTAAGGAAGTCTTGCTTATATTTAGTTTACAGGGCCCAGAAAATGTAAAAAAGCAACATGAACGGATCTTTGCCTGCTTCTAGTCTCTAACGTCATTTACTACATCCCCTCCTTGAGTTTGGAACACCAAATTGGTGAGCTGGCCCATACTTTCATGCACTGTTTTGTTCACAACCACCACCAAAGAAACAACAAAGATGCCCACAGATTCAAAAATGTTATCTCACAGCTCTCTGCAGCTCCCTGATTCCCGACTCTTTGATACAGGCACCTCCGGCGAGGAGAAGCAATGGAGACACTGGATTCCTCTCCCCGCTGTGAGATGTGGTTCTGTTCTTTTTTGCCTCATGACTGATTTTCATATGAAAGGCTCTAACTAGAGCAACTCTAACCCAGAGCCCACGCTGGCCAGCTGAGAGTATAACCACGAGATTGGGAGCAGTGGTCTACGTGTGTCTGGGTTCCAGGAGATTCCTTTGATCTCCGTATGCCCCCTAGAATGCACTTCTGTGCAGCTTCAAGAAGAAGAGACGGCTGCACATCCTATCTCCCCAGTCTCAACCTCATTTTACCCCCCTTGGTTTGGGCCCTCTCTTGGGAGGTGGGAAATGTGGTTTGGATCCCTCCAGGATGAAGAAAGCACTGAAGCCAGATTTCTCACTTCATGGGCCAGCGATTTTGCTAACTTGTCTCCTGATTAAAAAAAAAGGTGTGTGCACCTCTGTCTTGGTCTGTGTTTAAAAAGAGTGAGCAAAGCACAGCTCTGAGTGCTTCCAGATGTCTCCCCTCGGGAGTGGGCTTGGCCCTCTGGAACCTAAGTGGAGGGAGATATTTTACTTTGCAGACCTGATTCATGTACTTTAGGAAGGGTTGGAGTTTGGGCACACCCTTTGTGCTCAGCATTTCCAAATTGGCTTGCTTTCCATGGCTTCCGATGCACCGCATGGAGTCTCGCCCCAGGGCTGCTCCCAGTTGTGGCAGACTTCCTGGTTTTAAGCCTCCAGGCTTGAGGCTGTAGCAGGACCAGAGAGGAGGTGTAAGGAAAGACTCCACTCTCTGAGATCCCTAACACTCCCTATGCATCAGGCAGGGAGAGCCCAAGGGCCTGATGCTGTGCTTTGGGCTTCTGCTTCAGGGCCAGACACCAAAAAAATTTAGCACTTAAGTCCTTTGCTTGGATCTGGTGTTAGTTTTTTAATTTGGGAGAACACTGTTGTATACAGTTTCCTCTGACTACTGGGGCTAGATTACTGAAGATATTTAGACGTCTTAAAATGGAGAGGAGAGCTTGGAAAGCTTTCCAAATCTCATAGATATAAGCACTCATTCCTTGATCTTCAACAGTACTGAGATCAGCAGGACTTTAGATATCTCATTACCTCTCTTGCACTCACTTCTGCAAACAAGGGACCTGTGTAGGGCTGAAGGCACACAAGTACCTTGTGAATATGATGCTCAGTGTCCCTGACCACATCTCCTTGGTGCATTTTGCATAAAGCCTCAAGTTTACACCTTTCTCAGACAAACTGTGCTTTGTGTCCAAGCCTGTGTTAATTTTCAGGTGTGAACCCTACCATGGCTGACCTGTACAATGCCTGATATGACCACGCAGGCATCTTGTATGGCCTAGTGGTGGCATCTGTCATCTTGGGCTTCTGTTGAACAGTTTTGGGTCTGCTATCCATAAGAATAGATAGGAATTTTTGATACTGTGTTGCTTGGCAGTCTCTGGCAGTGTGAATGTCCATGGGCTTCTTACTGGCAGAAGACCCTTAAAAAGACAGGATTTCTTCAAGTGTTTCAGCAATTTCAGTTTGGAGTTGTAGCTATATCATAGCTATGGGCTATGATATGGTTACATATCCCAGGGCTGTGGCCAAACAGCTGTTAGACCAGTGCTCGCTCTTGGCTGCTCTGTGTCTGCTTCTGCATCTGCCAAAACAGAGATGGACACAAAGGCATCAAACTTTTGCTTTCTTTCCCGCCCTGGAATCCCTGCACAGCATCGTGTCACTGCTGTTCTCAGGGGACTCAAGCCACACAGATAGAAAGTCACTGTGGCAGAGAAAGTTGAGGGTTGATGGGCAGGATGAATCTTGAAGGAATGGTTGAAAGCTGTGAGGAACGAGAGGTGCTGCTAGTGCAATTAGCTAATTAGCATGAGGTTGAGTTCTTCCTTCAGACACTCTCAGACACTTCAGTACACCCCTTAAAAAAGATGAATTGTCTAGCTACATCAGAGACAGTGAAGAAATAGGAGACCTTCCCTAAACCTGCACGTGGAAAAGAAAACATGGTGTTTCTGATACCAGTTTTCTCCAGCAGGACACCAGATGAGTTTTTAATGGCGTATCTCATGAAGGAGACCAACCCAGAAATACTAATGACTGCCAAGGTGGAGATAAGTAGCTTACGTGTGATGAGACAGAACCAGAGAAAGGATGCACAGAGCAGGGTTATGTGGCCAGAACAGCACACAAAGGAAAGGATCTTTGCAGCTGGGTTTGGGCATGAGGACTGGGGTAGAAATGCATGGTTGGGAAAGCCTTTTCCATTCTTTGCAGGGTGGATCTCAGTTCCTGAGAGTTATGATTGAAGCAGCCAAGCTTTACTTCACTACACAAAAATCATCCTTAACAGCAAAGTCTTGTACTCTTTGAAAGAGTGAAAATAAAAGTCTTTAATTGTGGGTGATGTTAGAGTAAATTACCCCAACTCACCACTGCCTGCAAATGCACACAAACATCTACTCCTTCAGCAAACATCTATAGTTTAAACTAGAGGGAACTTGATTTGTACCATGAGAAGTAAGCTAGAGGTACCTCAGGGTCACCTCAGGGTACCTGTGATCTCAAAATAAGCTGAGCTCCAAAAGGTGTAAATAATAATAATAATAATAATAATAATAATAATAATAATAATTGCAACTCCCTGGATGCAGCTGGACTTACGTGTCAGGAGTCATCCTTAATAATGATGTGCATTCATGAAATTATTATCTAATAACAGTGATTTTCCATACACCTATTAAAGTAGGTAATCACAAAACCCAGAAATCTGAGGTTTTAAAGCCCACCTGACAAACAGGAACTCCTTACTCTTTATCTTTGTAATCACAGCTCCACAAACAGCTCTCTGGGACTGGATTTTCGAAGAGGAATACTGGCCACTGGAAAACTAGAAGGACTTCTGTTGGATTGATAGTTAAGCTGATGTTATCCCAACCCAGGTACGCTCATAGGGTGGAAATCCACCTGTGGGTGCCACGAGAGTGTATGGAGAGCAAAATTTGAAGAGCAACTTCTATTTTACGTCCTGCTGTTCTGAGAAGGAGATAATCTAATGTAGCTTTCAATGACCTGTAAATGTCTGAGATCTTCCTGGGGTTTGGTGGGCAAGATGGCCCAGTGTTTCACAGCCTGCTCAGTAAACATGGTTGATAAATGTTTCAGTAACACATGCTGAGTGCCACAGCCCTCAGATTCATTTGGTTAACTATTCCTGGCTTTTCTATAAACATGGGGCTGGCTACTACATTCATGTTTTATATTTTTTTATCATAACCCAGGCAATGTGGCATGAAGGTGGCAACCTGGCACAGAGATGGGAATGAACTTCTGGGGAAAGTGCTGTGGCAGGTGAATTCTGCACAGTTCTCTGTTGTTTAGTTTTCCCTCCCTCCTTTTCTTTATGCTTTCCTCCTCACCATGAGGAGATGCTCTTCTTCTGAGCTCTGGGTTTGTATTTCAGCCTCCATTCATCTCCCTGAAGAGAATAAACTGCACTGGGTCTGATTGCAGCAGCAAAACCCATAAAGAGATTCCCCTTCTCCTCCTCTTGTGAGGGCTTTCCTTGCTCAGTCTGTCCCAGGGGGGTTGAACGCCTTCTGCCACCTCACTCTTGAGACATTAAGACCTTGAAATTTGAAAGAGGAGTGGTGTAGTCTGGAGAAAAATGGACCTGTGTCCTAACCCATGCAGCTTGTGATACGCACATTGTCGGGTGATAACAAAGGATTTACATAGGATTTACATTTTTCTTAGGGGACGTTTAGTGGAAAGGGAGCAATCAGTAGCAGTGACAGATGAATCCATTTGGCGGCAAAGGCTGCCTCTTTCACACAAATAACAGGCTTTTTCTTAATCTACAATTTGTCACTGTTTATTCGGCAGTGCAAGCCTTTTAATTGCCCTGCGGCATCCTGGGTTTGTGTTTCCTGGGAAGCAAGGGAAGAGTTTGGGGGAGTTAGAGGGCATTTGTGCCTCTGGTATAAGCCTAGAAACCTGAATGAGGCTCTCCAGAGTTCAGACAGTTTTTCTGGGTGAGAATATATGTGGAATGTCATCTGATCTGTTGCGATTCAGTCATGGACATTGTGGGGGAGGAAACAGTCTGACTCCCACCAGCAGTGGGCAGGTTGGCATTGGTGCTGCTCAGCATTTGCTTTGCTGGGACTGATGCTGGAGGGATTCACAGCTTTGTATTTGTCTTCTTAGCTCCTGTTCAGGACTTGACATGAGAACTATGAAAATCTGTCAAGTCACCTGTTGCTCCAGGGAGGCAGAGAGGACAAGAGAGGAACTCCAAGCCCACAGCTCCCCATCAACTTTTACTCACCATGTTTACTCCCACTTTGCTCCCTGGTGACTGAGATGCTTTCATCCTGGTTTCTGTTCCCTGATCCAAACATTATTTCTGCTCCAGGTATTTGTAGTCTCTATTACTAGAGAGTACTGATCCAACTTCTATCTGTAAAGGAGTGTTTGGGAATAGTGATTCCTGCCTTGGAGTTGTGGATAAACTCTGAGAAATCTCCATAATCTTTCCAGAGCAATGGGTTCCTGCTGAACACTGGATCTAATGCTATATAGCTCTGGATGTCTACATTGTTTGCCTCAGAGTCAAATCCAGAAAATCTCTACTCAAGTCATGAAATCAGTATAAAAACTATGGTTCTTTTATTTAAATGACCACTGCTTGGTTTTGGCCCCTCCCTGCTCCCCTGCCAGATTGATTATACAATTCTATTTTGGGGTGTCTCTGGAAGTTGACAAATATTATTCCGGAGAAGGTGCCTAATAAATAAACTGAGTTGTGCATCCATATGGAAGCTGATATTTATTCTGAGCAAGCAACAGGCTTCAATGTAGTTCAGGTTGGGTGGCCAAGCATTCAGAATGTAAGAAATGCAATATTAAGGTTGGGAAGTCATACACTTCATAGAATCATAGAATGGTTTGGCTTGGAAGGGACCTTAGGGATCATCTAACCCTCTGCCATGGACAGGGATACCTTCCGCTACACCAGGTTGCTCAAAGTTCCATCCCTATAGATGCATCTGTATAGGATTAGATAAACTTTCTTCCACTTTTTCTGAATTAGAACAATTTCAGGGAATGTAGTATATTTCAGAGTAATGAGAAATGAAAATGCTCTTCAGAGCAAAACTTAATTTTGGAATAAAAATATCCTTTCAATGTATAAGCGAAAAGGTAACTCAGTTGCAAACTTAGTCGTAAACCCAGTTGTCAATGTCTGCAATGGGCTTCAGATCCTCCTCCTGTCCAATGCCTTGGTCAGAACTTATAGCATTCACTCAAGTGGATATAGTTGTTCTATCATGGCAGGGGTTAATTGTCTATACAAAATTAGAAATATCAGCTTTGTCAAAAGTTGTATGTGATTGAAAACCATCCATAGAATTGGTGGCAATGGCACAATGTAGTTCATTGCCACAACACGGACAATGAAGGCCTTTTGTTTTCCCTGTTTAAAAACAAAAAGTAAGCCCAGGTTTCAACAGGTTATTTGTCTCATATAGGAACGCTTACACTCCCCTATTTTTTTGGATGCTTCCAGGACCAGAGGCAATGGGCACAAACTGAAGCACAGGAGATTCCCTCTCAGCATCAGGAAGCCCTTTTCACTGTGAGGATGACAGAGCACTGGCACAGGTCACCCAGAGAGATTGTGGAGTCTCCTTCCTTTGAGATGCTCAAAAACCATTGGGACATGGTCCTGGGCAACCATCTCCAGGCTGCCCTGCTTGAGCAGGACCAGGTGACCTCCAGAGGTCCCTTCCAACCTGAACCATTCTGTGATTTGCTCTTCAAAGGCAGGGTTAAAACCCTGCTCCCTCTCCCTGGTCCCCACACCAAGGACCTTTGTCCTTTTCCTTTGGGTTTCCAAAGGGAGTTGGGGTCAAGTTAGGACATCTCACATGTGCATGTGGAGAGCTGCTCTGCAGGTGCTTTGGGGATCTAAGGAAAGGCTGTGGCACTGGGCAGGGCAGCTGCTGGTCCTTTGTGAATCACTGAGTGCCTGGGGGCAGAGGAGGGACCTAACGGTGGCACCTGAAGCTTCCTTGGGCTTCTCCTTAAAACTGCACCTGGAAAAGATAGACTTGGAAATGATGGTCCATTATTTTTTATCATTACTTTTTGGTCATAGGTTTCCTGATATTCCTTGAATATTTTAGGTTAAATCTCTTGGTAATTTCATTCCAGAGAGTCATTTCTTGAGTAACCAAAAGCTGAAGGAGAAATAAGAGTAGGATACACCTTCTCCATGAGGGGTTGCTCAATTACTGGCATTTTTGTGTAGGAAGTGGGAAACTCTTTTTTCTTAGAGAGTGCCTATAACTGTTGGGTGAGAAGAAGAGTGAATGTATTCCATCCCTCCTGTCTAAAAAAATCTTATTTCATGTGAATTTGCAGTCATAGAAAACCCACAGACAAAGTGCTAACCAGAACCCTCAGGAATTAGTCCATTTGCTTTATGCATTGAAAAATATTAATTTTTTTTGAGATTGGAAGAGATCCAAGGGGAAGAATGAAAGGCATCATGCTCCCATAGCACTCCCCAAGGAGATGAGTAGGATATTTGGTGAGGAGGCAGCTGAATCAGGAAGAAAGTTGATTTGAGCAGATGTTTCCCAACCAGCTGCTGAGTGGTCTAGCCTCTGGGCTGGAGGGTATCCGAGGGCAGCGGGATCTGGAAGGCTCTGGAGCCCTTCCACCTGGCAGGCAATAATTCAGAGCTCACACAAAGAGCCAGGGTGAGTCACTAGTCTGCTGATTAGGCTGCTCTCCTGGGAGGGAGGCACCTGGATCCCAGACCCAGGTTAGGGCTGCAAAGTGGAACAGCATCAACTGGGAGGGATTGGAAATACTTAATGCTGCCTGGTTAGGAGGCTCTTCATGTGTGGGAGGCATGAGTTTGAATCCACTCGGAGAGGGTAGAGAGTTTAATGCAGATCTCCTAAAACCTAAGGGAAAGGTCTTATCACTGCCTTATAATTATAGGAATGGGATGGCTCTTCTTCAGAAATTGGGTATTGAGGTGGACATTTTACTTTGCTTTCTTAGAAATTGGGTTTTGATTCTGCTGAGTTCTACTTTCTGTGGGACTTTTTTTTTTTTTCTTTTTTTACAATGGTATAAGGCTTTTTACCTGCAGAACAGATAATTATTCACACTCCTGTGTCTGGCAATATCCTACCATGCCCTGGAACATGCCAAGAACATGATTGTATGTGCAGCTGGGGACATTATCTCTGGGAATGGTCTGGTGGACTGTGAGTCAGGGATGGCCACAGAAAAGTTTGATGGGTCTGGCAGAATTCTAGCTATGAAAAGAGAATGAGGAATTTTTCTGTCTTGGGAAAGTCTCCACAAGTTTCTCTTGAATGAGTATGTTAGTGGTAAGCAGTAGAGATTTAGAGTCATAGGGATAGATTCATCTTCATTTATGCCAGGTTAAAGCTGAGGGTGATTCAATTCAAACCCAGAGTGTTATTCCGAATTGACTCTTCCACAAAAGAGATAAGAAAAATGGCCAAAATTATTTATTTGTGTCAATTGTATAAAATGTGTAAAGGGGACTCTCCCTGCCTTTACCAGAAGTGATCTGAAAGATCCTATCTGGTCTACCTCTGTCAGCTTGGCATCTTTGCAGTAGTCGGTGGTTGCACAAAACTGGCCAATTTTTCCATATATAGGGTTGCTAAATTACCCTTTCTGGTTTGGTTTTATTACCCCCTTGGAGCAATGATCTCACCCATCTGTGTTGTGTTGCTCTTCGGGAGTGGCAGGGGTGGAGTGGGGTGGGATGAGCAAAGCCCTGAGCTTTTTCCAGAGTTCCCTGCATATGCAGAACATTTCATTGTCTTCACTAACACGCCCTCACCTTTCACACAGACTGGAATTTGACACACCAGGTTAGAGAAAGAAAGCAAGGTGGGGGAAAAAAGGCAAAAAAAAATGCACAACACAAGAAAAAACCCAACAAACAAGATCTTATCGTGCAAAATATCCATCCACCCTCCTGATAATAAAAAAAGCCTCAGGTTAGGAAAATAAAAAAATGACTCTAATGAACACTCAAAATTAACATGCAAATACATCCATGGTTCCTGGCAGAGACGGAAAGACGGAACATAGCCCTCTTCCAAAGAGGCAGTTTTTACGCTTCTTGCAAAAGAGAAGTTTTATCCCAATTGTTGTTGTTTTTGCATTGTCTTGGGAAGGTTTTCTTCTCTGTTGAGGAAAGCTCTCCTTCTTCCCTCACCCCACCCCATACCCCACATTCATTTCACCAGGTGGCATGACGAAACCCTCCAGATCAAGGCAGGTTTCATCAACAAGGCTTCATGCCATGCCACCCATAATTCATCCCAGCCTGCTGTGGCTTTCTCCCAACAAGCAGCACCTCTTGCAAAACCAGCCCCTGTCTCACACTCCTTCCTAACTCGTGTTCCTGAGCACCAACAATAGAAGAGCATGAATCACTAACAGAGCGTACAGACCTTCGCTCCACTCCGGCCAGTTTGTGTCATTGCCTTAATGTTAATTACACACCATAATGTGTGCATTTAATTTCCGTGGTGTTTCAATTAAATTAATCAGGCAATTAAAATTAATTAAAATTACAGAAATCACCTGCAGAAGTGCTTGAAACATGGGGGAGGGGAAGGGAGGGGTTGGGAGGGATCTGGGAACGTAGATGGCTGTGTTTTCACAGACCTTCCTTCCCTTGATTAATTTTGGGGATAGACTCTTTCAGAGCAGGTTATTTGAGGATTTAAAGACTGTTCCAAGGCCCATTGAAGCCAATGGTAACCTTTCTATTGGCAGCGATAGGCTTGGGACCAGGCCACTAGCCCCAAGTGCTCAGGATGGAGATTCAAGGGGTAGGTGATGAAAGTCCTGATGCTGAGCAGATATTCATCAACACCTTCGGGGAACAAGGACAAAGGCCCTGAAATACCGAATCAGGGTCAGAATTTTGAAAGGCAGGTTAAAGATGAGGATGATGTATGTGGGAGTTAAGCTCATCAGTCCTTCCAAGGATCTGGGCTGGAGAGGAATTCTAAGAAACTTAAATGGATTTGAAGTGTCAAAGGAGTTTTAAAACATGACTAAATATATCCTGTCCTGAGGTCTCACTGATTTCTGCAGTCAGTGAGAGGGGGTCCTGATTTCACAAAGGTGCTTCATGATTCCTGAATTCTTGAGCAAGTTACGAAGTCTTTCCAGCACTTCCCTTCTATTAGACAGGAATTAGTGCATTCAGTTGCTTCCCAGAGGGGTTGTATCCTGCTCTGTGGAAGAGTTTGAAGACATCATGTCAACCTGGACAGTTCTCTTACTGCTTACACCTTTTTTTACCAAGCAAGCACAGCCCCATACTCATCTTTTAGCCAACCCAAAATTTTTTTCCTTGGCATGGAAGGTTTGGCACTTTTAGCTTTGAACAACTACTTCCTCCACAACATCCTACCAGTCAACCCCTGCCCAACTAGTTCCTGTGTCTGGGAGACAGGTTGGTTCCTTCCACGCTTTCCTGGAAAGACTTTGCCTGGCACACTCCTGTCTTAGTGTGTGAGTCACCCATGCTTTGCTTCCATTCTTTGCCCCACAGTTGGGGATGTTTATACTGCAGTCACTGAAGTTCATGCAGGTATCCCCAAGCTGCCTTTAAATTAATTTGCTGGAGTGCCATTGCTAGGATTGCTGTAGTTCCAGGGAACATTGTGTGGGCTGAAAACCAGGGGATGAAGCAAAGTAAATGCTCATAATTAGGATGAGTTGCTCTGCACTGCACTGGCCACTGGAACCTGAGCTCACTGTTTAAAGGCATAACTGCTTTTTTTGTGCATTGTAATTTCACTCACACTGCCAGATAATCCCTCAGAGTGCCATAGGCAATTACCCATGCTTCTTGTGTCCAAGAGGGAGTAAAACCTTATCACCTCTGCCCCAATGGAACCTGCTTTTTCTCCACGCTCGTGAGCCACCTTTTTCTCTCCAGTTGTTTAGATGATTAACATAATTAAGTTATGCACACAGCAAATGTTTAAGGCTTCTAGTTAGACTGAAGTGTACTGCCAGCTTCAGATCTGAAAGATTTGAGCTCGCCAAAACTCATTATTTTTTTCCAACTATATCAGTTAATATTTTATCTTTCTGTAAATAAAGCATCTTTTACACTCTCAAGTAATTGAGTCACAATATTCCCATTATTATTAACCACTTCAGCATAGTTTTCTGCTACCATTGGTCTTTCCTAATTCACAGCAGATTGTATTGTCTACTTATACAGAATATTTTCCCATCTTTTATTTTTTTGATCTATGCCATTAATTTTTCTTTTATCTTTCTCCACTCCTTTTTCAAAAAAAAAACCAAAAAACCAAAAGTTAGAAAATAGGAAACAGAAGATACAGTAATGAGACTATAGAAAGAGAAGGAAAAAACCCACCCAAGAACAGAAAAACTTAATTTTTGAATCAGAAATTTTAAGTGGATGATAGTATTTTACTGCCAAACAGCCCAGAATTTTAATTAAAAATCTGGTGAACACTCGTTCTTCTCTCCAAAAATTTTTAAGTGATGAAACACCCCTCTCTCACTTTGCTAATCCTCCTCCATCTGAATCCTTTGACACGACTTCTTGTGTGGCCTTTGGCACGTCACTTCACCTCAGTTTCCTCATCTATAAAATGGCTGTTAATCCCTATATAGTATCACCCACACAAATTTCCAAGGCTTATGCTTGAACAGGGCTTTGAAGATAAGTGAGCAAAGTTTCAAAAGGACCTAAGAGATTTAGGAGTGAAAGTTTCATTAGCTCTCCATCAGATTTGTATTCTTATTTCTCCAAGAGCCTTTTGATAAAGTCTGCAGAATTGCAAGACTTTACTCATCAGAGTCATATTCCTTGTTCTCCTCAAGGAAAGCGATTGCTCCAGGCTAATTTTGGCAGAAGAGCTTGTTCCTCAAAAGAAGCAAGGTGAGTCTTGGGGCTCTCCAGTTTCTTCCCCAGTTGCAGATATGAAAGCTTGGATGCATGCTCCAACCATTTCGGGCAAAGTGGTATCTCTCACTCCTTATATCAGTAGATCTTCTTGGCTTGTTTTGGCTGAAAGGAGGAGGAAAGGTCTCCAGCTCTGAGCTGGATTTGAGACAGTAACCTTCAGCAGGGAGGCAGTGGTGAGTTCCTTTGGCTGGTGTAGAGGTGTTCACCTCCTCGGTCAGCACCACTGCTCCTTGAAGAGGGAATAACGTGCTTTTCTCTGCACGTGCACCAGAATGGAGAGGCCTTTAAGGTGCCCTGTCAATCCTGGACGTTGACTAAAGAAGAGTTATGAGAATTCTCTAATTGCAAAAGGATGATCTTACGGCTCCATACATCCAGAGAATGGAGAGGAAATCGCCCACTTGCTTTTTTGTTTTGGTTTGGGGTTTTTTTTGGTTTGTTTGTCTTTTTTTTTCTAAAAGAACAACAGCATTTAGAAAAAAACCCCAAAGGTCAAAATTTCCAGGGAGATACACTGAAAAGATTTCAAATATCACCCTTTTATTTGCCTTTTTTACTTTTGAATTTGCTACTCCAAGTTCCACTTTCTCACGTTTCTCAAATAACATAAAAAGGGAAAGAAAAAGAAATTGTTCAACCAAAAAGCCCTGTAGATACCAGTGGCTTGGTGGCTTTGGTTTGTTTAGCTTCAGTGGCTAAACCACTGTTCTGAAAAAAATGGGAAATAATGTTACTTTTCTTGGTGGGACTTTCCTTATCAAAATGAAAATAAAAAGAAACTTGTGAAGAAAGAAACATTTTTTTTGACCATAAATGAAATATTTAGTTTTGATTTTTATTTCATTGATGTACTTAATTCAACTGAATTTGAAAATGAAACATGATTTGAAAACGAGAACCTAGAAGGTTTTGTTTCCTAAATTTTAGGGTAAATTGACTTTTTTCCCCCTAAACTGTTGTACTTGACATATTTGCTGCTGATTTTGGTTGATTAGACATGATATTTTGCTCTAAATAAGCCTTTCTGCAAAAAAACCCAACAAATTGTACTGAGTTTAGAAAATGGGTCCTTAGGAAAAAAACAGTAAATGTCATAATAATAGTAAAAAAGGGTTAGTTTCTACTAATCACAACACAAACCTCTGAAGTGGACCAGCAATTCACAATAGATCCTTCCAATCTAAATTATTTTTTGACTCTGTTATTGCCAAAATATCTGTCTTTAGTACCTAAAATTCAACACCTTCCAGTTTAACGCATTCAGTCTTTAACATTATGTTTTTCTTCAACTTCCCAGGGATGGAACAAATTCAGAAGCAGGTCGCAGTGAAATTTTCTGGCTGAGTAGGCAACCAAGCCTACAAGACTCAAGTCTCAAAACAACATCACACTGTAGGTTTCCCATTTTCTCTTTAGTTGTACAGAATATAATAAATGTCTCAAGTTCTCAAGAAATATCTCTAAAACACTTGTATGGAAATATCTGAACAAAACTGGATCTCTGATGGATATCTTGGGAGATTTTTAGTTTTCATTTTAAAATTTCTTCAGCTACAGTGGAGTGCATCGACCTAGAAGTTATGTTTCTGCAGGGACTGATAGTGTCCATACCTGCTGTCAACTGCAATTTGGAAAGACGGGGAGCCCAAAAAACCCCAGGAGAATTTATCTTGTGATGGAAGGTTCTTGCAATGCAGCAGAGTTTCTTTTCACCTCTGGAATTGCATGCTACATACTAATTAGAGCTGTTAATTAAATATATTTTGTTAAAACATGTTGCATCAAAGGTGAAGCATTTTGGAGAGAAGTTTTGTTGACACTTCTCTTGGAGAGATTTTTGAGGTTCAGGACTAGTCAAAGGGAGTATTCCAGGAGAAGCAGAGTCTTAGGTTTTTGTTACTGGGATAGCACAAAATTATCATTAAAGTTGCAGTGTCATTTAATTTGACAGGATATTTGAAAAGCTTTTTATTTTCTTCTCTTTTTCTTCCCTCCAGTGTGGAAGGAAAACAAATTTCAAACCTCAAAAACTGGTAAAATGGAATTTCTGTCCTGCGGACTATTCCTGTAACAAAGCCAACAAACTTGTCATGCAACGTCCAGTTCCTCCCTGTGGAAGCCCAGCAATTCATTTATGCAGCTTTACCAAGTGTCCAAAGTGCTTCATGCATTGCTAATAATTATGGGCATATCTTGGTGGTCATATTGAATTCAATGGCAATTTTCCCACAGATTTTATCAGGAACAGAATTCATCCCTATATGCTTTAATTGTATAACTCAGTTTCTGTTATTGCTTAAGACTCCCCAGTCCGTGCCAGCATGTGAAATTCTGATGAAGTTTTATGTTCGTGGCTGCTGCTAACTGTTCTTAATTATTTGATAGTCATCTGAGGCCTGAATTTCATAGATGTGCAGCTTCTCTTATTCATATTCTAATCATTGGTAATTTGGATACTTTGTCCATCTGTAAATCAGACCTTTGAAGGGCAATCCCAATCCCATTGTCTCTAATGGATGCAGGTCATACTTCCGAGGCTAAACCTCTTTTTCAGTTAACAAATAACATATAGCTGGTTAAAAAACATACAAGTTGACATTTTGATGGAAAATACAAGAAGTTTTTTTTTGGGTGCAGGGGGACAATCTCAAATGTAGGGAAAAACCAGAGAATTTTTCATAAAGCTAATATTCTGATACAGCAGCATTGAGCACAGCCTTGATGCCAGTGCATGATGGAGAATTGAGTGGACAGCAGAAACCCCTGAAGTTCCCCACTGCTGGGAGACACAGACATGGGATATCTGCCCTTGAAATTCTCACAGTTGCTCAGCACTGTGCTGATAAAAGTGCTGGTTACAGCTCCAACTATATAACCTTTCTTTTAGGGATCCTATAGAGAATGCTTGAATTAAGTTAGGATACAACCTAAGGCACCTCAAAACATTATTTTTAAAGGCATTTCTGTGCTTAATCTCCATTTCTCTAGCACCAGATTTCCAGGTCTTTTGTTTTAGCCTTCCCTTTTGGGGAAAGAGATGTATCCATAGCAGTGGGGTCACAAGAGGTGGGTCCTCCTAGAGCTGTACCGTGGTGGCCAAGGGCAAGGCTGGATGAGATATGTTGGCACCATCAGTTTTGCCAAACCTTTCTCAGCTTTGCAAGTTCAAATAACAGGATTTTCTCTCAATGGGAGCTGAGAGTAACCTTGGTTCGAGCTGCCCTACTGAAAAGGTGCAGCGGCTGATCTAACAAATTGGAAGAGAATGTTTTAGTCTCTTCTCACTCAGAAACCACTCATGTAATCAGACCTCACATCTAGACTCACAGCCTGCCTTGCCTCAGCTTAATTGAAAAAGTAAAAGAAGTCTCTGTATGCTTGAGGCACAATGGGTTTCAAAATTGTAGAGTGGAATACAGATATTTTTGCCTTTGGGTACCCAAATGGGGGCATCCAAAACGCCTGGTATCCAGTCAGCCAATACTGAGAAGTTTCTAAAAACCAGCCCTTAGAAATATCAGAGGAAAGCTCCCAAATTTAGGAATCTTTCTGTCAAAAATCAGTTTTTGCTGGGGCATTTTGGAAAAACTCACATATCATCCCTGCCATGAAATGCTTTTCAAAGGTTTGTATGGCCATGAATATCCTTTGTACTTGGGTTCAGACACAAAACTACCCCCAAACTGACACCTTACCTACCACATTCCCACCCTGGCAGGAATACTGGCTTTGAAATGGAAAGGTTTATGGCACAACCCCAAACTGGAGTAATGCGGGTGTTAGGGAGGAGTGTGAGGTAGGAGTTCTTTGAATCACTCTTTCTTCTAATCCTTGGGAAGGGACTGTAGAAAAGATTAATTTTCTATATCAATTTTCATTCATTGAAAGGATTTGGGAGATAAAACTCATAAACCATGGAAGCACGGATACAATGTGGGTGAAAGGGTTAAAGGACTGAAGAAGACTCAGTAATTCTCACAAATGGGGACCAGATGTTTTTGACTTTTAAAAAAACACTCAGTCTCTTCCACCCCTACTGACCTTTCTGATACTGTGAATTCTATGATACTGAATTCTGATTCAGTTGAGATCAATGAGACATTACTGAGGAGGTAATTTCTTTTCCATGGTTTCTCCTGTTTGTATCAATAAATACAAAGTTGGGGGGAAACAACAAGGGTACATTAATAATAGCAAGAGCAGTTCTCACCTGGTATAAGTTGGCATAGCTCCATAGAAGAGCTCTGATTTATGGCAGATGGGATTTGTCCATCAGTGTGGCTGCCTATACCCAGTGATATTGTAAGAGTCTTTACAGACTATGTCATTTTGCTCAATATTCTGTCTATTCAAGGTTGTGCCACATCAAATGCTGTGCTGAAAGGTGTGCCAGAGCAGAATCAGGCCTGCTGCAAACATGGGAGCTCTGAAATCCAAGGGGGAAAGAGCTGCAGACCTAAGAATGGGAAAAGATGTGGCAATAGCATTGGTCAGTGCAACATAAATGGGTAAAGATCTTCAGCTATTAGGAAAAAAAATGAAGGATTATGTGGCACTGAATGACTGCTAGGCAGAAGAAAAATCTGTCTAATTTGTTGTTTCATCTCACATTAAAATCTGCCGAAAAAGAAGGATGAAGAGGAAGCAGGAGCTGGGTTGCAGTTTACTTATAACAGATAGGTCACATCAGACCTGTTCAGTCCAGTCTGATTCCTTCCCTATCATGAGTCACTTGTGCATACTCATGAAGGGATGCTGAATTTGGCAGGCAAAACACAGTCACATCACATTTGATAAATCCAGTTGGCTCAGTTTAATCTGCATCCAAAAATATTGTTTGTGTGATGAACAGGATGGGCTAAGAAGTGGAGGGACATTTCAGTGCCCAAAATGATTCCACTCATCACCATTATCTTGAGCAGCCCCATTCATCCTCTTTGTCCAGTACCCAATGTGGACTGATGGCCTCTTTTCCTAGGGGCAGGAAATTCTAGTGGCAGCAAAGACACATTGAGGGAGGTTTTGCCTCTTATATTTGGACACTGAGCACTTTGGGAGCAGTGCGGCTGCTGGATGCTTCCCACCACAGCAACTTGGAGCAGCACAGCAGTGAAGGTGTGGGAAAATTGGCCAAGCAAACCCTTGGGTTTTGAAGCTGCTTTCATTGATTGAAGCTGCCCCTCTGGCTAACGGCTGAGAAATTTGTTTTAAACAATGTGAGATAGTCCCAAAGGGATGACACGGAGGTGGCAGAGGGCAGAAGGAAACAGCATAATAGCAAATCCAAAGCATTGTTCTGGTCTAGGATAGGGTTTACCTTGGGATGCTCACTCAGTCTTGTGACACACAGCGTTTCCCATGGGACAGCTTTTTCAGGGAATGTCCACCATTTCTCAAGCTTCCTGCTTCAATGGCAACAGTAAGGTGACTTCAGAAAGAGGGGCTTAAGCCAGAGCTGGTAGCTTCTGAAAATAATTATGTCTTTATAACTTACCCAAATACTTATAATTTTATACTTATGGTTTAATTATTGTATTTTTATCATTTTATAATCATTTTATAATTTACTGTCTACCTAGGTGACTTGATATCTGGGTGTGTTTTATCTTCCTTCATTTCGTTTTGCTCTGTTCACCCAGGTATTTTTATTCTGTTTTGTTATCCCTTAGGAAGATATATCACAGATGATGCCCTGCCACTGAATACATCTTTAACTGATGTATATTTAATATTCTTTTTCTAAACTCTCTTGATTTACTGACTCTTTTTATCCTCTGTGATAATAACTAGTCAATGTATTACCTTGAGATTTTTCTTCCAAAATTTTCTCATTCCCTTTACACGAACCTAAATATAGGTTGGCCAATGGCCAAGTAATTTTCCATATCAGCAACCTCTCTGCTTGCGTGCAGTCAGGAGAGATGTGCCTCTTGTAAAGTCTGCTTTTCTCTAAAATCCAGAGTTCTTGTACTCTGAAAAATCCCCAAACTTTCTATTTAAAATTAGCTGGTCAACCACGTGCTGGCTTCCTGCTTTTGATTTCATTATTTTCATGCACCTTTGTTCAGATTTCCCCACCGCTACTTAATACCACTTAATACCAAAGTAATACTTTTTTTCTAAAATTGCTCTCAGTGAACTCAATGATAAATTCATGATGTCAGGTATCACGAAGATGAAGGGTGGCAAAATTTCATTCCAATTGATATGAATTTTTCCACCACCTTTGACACTGCTCTTGGAAGCTGTTGAATATGGATTGGTGAGCTAAAGTTGATGGATGATTTTGTTGTAGTGGTCCATGATCCTGGAAAAAAAAATCCCTGAAATCTGAAATGAGCAGTTATTACTTGCACCACCTTATTTAATTCTTTTACAAATTAAACAAATTCCACCCCCCCCCCCAAAAAAAAACAAAAAAACAAAACAAACCAACAAAAAGGTGTAAGCAAAGTTTGCTGGTAGAGGGAAGAGGATATTTAAAGGATTAAAGCAAATCTCTTAGGCTGACATGGTTGAAGTGGTTCTGTGTGCTCCGTTGTGGGCAATTCTTGAGCATGCACAGCAATGAAAGGAGGCAGAAAACAGCAGTGGAAATCTAGTTGAAAACATGTGTAGTAGGAAGGGACTTTTGGCACATAATAGCATGAAAAGGTCATGCCAGTGTGTGTGGGTGGTGGAAGATACCACAGAGACCAGCACCCTCACAGTGCTGTAGGGGTGATATTTATCACCACACTCTGTAAATACCAAAACAAAGGCACAAAAGGAGACAAAGGGGATTGACTCTTTCAGAAGATAAGATCAAGTGCAGAACAGGGGGAGAAAAAGGGGCCAGTCGTTGAGGTGGGAGTTACAAGGTGCAAATAAACTTCTTCAGTGAAGGGACATTAAGGACCTCTGGTGGCATGGTCACAATGACAGATGAAGGATATATGGTAGGTCTTTGTCAAGGGAAAAAAACTGTTTCCTCTCTGGATTTTCAATGCACTATGTTAAATATTTGTAATGTATGAGGTGAAATAGTCCTTAGCCTCTTACAGAAGACCCTTCGGTTGTAACTAATTTGCTATGAAGGGACAGATACAGTTTTATCACTGCTGAGTGAATGATGGAGTCAATAATACCCTAAAATGCAAGGCTTAATATAGGCAGAACTCAGGCCCAGCAAATCTGAGGGGTTTTTTTGCATCTTTTCTTTCTAAACAGTGACTGTCTTCCTCAAGGCATGTACTGGGACAATTCCAATATCTTCTATGGATTTTCCAACCATGTAGCCCAGCAGGGATTGGAGCTTTCTGAGTCCAAAGCATTAATGGAAAGCAAGACCTGTGGCTATTGCAGAGGAAATGATATTAATAAAAATATTTCAGAAAATTCTGGATTCTGTCCAGTCAGACGGATATTTTTATTATGTTTAAATACTCATGTCAGGGTCTCATTTACTGCAGACTTTTAGGAGAGCAAGGGACATTCCTGAATGTCACGTTCCATATTTTTCCATTCTGTCTCAGACACATTTGATTTAATTTCATCAGGGGAGACACTATTCTCCATAAAAGTTAATCTACTGTCACTTTTTACAGTGCTGTTTTTCCTTTCTGAATAATAATAGAAGTATCTACCTCTTCTTTAGAGAATCCCATGAGTCAGTGTGAAGGACTACCTGGAGGAACAGCATGGCAACCACATTTGGCAGATAGGGCACTGAGGCAGAGGGAAATGATTTATTCAGAATCACCCAAGAGTCAATCCCTGAAGCAGAGCTGGGGGCAGGATCCAAACCTGCAAAATCTCAGAGCAATGAGCAAGCACATATGTCTCACCTGAGCTCAAAGACAGGCGAAGGCGAGATTTGCATAGATTTTGACTCAAAGTGTGTGTTTTGGAGAGAAGCGGCTTTAGGTTATGAAATCCCTCTGATAGCAGAGGAAACTGTTGGACTTTAGAGTCCCCCTGCTAAGCCAATATAGATATTTGCATATTTACATGTGCATATTTACATGTGCATTTTAAGCTGGGTGGGCCATTAGGGATTCCTAAACTTGGATTTAGCAGATGTTTGCTTCTCTCCTCATATGGTGAATGTCATCTTCATGACAGGGTACCTGAGGGAAGAGGATGCCCTGTGATGTGACCTGATGAATGGATGGGTCCTTTTTTTTGTTTGACCCCCTTCCACCTAACATAACAAAATGCAGAAACTCTGCTCATAAAACAATATGAAGTCTACAGGTAGAAAGCTCTCCATACAAATATTTAGACTGTGTGGATTCCAATACTCCAAGGTATAATGCATTCCAACTTCAGGAACATCTTCAAATGTTGCAGTACCAAAGAGAAGAAATTACTCCCATTGTGTGGGAAATTCCAGCATTTCAAAATTTGTTTTGGTAATTAGAAATTTTGATATTTCATGGAATGGAAAAACAAGCCATTTTAAAGGAAACCTAGAAGTACACTTATCAAAAGGGAGGTCACTGTCTGAACCATTTGGCACAGGTGGGGAGTCAGCTGGCCTGAGGTATGCAGTCCTGACCACCACACTTAAAAAAAAAAGAAAGTAATAAACCATTTGGAAATCATCCAGAGGAGAGTAACACGAAGGAAAAGAGGTTTAAGAAAACATGACCTATAATGAAAAGTTGAAGGAATTGAGTTTGTTTAGTCTAGGAAAGCAGTGAAGGAAGGGAGACATGTTACGAGTCTTCAAACATATAATAGGGTTTTTAAAGGAGGACAGTGATCAATTGTTCTCTGTGTCCACTGCTAGTAGGACAAGAGGGAATGGGCTTAATTTGCAATAGGAAGATTTAAGGTTAGTTATAAAAAATTCTTCTAACTCCAGGGAGAGGAACAACACAACCTTGATGGGCTGAAGAATCATTACCACTGGAGGTTTTTCAAAGCAAGTTAGACACATATCTGTCAAGGATGAGCTAGAAATATTTGTTGTTATATCAGAGCAAAGGGTCAGGGTGGAAGCCCTCATGAAATCCTTGCCTCTTTACTCTCCCATCCCACTGTGAAGTGCTTTGGCTTGGTAATACCCACACATAGTCACAGAAATCACAGAGTTCATAAAACATCTGGTACTATTGTGCACCATCATTCTAATTGATGAAGACTACTCACAAAATGTTAATATTAAAAGTCAAAACAAGGAAAACAAAATAAAATAAAGGAAAAAATTCCAAACAAAGGAAAGAAAGAAGGTCAAACAACATTGCATTTAATCTTGGGGTCTTCTTGAAACATCGCCAACAAGAGTATCAGCACAGTCAACTAGCTCCCAAGAAACATCTTGATTTTGAGAAATCAGGTTGTTCTGATAGAAAAAATTATAACCAATATAATACTAACAAATGCTGCTGCATCAGGAGGGCTGCTGGGCCTTTAAAACCCTATTGGGTTTTACTCCAGCTACATACAGAGAATATTATTTTTAGCAAAATCTTCACTTCCAGCATGGTGGATTTAGAATGAGAAATTTTATTTATAGTATAGTGCTTTTTTTCAGCGATTTCAAAGGGTGGTTCTTGCAGAGGAGTGGACAGATGAGGAGAGTTTTACCTCACTGCTGTTGGAGTTTCAAAGCTGAAGCTAATGAAATCTTGGCAGCAGCTGAAGGAAGATGAGCAGCTGTGGGGAACCAGGAAAGTTACCATCTCTCTAAGTGGGACTTAATGTGTTAGGGGTGATGCAGCCTCTGATAATTCCTGTGTGCTTGGATGTGAAGAAAAAAAATACTAAAGTTGCAGAGAATAAAGACCTAATTATCTCTGTCTTCTAAGCCTCCCTGCAAGTTGCATGGAAATTCCTTTTGGGTCAGAGAAGTGGAATTATTCAGTAGTCTGTGGAGAGGTGTCATCCTATAATCACCTGATGTTTGTTTACCAGCAATTCTCATTAAATTTCCTTTAATTAAGAAGCAGTTACATTGTGTCTGGGGCCCTGTGATTTTCCTTGACACTTTCTGGGAGTGAGAGCTGCTCTAGGTTGGAGAAGTGGATGTGCCCCTATTAAAACCATTAATGTTGGCCTGGGGATGTTGGAAGTGAAAGATGGATCTGATGGACCAAGGTTTCTTGTATGCCTTAGGATTCTCAGGTTTTTGTTAACTTGAGGCTTTATTTTACTGACATTATAGCAATTTCCTGGAAATGACCTTGACCCAGTGAAATTTCAGATTCTCTGTCATGTGACAACATACTTTGAGGTTGTGTTTTTAAAGGGATCTGAATTTTAAGGGATCTGAGTTAGATGAGGCCACACTCATCCTTGGAAATGGGTGGTATGGGGTTACTACAGCCCAACACCAAGAGCTGACTCTTCTGTGTGTAGATGTTTTTTACATAAATCTGTGGGGAAGCCCTGAGTGGTGCACAAGACGTTTGAGCAACTCCTTGAGGATGGAGCCCCAGACCTGTGCTGTACCAATGTCATCACTGCTGGTGACTGGACAGACAAACACCCCATGGGCTTTGCACACAGACAATTGGGAGTTCAGTTGCAAGAAAAGTTGGTGAGAAAGAGCTGGCCAGGAGAATCTATAGTGAAAAATTTTTTTTTGGATCAAAACCTTTAAGAAGACGTTAACTAAAACTTGGGGCTCCTGTCGTGTTCTGCCCAAGAACTGCAGCAACAGCACTGAGATGGACACACACAGCTTATGCAAAGACCCTTCTGGGGAAACTATTTTTCTTCTTTTGACTACAGTAAAAAAACCCTGAGTGTGGCTGAATGTTGGATGTATAACCCCCAAAGCAAATAATTCATAATGAATGCCCTATCCCATTTTAATTCATTCAGTGTTGTCTCCATATGGCAGGATGTCTAGAGGCCAAACACTGTTCCCATAATGTTGGTGCAATCCCATTGATACATTGATTTCAGGAGGTCACACCAGATTATCATAATGGCTCCTTCGGGCCACAAAAATCTATGAATACGAAAGCATGGGAGAACAAGTTCAGGAGAATGTAGAAAACTTAACTTTGTATTTTTGTGTGAAGGAGAGAGGGGAGTGTGTGGGACTTTTCAACATGAATGTGAACTTTTCAGGTTGGTACATGTTGAAAGCTGCTACTATTTGATGGCTCTAGGGTAGTTTATGTGAAACCAGCTGGAGATCTCAGTACAGTTCATCGGAGTTAAAACTAGTGAAGTCAAAAGGGAGGCTTCATTGACTTCAAAAGGTCTCAAATCTGGTACTCAGTGACTAAATATCCACAACAGCATCAAACTGTCCACCGTATGATGCCTCCTACATTCATTTTAACCCTCACGTTTTCTCCCTGCTAACACAACCCAGCTTTATCTGAATATCCACTTTGAAATACAGAGAGAAACAATGACACCCTTTTAAAAATGGCCTTTCAGATGGGCACCAGAGTAATTAAAGATTGACAGTCTCTAAAATCAAATGTTCCAGGGAGAACTGATTGAATTTCCTCCATAAAACTCTCTTAAATACCCACATCCCTTCCCCAGGGACAAGTTTTCCATAAACAGGCAACATTCTTTTGTTGTTGTTGTTGTATTTTTAACAGTCTTGTACAGTATCTTGTCAAGATGTCATCAATACAATTGCTTTGACATTTTTAGTGCAGTATTTGGAAGGCAGGTTGGGTTTTTCAGTCTGGCAAGCCAATATAAGTCAGTCTCTGATACTTAATTTCTCTATGAGATCCTTCACTTCTATTATAAACAGATCCAGCAGTTGAGAGATAAATTTCTTGGTAACAGTTTGGACTTTTTTATGAACCACCTGCAAGTTTTCTGCAAACAACATGTTTTATGGGAGCTCAAGGCAATGTTCACCCATCAAGACCTGACAGTAAGAAGTGGATGAATGAGGCCTTATCTCAGCCACACATGTAACCTTCTGTGTCCCCTGGCTTGACCTCCCTCTGCACTCATTTATGAAAATGATTCATCTTTAAAGAGCTTCCTCGCTCTGCCTGGAGGCTGTAGATCTTTCTGCACTGGACTTGTGCAGGCTGAGGTTTTAAACTTCAGCATGGAAGGCATACAGAGGGGCTTAATTTTGAACATTAGGGGAAAAAAAATGTGTACATTGTGTACACACTTAAAGAGCCAGGTTAAAATACAGACAGTTAAAAAAATCCCAATTTGGGAACACTGAGAATTTTAGAAAGGGGATGGCTGGAAAAGTGGGTTTCTTATTAAGGTCATGATAGATTTTTGTTTATGATCAAACTACTTTTAAAGCTATTTGTTGTCATTATTTTTAGTTCCTACTTTATGTGTGTGTTTTGTGTTTTTTTTTTTTCCTATGAAGAATAAGGAATAAAAAATAATGCATTTCTAATCGTTATTGCTTTCTGGGTCTCAGACATTCACACTAGAATGTACCCCAGATTCAACAACTGGGGAAAACCAATCTTTCATGAGCACAATCTTTCATGACAAAATAATCTCTTGTAGCACTGTAAATAATAATTTTAAAAGTCAGCAAAAAAGCATTCTGCTGAATTTTTAGCAGTATTTAAATATCTGAAATACTAAACATATGTTAATGAAAAACTTCCCCATGTCTCAAGCTTATTTCTGCCCTTTCTCTGCTACAGGAAGTAAACTCCTGCTCTTCTCAGCAAACTTGAACATCTAAGATTTAGCAGTAAAAATAACCTTTAAAAATAAAAACTGGTGTCAGCTTCTCAGTCAAGTTATGTGTTCAAGTTTTTTGGGTAGAATACTTCTCGTATTAGTTTAGGATTTGTATCCTGTATATAAACAAGCTACCCAAACTGTAATCCAAAATGCTAGATCATCCATGCAGGAAAAAAATCCAACCCTCACCTATTCTGGGATATCATTTAAGCCTGAGAGCATTTATTCAGCTGGACAGAAGTTGGGTTGGAGCCTGATTTGAATTTACTTTGAGGTGAAACCTGTTCTTAAGGCAGACACAAGCAAAAAGTTCCTCCAGCACAGACAGTCCCCACACAGTATCCTTTTCACAGTTTCTTTCCTGAGATCAGGGCAAGCTTTGCCACCACTGACACAACAAAGAGACACGGAGTCCAAGAGAATTTAAGCTGAAAGCCCTTGAGTTGTGTCCTCAGAAAGATGTAGGTGAGGGCAGATGGAAGCTGGTCATGCACACAGTGGTAGAACTTTTCTGTGGAAATACAAATCTTCAGGTCAGGCAGACCCAGCAGCCAAAAACTAGGCCTTGATGAGTAAGACAAATCCCTGGAGATCTTTGTTGCGTTTGTTGTGAGACGCTGGATGTGGGCCTGAAAACAAAGTGGGAAGTGTCTATGGAAAGTGTCTGTCCTCACTGACTTGGTATTCACAGTGATCATTGTACTCTCCATATTGTACTTTCACTCCATAAAACAAGAAAATTCTGGTTAGCCTCACAGCCTAGCATGGAGGAACTTCTCGAGGAGAAATAAAACATTACAGGAATACCATTGTTATCTCCTAGCTGGGCACTATAACTTCTGGAAATTCACAGCTTATGTAAAAACCCCAGAATTTTTGACACCCCTGAGTATGGAAAAGAAGCTCCCCCATAGAACTTCTGCTCTGAAGTGATGCAGTGAAGTACACATGCCATTCTGGAGGAGTGTTTACTGTTCCAGAGTAAATAGGACACGCAATACGTCTGTGTGTTGCAGCACTTTCCAGGCAGTCAGAACACCAATACTTTTCACCAGCTGATCATTTCAAAACTCCTGCTGTCTTTTCTGTTCCCCCTACATGACTGAAGTTATATATACCTTGTTTTAATTGTAATCTCGGACATTAAATCCCATTGGTTCTGGTAAGAGCATTGGCCATTAACTCAGAGAGCTTTTGTTACTCTCCCTTGTTTATGCCTCAATGTATTTATACAGGCCACTTCTATCACCTATAATCCTTTGTTGCTGAGCATTTCAAAGTCAACAAGCTGTGTTCAGACATGTTGCATTGATGTAGCACTAAAGACACCAGTGAATAACTGATATGCCTGTGTAAGATAATGTGCTGGACTGCAGCGAGGTGATCTGGGGCCCAGCAAATCACTGGCAGCTCTATTCTGGTTCCCAGCAGAGCTGGGTTAGCTGATTGTGCTTTGACCCTCAGACCATCCTTTGTCCCCTCTTTTGAAGCAGATTCTCTGTCTCTCTGATCATCCAAGCAGCTCTTCTCTATATATTACTTAATACACAGTCATAATGTGCAAGTTGTCTGTGGTTATGCACGTCCAGAATGTCCAAGTGAAGTTGTCATTAAACCTCCAATGCAAGCTATTTCTCCTAGCTCCATAAATCACTAAGGAGCTTTAACAGTATTTATTTTTTGTTGAAAACTGGTGAAGCTGAAGATATTTTAGGTGGGGTTTGTTGCTGGGGTTTTTTGTTCAGTTTCTGTTTTTTGTGAAATCATTATTGAACATAAATCTCAGCTTCCTATCCAGCACTTGACTGGGGAAGCCTGGTTTATTTACAGACCATCTGTCATTAGCACATAGCTTTGAGGGTTAGTAGTAGAACTCAGAAGTCTTGTGACTGTGTTTATGGTTCTTGATTGCGCATATTTAATACTCTTAAGAGGAGTGAACATTGAATGTATTTGATTCAACTATTTCCTGGAGAGAGCTGATTTTCAGCTGGAGGAAGGGAGAGACGGACAGAGACAGACAGACAGCAGAGCTCTCGTGTAAAAGGTGATAAACAGCCTACCTGAGGAACAAGAAGGTTGGCAGCTTTAACAGATCAAATGTGTCTTAGTTGTGCTAAATAAACTAAACTGATTCAGAGAGGCTGCAGATATTAAAGATCCTGGATACCCATGAATAAGGATTAAAGCTCTTATTCTTTTCTGTTCTAAACTATTCCAGCCCTTCTGTCATTGGTGTGGTATCAAAGATCTACACCTACCAAAGGACTTACATATCACAGCTCTGAATTCAGTAGCTTCTAGCTCTTAGGAGCTTTGTTGATATGAAGTTGCCCAATTTAGCCAAGTAAGCTTCTTATGCAATACGTTGGTCATCAAGCACTTATGAAAAGGTTTAGCATGTGACAGCACAAGGCAAAACCCAGTGTGAGGGCAGGAAGGCCAAGGGTAGGTGTGAGGCTTTGTGCTCTTTTCTTCTCGGAAGCCAGGTGCCCAACTCCAGATTTGGAGGCAGATACATTCTTTCATTCAGGTTTCACAGGCTTCCTGTCAGTCCATGAACTACATCTCCAACAGTCAGTTGAAACACTCGCTTGGTATCCTGGAAAGTCTTTTTCTGCTTTTCCCATTCTTATTGGAAGAGATTTGTGTCTCCCATTTGAATGGATTAAAAGTTAAAGTACAGGGTCATTCTGTCTTCTTCGGACATTTCATCCAAAGGTGGAGCACAGAAGACACTGATGACCAGAGTAATCTCTGCATTTCTAGCTTTACCAAGTAAAAAGTAAGAGGTGAAAAACCTAGATGCAGCTCCTTCACTGCCTATTAAGGGTACTGGGGCTTTGAACTGGGGTCAAAGCCAGCTGTGCATTTGTACATTTTTTTACATATTTATGCATATTACCTATTTTTGTATATTTTTGTATATTTATACATATTACAAAGCCAGCTACAGATTTGATCAGCCAGCTATGGACATTACCTGCCCGTGCAGGGTTTGCTGAGAAGAGAACCATGTGATTTCTGTATCTTCCTGCCTCTTGTTGATTTCCTCACAGCCTTTGAGTTCAGGTTTGTGCCTGCGCAAGGAAAATATCTGAAGCACTACAACATCAGTGAATTTGCCAGTGATTTGCAACACCTGAAGGAGCAACTCTCTCTCTTCCCGAACTGGGATAGTGCTACTCAGTGGCTAATTCTGGTGCTTGCAAACTGACATATAAAGAGCTTGTGAATCACCTCTCATTTCATGTTTCCCACTACTAATCCTCTGAGAGGTGTTTGGCAGAAGCAATGGCATGACAGAAGGTACAACAGCCACAGGGCCTTTTTTTGGGCACAGGGATATTTTCTGCCTGTTTCGTGTTTCATAGAATACCAAACCTGAACCATGGGAAGAAGGTGGATGGCCACTGAATGAGTTTCTTGTGCCTGATTGCCACGCAGGCTGGGAGTTTTCACCCTAGTTTGTTTAGATAGCTGCCTCTGATCATCTCAACTTTCTTATTTATTGGCACGCTGACAGCATGCCAGTGGCAAGACAACTCCCTCCAGGAGTTCCCATCATTTGGATCACAGCTTCCTCCCTCTCCACCTACTGCAGCTATTAGGCACATCCAATATACACCTCGGCATGCATGCAGTAAACTGCCTGGGTGAACCCAAGGAGCAGCCAACTCCGAATACAAAACAGGCTTCCAAATAATAATAATAATACCCGTGGAGCCTGAAGAGTTGCCTTCCTTGCCCAAAAGGCTTTTTAGGGGTTCTGGGAAGGGAAAGGAACGGCTTTTGAAACCCAGGTTAAATCCTGCAGTGCAGATTTTCATTTTTGAGTGCCTCCACGCTTTTGGGGTGCTCATTTTGGAGTACCTGCAATGGGCCTGAAGCTAAGCTCCCTCTTCAGCTGTTAGATCCCATGGGATGGGGGTGTTCATCACTCAGCCAGACCTCATTTTGCAGTGGCTCTCTGGCTCCATTACCAAAGTGTTAATTTAGCCCACAAAAATGGTTAAGCCTGCGGGACCCAGGGGTTGGCTAGAGAGGGTTTTAGCCCATGCAGATGCAGGAGTATTCCAGTGCAGGATAGGACTTGTTCTGTACACTTTCTCTCCTCAAACCCAGCTGCTAGTAAATGGTAGTGAGGGGGGGATATTTTTCCCTCCTTTCAAAAGGACAGACTATCAATTAGAGTATCAGGCACTGCTTTCAGGATGGAGCCACTTTTCCTAGACTTTTCTCCACTTTTCCTCATTACCAGGCAAAGTTCTAGTTGGGGAGGCACTGGTAGACTTGCCAAGTGCCAGAAGTAACACAAATAAAAAACTTGAGGGATTTCCCGGCCAATTTTCACATAGTCAAGCATCCCAAATGTGTGTTTCTGCTTCTGAATCACTATTAAGTACTGGGATGGTTATTTAGACAGCCCAGAGAGTTTAAAGGCTGAGAGAGATACCCCACTTTTTACACAAGACTGCCCATGTCACCAACTGGAGCATGAGGAGGAGAGGTGCCTCTGAGAGCCCACTGTGCCCTACTCTATC
Organism: Monarcha castaneiventris obscurior; assembly: GCA_026261815.1. NCBI lineage: Eukaryota > Metazoa > Chordata > Aves > Passeriformes > Monarchidae > Monarcha > Monarcha castaneiventris. The sequence continues at coordinate 16,200,636 of JAMPIT010000174.1, read as the reverse complement.
CAGGCAGCCAGAAAGCTTCAATTTTCTGTACCTTCCAGGCAGAAAATTGGGAAGCTAAACTGCCTCAAAATAAAAGTATTTAGCAATACACTCATTTTCAGATTACTTATTGCTCTAAGTGGAGTAAGAGCATTTGAGGTGAATAGTATGAAGTGGCCATCACTTGATCTGCTCCCTGAATGAGACAGCTGTGTGAAATGAGGACATAAAAAGAGCTGTATCAGCTATACAGGGATCCATCTAACACATGTAGCCCTTTCTGACAGGGGCCAAGAATTAATACATGCTTGGGGAAAAGTAAAATAGCAAAGTGAGACTTCCTCAGAGCACTCTCACAACATCTTGAGATTTGCATTGCAGCGTCTTCCGGAGCCAGAGGTAATGTCTTTGTATTTAATAGCTCTTGAAGAATTTTTCTTTCATGAACTTGTCCAGTCCCTTTTGAACCCATGTAAATTTACAGCATCCACAACATCCTGTGGCAAGGAGTTCCACGGCTTAATTATACATTGTATGAAGAATCATTTCCCTTTGTTTGTTTTGAACCAGTCTCCTCCATGTTCCATTTGATGTCCCCTTGCTCTTGTTTTGGAAAAGACAGAGAACAATTGCTCATCATTTCCATGCCTCTTTGATTTCATAGATCTTTGTCATCTACCCCTCATTCACAACCTGGTCCTTAATGAGCAATCTAAGGCTTGCTCTATCACACTGACTCTTGATTGCTTAAAATTATTCTTCCCACCTAATGGGAATCCACATTGGGCAGAGAGAAGTGAAAGGGTGTTTAGAATGAGGAGAAATAAAATGTCTGGGTGGATTTGTAATATCAGCAACCATCACCATTTACAGGGAGCAATCTTTGATCTGTGGGTACTTGGGAAATTCCTCTCAACCATCTGTCTGAGGAATTATGAAGGAGTTCCCTGTCTTGCAAGTACACTGCAAAAGCAATCAGAGGATAACACCACATCTAAATCTGCTTATCAAAACCACTATCAGGAAGAGATGACAAAAATATACTATATGTTTACCAAAAGATCAGTTCTCTTTGTTAACTTTTGGTTCAAATTATATAGCCAGTAGACACTTAACATGTTATCTCCTTGAGATATCAGCGATATTGTATTACAACATTACAGAGAGCTTTATAGACTAGTGACAAGAAGCTCAGAGTTTCTCAACTGACATATAATTATCTAATGTGCTTGATGTGCCAAAAATTGCTGCTCTACATGGGCAAACAGAAAGCACAGAAAGAGAAACAGCAAATACCTGAAGGATTTGAAAGGAAGGTAGAAAAAACAATCTTTATAGCAGGGATTGTCTCAGAAAAAATATCTTTGGAAAATAATAAATCCCTATTTTTAAAATAATAAATATAATTTTAATCCTTGAAAGTGCTCATCAATGCATATTAAGCATGAATTAATTGCTAAAGATCTGACAGATTCACTTTCAGAAAACCAACCTATTTGTTCTGAGGCTCATAGTCTAGAAGGAATTTCTAAGAGCAAAAGCTGAGCCTGTGTCCAGACAATTTCAAGCTTTGGGGTCTTTGGAGAAGCACTAGGTAGAGAAGGGAATACATGAAATACTCAGTGTTGGGACAAGTGGTTGGAGCAGTTTAACTCATGCTGCTCTGTTTGCACAGTTGCGTTTGCGACATCAAATGATTGCGTGTTCCTGCCTGGCTCATGTGATTTGCTCCCAGGTTACCTCAACCTCACTAACTGCTGTCCCGAAGATTTAGCAAGATTCCAAGGAACAGTTGGAGGCTTTTCCAGGTGGCTAGAGAAAGGAAGGGGAAGATACATTTCTTTCTTGGTGAAATTAAGAATAGGTATTCAATAAAAGCTGAGATGGGTACGTAGTTCTTCTTTTCCACATAAATGACTATAGGTTTTTCACATGCATTTGAGCCCAGTCACTGGTAGAGAAAATATCATATTCCATATAAACCTGCAGGTGGATCCAGGAAGTCAGTGTTTACAGTCCTGCAGCAGACTGACCTTCATCTCAATGCCCATCAGAATAGAGTGAACATGAGACCCAGATTTTCAAAGGTATTCAGACATCTATCCCTGTTTGATTTGCACACTTGAATACATTCTGAGATCTGTGCACAAATATTATGGATTATTTTAAAGGGAAAATGATACTTGATATTTTTTTAGGTGAGTTCAAATGATCCAAAATCCAAAACGATAATCCAAACTTTTCGATTTATGGTAAGTCATTGTAGAGGTAAATGTTATTTCCTATGCCTGGAAACATGTTTATCTTTCTGTAATTCTGTCCCTATCCAATGAACCTTCCTTCCAATTTTGATACAACTTACTGTCCCTGCTTCTCATTTAACAAAATTTATTCATGTAGTAGAGACATATCCAAGAACCTGCCATGACTCTCATGAGAAAACTGCCCCTTATTCTGTATTGCCCTGCTCTTTCCTTGTCTTTATCCAGAAGGAAGGACTGCTTTTCATTGCCTGTCTTCTGCTTTGATTGTAACCTCTCTGGAGCAGACCCTTTCTTTTCCTTCCATGTTTCTTTGCTCTTTTAAGCAGCACCCACTGATCTGAGACCAGTTTTGTTTTTTGACATCCTTAAGTTTGGTATGACTGCTGGACTACGAAGTGTACAACTCCTAAACATTGCACACACACAGACAGTAAATCACAGTAACAATAAGAACACCTGTGTTCTTGGAAACAGCTCATCCTTACTTGTTGGAAAAAAGAACTTAAACTGTCCAACATCTTAAGATATAAACTTGCTTGTCCACGGATGATTCCTCCCTTTTTGTTTTTATTTATTTTTCTTTCTTTCTTTTTTTTATTTCTATTTTTTTCCCCAGGCATGCAAGATTCTGGTAAATTGAATTCAGTGGTTTTTTTCTCAGGTTTCTCCAGCTGTTTATCTGTCTTTTACTCATTTCAGTTAAATCAGGTGTGGGTAAAATGATACATTTCTCCCTTGTAGATAAAAATGAATCAACTTCTTGCTCTGCTTATTAGGCAAAAAAAAAAAAAAAAAGAGGGAAAACCAGATTGCATTCTAAACTGCAACTTTTCCCTTAATTACAACTTGAGAACGAAATAAATTCAGCTGCTAGGCAAACAATTATCTTTCTGTGAAATTCTTTATCTTCGTTAGTGTTAATGTGCTTTCTGTGTGTTGGACCACCTGCTTTTCAGAAGTCCTATAAAAGTATTTCTTAAGGGCCCTGCTCTGCCCAGCCTATAGCTGGGTGAGCTGGAGGGAGCAAGGTAGACCTACTACTTACATGATGCAATTGCCAAGCAGAACTGCAGTTCTTATCCTTCAGGGCCAACAAACCTCATAGGAATCACAGAAAAGGTAACTTGGAGCCTTGCTGCATAGTAGGCTGGAAAAGGAGGAACCTGGGACAGCCCTGATTCCTGTTTTGGCAGAGGGTCATCAAGAATTTGGGGTGGTCTATGACTTAGGTGTATCTTTATTTCCCAAAACCTCACAGATGTGATTTGCGATGCCTCCTGGGGTTTAATATGACTGCTGAAAATCAGTTCTATCACTCCAGCGTGGAATTTTGGATAAAAGATGCAGGAAAAGTTGAGCTTTTTGTTGTCTCGTGAATGTTTGAACATCTAACAGATTTTCTGTGACAAAAGGGACAACACAGATGTAGGAAGAATGCTCTATAACTTCTGAAATTTTAATTTGCAGGGTGAGGTGGGAAAAAGGGATTTCTGACTTCAACAGACCAGTCTGGTGGAGTCCCCCAGTCCCTCACAGCAGCTCTGCAAACCCGCTCCTTCTTGTTTACTCAGTAATTGCTCTTGCCCTTATTTTCCAGCGGGGAGGAAGGGAAAAGGGAAGGTAATGTGACCTTTGGTATTTTGAAATAACATGATAAGTATGCACATCTTCAAAGGACATGACTGTTGAAGAACAGCTGGGGATGGTGGTGGGAACAGCCTCCCCCTGACATTCAGGCCTGGTGGAGGAACAAGAAGAACCTGCAGAGCTCGTGAGAAGCAGTGGGGAAAACTAGGAGTGGCCAGAACAGCCTCATTGTCCCCTTTCATTATATCTGAGATTGACCTTTATTAGTTGCCTCTGGGTATGGAATGGGCTGAGCTGAAGCTCTTCAGAGGAGGTAGAACCCAAGCACCCATGCAAAGCATGGAAAAGGAGGAGGCAGGGTGAACGGGAAAGCCAAAGGGAGATTGCACTGAGTGCTGATGCTCTCCCTTAAGGGCCCTGACTAATCACTGTAGGAGCTAAGCACGCTTTTAAGGGCTCAGCTTTCCAACATCTGGGTAGAACAGGAAAACATTATTACTCCTGTTCGTGTGGGACAGGAATGGTGAAGCAGAAGACATCTGAATGCCCCTGAGGATGCTGGTCAGAGAAATTAAATTCTAATTATCCACCAGAATCACTGCTTAATGGAAATTGAGGGTTTTTGCAAACACCAGCTTTTCTGGAGGTGGGGGAAAGGGGAAAATTATACAATCTGAAGGAACAAGTTTGATTCTTGGAAAAAGAAAATAATGTTATTTCTCATTGTACACAAAATAATTTTTAAACAGACTACTCGTAAAAGAGAAATCTAAAGCAGAGACAGAATAAACAAAAAACTGAAAGCATTTGACTGAAGCCAACCATGAAGGAAAAAAGGAAAAAGTTTGTGTCCTCTGAGAAGTTCTTGTAAAACATTACAAGATGTTGCCTGGCAGAGGCAGCTGGACAAGATGATCCCCAGTGATCCCCCCAGCCTTATACATTCTATGATTCTGTGATCACCACTAGCACAGATAAGTTCCCTCACCATTGTGAACGTGTAAAATCTTTGAATATCAAAAATAAGCTGATTTTTAGGAGAAGATGACATATCTATGAGGGTTTTGGTCAAAGAAAGGATTCCCAAATAAATCTCTCCTGATGTGGGCTAAGAAAAGTCTGTGTGAACCACTGAGAGAATTTGTACCTGCAGTCTAGGGTAGTTCTTCCTAGGGTATGATCCTTTTCTTAATATAGTTCTCATAGACAGCGCTCCATGAACAGAACCTGAGATTAAGGGCAAGATTATGTCTCATAATTGATTCTGAATTTTTGACTGGGAGCTTCAGATTCAGCAGGAATGTATTCTGGGTTTCACCTCTCCATAGTGCTAAGAAAGGCTGGAGGTTTATTTAGTGAGTCCACCACTTCTTTTTGAAGCACAGAAAAGAAGATAAGAGGAGCCTCAACTCCTTACAACCTGCTCTCCTGCTTCTTCTTCCCTCCACACATTGCTGAGTGCAGCTGGAACAGGGTAAGGCAGATGACTGCCAATGTTTGCTGCCTAAAATCACTCAGCAACAGCAGGATACTGCTTTCCAGCACCTGTGGAGATATGGTATGGTGCTATAGCCATGAGGAGGGAGCAGTGATTGGAAACAGGAGTCCTCTCCCCACTTCTTTTGAGGCAAATGTAAGCATGGCTGGTGTACCATGATAGGGGTGTCAAGGATAACCTGGAAACTGAGCCTAAACATGTACATTTAAAAAAACATCCCACAAAACCAAATGATGTGAATTCTTTAAAACAATGCATTGAATATAGAAAGAGAAGAAAAGGGCATTTAAATAAGCCTTTTACTTCACTGTAAGTAATTATTTGCTGCAAATGGGACTTATTTTCAATGTAAGAAGAATTTGGTGACTCAGAGTCCCCTCAACACTGGGCTTGCAGATATAAGGTACCTGCATCTCCCTTCAGAGCAGCTGCCACGGCCTGCAGGCACATTCAGGTCCTCTGAGATTAGGGATGGACACTTTGAAGGTGGAGAAGCCTCACTCTGATGCTCCTGCTAATGCCTCCAGCACTGCTGTCCTTCCCTCAGAGGGCGTAGTGACCTCTGAGGTACAACTTGGGCATCTTGCATAGCTACAATTATTTTCTAATAGTGATCATAAAAAAAAAGAGTGTGCACCACTCTCTTCTTGCACTTTCACGTTGGCATGTTTTACAAACACGAAGGAAAGAAGTTTCACACAAGCCCTGGGAGGTCGGGAAGAGACCCTTACAAAGGAGCAAGGCTCCAGATGGGAGAGGTGTCAGGACGGAGGTTTATTTCTGGGGAAAGGTAATCATTGTTTTGGGAAACCTGACAACTGTGCCGGGAGGAAAGAGGCTGATGGTGCACAGGCGTGTGGAGGCAAGCTCCCTGCTGACAGAGGAGAGCTCCCAGTGCCGGCACCCAGATCCAGCCATCAATCATGCTGAGGCCACATGAGCACCGCCAGCACTCGGCGACCAGACAGAGGCAGCACATGATGCAATGGGCACAGGTGTGCAGCCGGCACCAGGGAAAGGCAGCAGGGCTTTGCATACATAACGCGCCTTTCCTCTGAAGTTCTCAAGGCGATTTGCAAGCATTAATTAATTCTCACAACGCCCAGGGATGGTAGGCAAGGCAGTGTCACTGGCAAATTAATTTCATAGGTAGTGTCTTTGATATCACACGCTCATGTGCTCACTGCGCAGGATTTGATGTATTATATTATTTCCCCAACACACCTGCTGCCCTTCAGCTCTTCTACGCAGCATCCTGGATGAAATTATTATTATTTCTATTATTATTATTGCTGTTGTTACTATTATTATTAGCATTATTACAGCAGGACTGGCGCTATGAAGTGGATACCTGCATCCGAAGAGAAAGTCATTGCCCCAGAGAGCTCATAACCTAAACAGGCAAGCTCCGAATTTGTGCAAGTCCGTGCTCGCTCTCCAAGAATGTTGGCTGTGAAATACCTCAGTAAAGTTTGCGCTGGGATTGACAAAGATTGGCCTGTCTGCTGGGGTTTTTTTGTGCAGCTTTGCATTTAATCTGTGTTATGGGCTGACTGGGCATGGAGATTTTCTCACCTAAAGATCTCCAGAGCTGCGAGAGTGTGGTGCAGCCACCTGAGAGCCCCATTGACAGGGGTTGACATCAAACAGATATGAAGTCAATATGGAGAATTGAATATATACAGAGGCTTTTGTCAATAAATGACAGTCTCATACAAAATTATCAAAATTAAGTTTCAGTTTTCATTTTTTTTTTCACTTTCAGATTGAGCTTAAATGGAAAAGGAGTGGGAAATTATGAAGATAAATTTTTCATAGTAATTGAATCTAGAAGGATATAGAAATTTATCAGCCAGATCTATCTAAAATTTACTGGGCTTGGGAACAGGCATATTACTGATTGAATTTTACCAGTCTGGGGATTCTGGACATTTAATAACATGCCTCAAAGCTTTTTTCTTCCTTCCTCCTCTCTTTTCTTCCTATTGGCATTTGCTTTTTTGCTTCCCCCCCCCAACACCGCCTTTTTTTTTATCCATTCCCCAGTCAGGTGATCACAGCTAGGAGATACAGATTGCTTCCCTCAGCTGGCCTAAGGCATGCATAAAAAAATCACTTTCATTCAACAGGATATCTAACCTCTTCATGTGTACTGATATATCAGTGCTTTTTTATGTGTGACATAAATATTTATCTGCTGGATAACAGGATGCAAGTGCCATGGTTTGCAACATTGCAGAGCTGACCTTCAGTCTGGAATTCACATGTTTCTTTAGTAATTTATATTACAGGTTAACTTTACACTTTGTCTTTTCTATCTGTGCCCTGGGGAAAAGCAATGTTAGTTCCAAGCAATTTGGATTCTGTGTCACACCTCTTTGGAGATTCTGTTCTGTTTATTGGGCCTGGAACTTTAAAGAGGAAAGAGACTTTCAGGTACCATCATATCCATAGGGTTATTTAATAAATTTGTCATATGGTATTCTGGTTGAGTGCTGATGTTGTCATAGCTTTTGTTTGGGACAGGTCCTTGATCTGGAGAGTTGAATTCTGGCAATTTTAATTTTTTTCTGTCATTACAGATTGGTAGATGTTGTGTGTAGATCACAAATAACACAGGTGTGAGTATGCTCCCTTGTGGTAAGCCATTTTGTTGTCGCATCATTTACTCCATTTCTTTCAAAGTTCATGGTGAAATAATTTGTTTTCTAATAAAGATTGTATCAGTCACACTCTGTGATGATCTTTCAGTATGATAAGCATTTTGGCAGGGCATCCCATTAGCTCAGGCAAGAAAAGGAAGCAGAGATGCTACTTTTTTCTCACCACTAACACTGTGCTGAGAATACCCACCAAGCTCCGGAAGATTCAGGTTCAATCCCTCTTCTGCTTAAGGGGATTTGAACTTGTCTCTCCACTTCCCTGACTGCCCTAACCACTAGGGTACGGAATATTCTAGGGCAGGGCATTCTCAGTTCCTCATATTGAAACCATTTCACTTTGCATAGGTTAATTAAATATTCATGGGAACAGGAAGATGGCAAACCTATGCAAATGACTATGTATCTTCATGGTATAGTCTTTCATTTGGGAGCAGAGGGCCTGGCTTCCATTACCCACATCAATGAATACTTAAATGAGAAATACAAGAAACATTCATAGAAGCAGGCACAGGAACTGAGGACTTCCCCTTCCAGGTGAATACTAACGACTAAACTAGAAATCATTCTGCCTGTGACACAGGAAATAGTGAGATATATTACACAAATAAAACTGCTCCAACAAGAGAGCTTTAGACAGGTCTGTCTTGAAACCTTGCACTGTGAATATTCACCCATAACTTGAGACTTGGGTTCAAGTTCCTTGAGAAGAAGCCATGAGTTTTAATTACCAAGGTGTGTACAGTCCATCCCTGGTTAAAAAAAGGGCATTGCCACTATTTCTTGCTCTTGCTTGCCTGCTTAATTTTTATGCCTTTTTTAGTTGATCAAAGGGTGCTTATGTTGATGAATGGTGTATTTATTTTGTGCAATGTTTGTTCTGCACCATATTTGGTTGTTGCCTTTTTTGCTTGAGTCAGAGGGATGGCTGATTGCCTTCTGCACATGCTTCACAGTAGTGGCTTTCCCACCACTGACAGATTGTGCTGCTGAAGGGAAACTTGTGTTGTTGCTAATTTATTGTATGGGGACTCACCACTTGTCTTTTTGGTCAATGACAGTCCCACCAATTTCCAACTAAACGTCCTCTTCATCAATCCTAGTGAGACTGAGGTGAGCTTGGGAAATTCTACTAGGCAGACCTTGCAGATGAAGAAGGAAGAGGAATGTTTAGAATGGGTTTATTGGATTTCCGTGTCAAGGTTTTGATGGAAGAGGGGCTGCAGGGGTGACTTCCACGAGGGCACCAGAAACTGCATCCATGTTGGACAGAGCCCATTTGGGCTGGCTCCAGGACAGACTTTCCACTGGACACAGGTGACATTGGTAGCAATAACATATTTAAGAAAGGGCAAAAAATGCTACAGAGCAGATGGGAGACAAAAAAAAAAAGGAAAAAATATGAGATGCACAACCCTGCAGATATCAAGGTCAGTGAAAAAGGAGGGGGAGGATGTGCTCCAGCCTCCTGCAGTCCATGGAGAAGAGTGTGGTGAGGCAGCTGTCCCCTTGCAGCCCATGCAGTTCCCAGTGGAGGAGAGATCCTACTGCAGCTTGAGGAGGATCCCATGCAACTGGATGTGCCTTGAAGGAAGCTGCAGCCTGTGGAGAAGCCATGCTGGAGCAGACTCCTGGCAGGAGCTGCAGGCCGTAGAGAAGAGTCCATGCAGAGCAGGTTTCCTGGCAGCACATGTGAAACCTTGGGGAACCATGACAACAGTTTGTTAAGAACTGCAGTTCATGAGAAGGACCCACACTGAAGAAATTCATAAAGGACAGAAGCTCCTAGGAGAGACCCCACTCAAAAGCAGGGCAAGAGCATGAGGAGGAAGGAGCAGCAAGAATGAAGAGCTGTAAACTGATCACAACCCCCATTTGACATCCACCTGTGACACTTTGAGGGAGAAGGGAGGAAGGTGTTTTTAGATATATTCATATTTCTCATTTTCCATCTCTGATTATTTGGCAATAAGTTAAAATAATTTCCCTTAGTCAAGCCTGTTTTGACCATGACTGTAAGTGATGTCCTTGTCCTTATCTTGACCCATGAGCTTTTAATCATATTTTCTCTCCCAGTCCTGTTGAGAAGGGAGAGTGATAGAGCAGCTTGGTGGGCACCTGGCAGCCAGCCAAGGTCAGCCCACCACAAGGGTTTTGTCTCATCTCACTTTAATTATCTACAACAGAGTTGGCCTCATCTGCGCTAATCTGGGCTTTACTGCTAGTCAGTGGAGAGAAACAAGATTTCTAAGAGGCAGTTTCATCTCATCCTAATGGAGACATAAATACAAAGCAGATTAAACTTATCTTCCTAGCCCTTGCTGTTCTGTTGACTGTCGAGGAAGCCTAGAGTGTCTAACTCAGATGTAAGTACCTACATCACAGCTGCCAAGAGTTCAGAAGGTGGCTCCTTCTCCTGTATTTTATGATTTCATGAAGATTTATTTGTGGTCTGTGGTTCTGATTGCCCTGGAGCCTTGAGATGGTTCTGCATATACCCAGTGGCAGAAGAGCTTTGTGAAAGGAAAATACGAGCAGTGCAATGCAATTCTGAGCAGTGCTGAGTCCCAGTCTGGTAGCAAAGAGCAGCACTGGCCGTACTGCCCCAGATGTAGAGGCAGCACTGATGCTTCAGTCGGGTGCTGGAGTCATATTGAAGCCCTCAGAAAAGCTCAAGAGCAGAACGACACCAATACAACCACACTCCAGAGTGAGCCTGTTCACACCTAGCTGAGGTCTCTCTTCCTCTCTTCCTTTATATACTGCAGAGATACCAAAAGCTTTAGGACACCTGGACCTCATTGAAAGCTGGATCTCAAAGGCACTCAGGACATGAATCTCATTTCAAAAAGCAGCACTTATTTCCTGCCATCTCAGTACAGCTTTAGGAATAAGCTGTTGCAGAAACATAGCAGTGTTGAAGAAGATACAAACTAAAAGGAAACAAGTGTCATGTCCATTCTCTGCATCTTTATATAACTCTTATTCTTTGCTTTAATTAATATCAGATTTATTTAATGAAACTAGAATATTCTCACATCTGTCTTTAATCCCTATATTTTCCTCAGTCAGTAGACCATACTTTTGGATTTTCATAAAAAACATGAAGAATCAGGATGAACCCAAGCACACTGATAATGCTGATAATGCTAATAATCGGGCTTCCCAAAGGCACGGTGCATCATTTCAGATGTTGTAAAGCTGAGTCACTGACACTGATGTGACTAATCTTAACGATGTGCTTTGATTCCATAAAATGTTGCTGTAAAGTTTGACGTGTTTGATACATTCATTTCAGCATTTCAGGGGAACTTTCTGTTCCCACAGTGAGTCTACTCACTGGGAAGACAAAGTGTCTGTGGAAAAAAAATCCCAACCCAGCCCTTGAAACACATTAGCTAATTTTCCTTTAAATTTGTCTATGGACCAAATTTTGCCCTTGTCAATGGGATGCAACTTTCATTGAATATACTATTCGTGTATCCAAAGGCAAAATTTGTTCCTATCTATCAATCTACCTACTATTTTATCTACTATGTCTGCTTTACTCTATTAATTAGTTAATGTTTGTAAAACACTCAAAAGATGTAAAGCCCTATAGAAATGCTAAGTATTATAATTATTGTTATCTGACTGCTGTATCTCTTTACCTATCTAGCTATCTACCTTCTCTATCTATTATAATAACAATAATACTTAACACTTATATAGTGTTCTTAATCTTCAAAGTACTTTACAAACATTAACTAATTAATCTAATCTAGTCATCTTGCAAACAACTCTTTTAACAAACCAGTGGTTGTTTCTGTAAAATAAAATTCTTTGCAAAAAGAAGAATCATACTTTGGGGGGGTTATTTTGTTCAGGTTTGGCTATGATGAGGTAATAAATATGTATTAAAGCAAAGCAGCAAGAAGATAGATGAGAAAAAGCTTCATCACTAGCTAGCGTAAAGCTTGTAACATGTTGCAGTTACGGACCATGAAGATGTGTCCTGGTCAGCTTATTCCTGAATTCTGTGCTGTCTCAGTTTTAATATAGACAATTCCTGCTACAAAATTTTGAATTTCCCCCTTGTTTTTTATAAAGAGCTGTGAAATGCTTCTACAAGTTTCCTTTTTGTAGATTGTTCTCTAACCATAAGCAAGGCCAAGGTTGTCAAATGCAACAGCTCAAGCTGAGCTCTTTAGCCCCACATCTACAAAGATACTTAGGCAGCTCTTTTTGTCTTTACAGAAAGTGTGGTGATGGTGATGCAGAAATTTCAAATTGTACGTAAAGGCAATGGGGCAAGGAGTCCAAAACCACTGAGGGGAAGAGACCAGTTTACTTTTAAAACAAATGCACCCTGAATAGCTCTGCAGATTTTCTTCTAGGCTCACACTGGCACTGAGAAAAGGCAGTGCTCAGTGCCCATTTCCACGGCATCCTGGAGGTGCAAAGTAGAGATCAAAAAGTGTGTGGATGATTTTTTGGGGCAGACATATGGGTTACCTTTGTGCTTCCAAACAAATGGAGGTCACACAGATTAAGCACTGCTTGACAATGGTCACCCAACTGCCTGACTTGGTTTTAGACTAATTTTCAAGAACAATCTTCTACAGAGAGGGGTAAGAGAGCTGTCCTGTGCCATTTGTATTTGGACTAAGAAGCAGCCCTGGCTCTGTTACACCTGGGGTGGAAGGTACAGACATAATGAAAGCTTATCCAGATTTTATGTGGCTTACAACACCACCAGCAAGAGAGAGAAGAAAATGAAATAAAAACAAATAGAAAAAGATTCTGTTTTCCACTTGATGAAAGGGTAGGCTTTTCCTTATATTTTTTTCACTGTGTTGTTTTCTTCTTCTTCTTCTTCTTCTTCTTCTTCTTCTTCTTCTTCTTCTTCTTCTTCTTCTTCTTCTTCTTCTTCTTCTTCTTCTTCTTCTTCTTCTTCTCCTTCTTCTTCTTCTTCTTCTTCTTCTTCTTCTCCTTCTTCTCCTTCTTCTTCTCCTCCTCCTCCTTCTCCTTCTCCTTCTCCTTCTCCTTCTCCTTATTTTTTTTGATATTTTTCTCTCTGTCCTACATATTTATTTACATAGACAAAATGTGCAGGGTCAGTTCTGATAAGAGCTAACCTAAAAGCCATTTAGGTTTCTCCACTGAGCTCTCCCAAGGCAGCCAGACAGACAAGTGGCAAAACTGTGACCACTATTGGACAGATAATTTTGTCTCTATGAGTAAAAAAAAAAAAAAAGAAGAGTAATTTTTTGGCAATTTCCCAAGAACTCTTCCTCCAGCAGCTAGGTTAACATAAATCATATCTCCTCCAACTAAAAAAACCAACAAAATTTTATATTGTGTTCTCAGGCTCTCTTGCAGCTATGGATACATTTTTCCAGGTACAGGCTCAAAGAACCCCTTTACCACTGCAAAAGATTTCAGAAATACATCTGCCATTCGTGGAACAGAGCTGTCATCTTGCAATAGGTATATTTTTAAATGAAAAATGAAACAAAACAAAAAAAAGTGTCATTAAAGGCAGCAACACAGGGCTGAATTCGGGTTGTACATCATTCATCCTGTCATCTGGAATAGAATGGCGTATTGAGTTGGAGCAATTACAGGCAAATCAGGCTTCCAATACAATCAATGCAATAAGCAGCTGTGCTGTTTGTGTTACAAATTCACAGATGATCTGAATGTGGTTCCTGTCAGTCAGGCATGACAGCCAGCTAGGCTGAAATCCAGGTGATACGGGCTCAGCCACACACTCCCTGAGTCACCTTGTACACAAGACCTAATCTAACCCCGACCTTCACATCTTATTTTTTCTCCAGCAGTGCACTTCATAAATACAGTGCTTTGATGGTCTTAAATGTTATACCCAGCAGGGCTTGAAAATGAAAGTGCTTAGTTGAAGCTATGGTTGCAGATGAGAAATATGTACTCAGTTGACATCTACTAATAAGGGGTGCGTTGAAGTGCAAGGCATATATAAACCTATAATTAAAGGTTGAGGTTGGAAAAAAAATTGGATCAGGAATCTGGGAGACTTTGCCTAGAAAGGGGGAAGATATCACTGAGTGTTTGAAAAATTTTAGACTCCTGGAACAGACTTGCAGAGGTGAAGAATCTCAAAGGTAGACAGGTGAAGCTGATGCAGAAGAGGACTTGGATCCTCTTAAGAGAAGCAGTAAAACACTTATGAGTTATTTGATTTTGGATAGGTGGGATGGGGCTCCCTGTTCTCACCTTGACCCCTGTATTCACTACAGAGTGTCTTTAACAAAGTGTCTTAACAAATACAACTACAGCTCCTCCTCCTCCCACCGCCTCCTCTCTACTCCTCAGAAAGGTTCCTGGAATGTTTCTTAGAGAAGGGAAAAAAGCCCCCCTTTAGCTGAGCACACAAAACTCCACGTGCAGAAACCCAAACCTCCTGGTTTGTTTGAATTCAAGGCACTTTGTAGAGCAACTGTTACTTACATGCTCCCCTCAGTGACGCAGAGGAAGACAGAACATGTTTTTAATTGCAAAGTCAGATGGTTATGCATGGGTCCTGTCATGCTTGTGAGAACTTGTTCTTCCCCAGCCCTCCCTCTCCTCCCCGCTGAGACAGCCTTGCCAAAACTCTGCTTGAGAGTGGTCACAGGGAAAACATGAAGCCTCGCAGGGATTTGGGGAGTAGACACTGATCTGTCAGAGGTGTCACCAGGACTGGATATATCTGCTGATCTGTTACCACTTGCTAATTATGGATTCGGCAGCTAATTGTCATAAATCTTGGTAAGAGATGTGGAATGAGGCAGAGTTTTTAAAGCAGCATGGCCTGGATTGGTTTGCATCGGCAGGAATGATCATCCCCGTGCCAGGGCTCTGCTGCTGTGTGATAGCTCAGTGAATACCTGTATTGTTACAAGTGCCAATTTGCTCCCAACAGCATTTCTGACATTCCTTTGCAGGAATGGTGAGTGTCCAGGACTGTAATACACTGACTTGTTGAAGGATTTTGTTTAATAAACCCAGAGATGCTGGCAGTCACAGCCAAACAGATGTTTTACAGGATGAAATCTTGCACCCTTCATCAGGCCGAACTTCTGGTCCACCATTCAGAAAGAAAAGCACTACTGTGCCAAGCAGGATTGAGGTCTCCTGCCTTGACTGTGCAAACCCACAAATCAGGCACCGACTCAGTGGGGGTTAACACTCTTTGCATGTGATTCAGCCTGTCAGAGTTCAAACTTGGAAAGAAAGGGATTTAACAAGTTTGGTTCAGCTTTAGGTATCCCTTCCAATTTCAGCCATGTCTAGTTACCCACCATCTTACTCCACCTGATTTCAGTGTTTCTCTGAGTCTTGAAAGCTGCAGTTCAGGGTGGAAAGGGCAAAGCTGAGCCTTCAACAACTCAAAGGTATTGAATTTACTTAAATGCTGAGCGACTTCTCAGGAAATCAAGTCCCTTCAGGGTAAGTGCAGTTGAATATCCAAAAATAACTACTTGAAAGATTCTGTGGGTCTAAGGATCACAGGCTCTGTATTCATGTGAACCAGTCTTCAGATAAAAGATCAGAACTGAATTTCTGTTATTGTTTGACTGGCTTTTCATTTGGAGAGAGTAGAGTCAAGGTTGCATGCAGAAGAAATATCTCTCTTCACAACTAACTCTTGGTTTTCAGAAATTTTGTTCTGCTTTTTATTTCCTGGTCCTTTTCCTGTTTTCAGCCAGTTTTTGTAATGTTTTCATCAAGTCCAAGTTTTTATCTAGACCAAGATTACTAACTGCTTTTGGAAATAAAAACTAATATCTGTCACATATTCCACTGAAATCTGCCAAATTTTCCAGGTAGAAAGACACAACAATCTATTTTAAGACTGGTTTTCACTAAAGTTGGCTGAAAACTTCCACAGTGGAATGTTTGTTTATTTTCCCAGATGAAAAAGCTGATTCATAGTAATTCAAACATTTTGCTGAGATGGTTCAGTTTTGATTCAGGTGTGACAAACGTCAAGCAGGGCACAATTAACCTCTAACGAGTAGATTCCTGCCAGGAATTAGACTTGCAAGGTGCTGTGGCTTGGTGGGAACCATCTACTCTGGAGCAGGTCAGCACATCAGGATAAGGGCCACCAGGGAATGAGAAACCCAAAAATGTTTAAACAATTCATGTTTAAAAGTTGTGATGTTTTCTGCTTGATGGAAAAAGAGACAGATGGAGGCCAGAACAGCATTACTCAATTCTTCCCTGAGCTTCCATGTCTGCCCATCTAGCTGTCTAAAAATCAGGATCAGTTGCTTTGTCAGGATAAAGTAAATACAGGGAGTTTATTCTGAATGAAAAAGAAATTCAACGTTAAAATACTGAAACCTGGTCTACAGACAATGATTTTGCCATACGAAATACTAGGGCTCATAACAATCCATGGCCATTAGTATGCATTAATTGTTTAATTAAAAAAGGGTTAATCCCTCTCTGGGAAATGTAAAATTACTTCTTGGGCATGAAGGGGAAAAATTTTCTCTGTATATTAATAAGCACACACAGGTGAAGGCATTTCTTACTAAATTCTCCGACACACATTTTTTTATTTCTGAAAGTAAAAGCTTTTGTGTACCGAAAGAAAGCATTTATCTTGCAGAAAGCAGAGATGCACATCAACAGACACCAAAAATACAAGAAAAAAAATTTAGCCTCCCACACATCCAGACGTAAAAAAAGGTAATTGAAAACAAAAATTGGTTGCAAAATATCTGTTTTGAAATTTGTGCCACTGTGATTTTTCAGAAGAACCTTGAAAAGGACCAGAAATACTTTCTTTGCTTTAGAGTGAGATAATTTTTAGTTCTAATTTCACCTAAAACCTCATAGGAAATATTTTGTGGTTGACATTAGGCAAGTCAACTATCCTCAGCCGTACTTCCTCTTCTTTTTTGGTAGTGCATGCAGTCTATGCCAGCCCTGGAATATCAAGATTGATGCAAAATGTTGATGAACTGGGTCAGTAATTTTGCAGAATGGAATGACTCTTGACTTATAAGTAATCTCAGAATCTGGACTGAACTACCAGAAAATTTAGTTTTTTTGACACATTAACCCTTCATTTAGTGCGGAGCTCCCGCCTGAGTGAAGAAAACACCAGGAAATACATCGTGGCCCAAAGAACTTAAATCTCTTTGTTTTCCCTGCTGCTCTGGGGAGGCCAAGTAAAGAGCACCAAACCTTTCCCTGCTGCAGGTGGTTCCCTTCCAGCATGGTCACATCCCTTCTCCCAAGCTTGTGTGCAGTGTGACAGCATGTGCAGGCGGCTGCATGCTCATGTAAACCACATCACCCACTCGCTGACACGTTCTGGTCCCTTTGGAGCTGGCTGAGTCCCAGCAGTGCTCCAACAAACACTGGTGTCCTAAAAACCAGAGCTGGGTCTTGTAGCTTCCATCTCTGGCAGTCCTTTTCCTTCTTTCTACCTGGATCCAAACCCAGCCTCCGTCGCTGATGACAAACACAGCAGCCAGGGTGAGATGGGTGGTTAAGTTAACGATGATTTAACACTTTGCAGACTGCTGTCCCAGGTGATTATACATTCTTTGCATTGGTTTGGCTGGAAATATGGAAAATTAATTAGTAGCAGAAGGGTATAACTTTGCCAGCCATTAACTGAATTATAAGTAAGTGTTTTCTTTGTCTGGCAATATCTTACCTTGTCCTTGTGCCAAAAATATCTCATAACTTGGTATTATATTCTCTGAAGACAACCTTTTCAATGACTTTATGAGTGAAATACTGTAATACCAGTAGAAACAGATTTTTTTTTCCTTCTTTCATTTTTTTTGGTGTTGATGAAAGGGAGCATAGCTACATTTCTGAAGGTCAGGTGTTTGGAACCAAAGCTGCTTTCTTATTCAGTTTTTCTTTTCAATTGTCAATCAAAAATTAAAAAAAATCCCAGCTAATGACAAAAATACCCAAGAAAACAAGAAAGGGAGAATATTTTCTAAGTCTAAATACTGTTGATTACTTATTTCCTGATGGAAAGTAAAATGTTGCAGATATCTGGGAAAGAAGAGAGAACCAGGTTTGTCATCTGCCTCCAGTATTTATTTCATTGTGAGCAGTATTACAGCTGAGGTGCCTTCTATCTGCATATTTACTCTAGAACAAAGATTGATGTAGCCTGATATGTGTTGCAGTATTAAAAAAAAAAGTGAAGGACAAAAGAATGAAAACCTCATCTCTTGCTCTAGACATGTTTTTAGAAGGCTGTTATAAAGCAGACAGCTCCTAATTGGCCTGATGTCCATTAATCAACAGAGCTACAATCACATTATCTTTCCTCCACTTCAGCCTTAATGTTTGGTCAAAGCTTCTCCCTTCCATCATTTCTGGAGGTCTATAAACCCAGTCTGCTTTGGATGGCAGGTGGGAGCTGAGGGTATCTCCTGTTGCCTCTCCTGTTTCTCTGGAGAAGGTATTTTCTGGCTGCTGGATGTTTAACTGCACGTGCTTCTGGCCACAGGTATGAAATGCAACTCATGGGAACTGGGGATGAATTATCAGCATGACAAATATGGGCCGGGCAGGGCATTTGGTGCCTAATGGATGCATTGCCTATTGTCTCATAGAACCAGGGAATGGTCATAGAGGATGTCTGGGACGTTCCTTGCTCCCCTTGCATGCAGAGGCACACGCCATTCATCAGGCTCTCTGCAGCAAATCGCCCACGAGTACCTGCCTGCTTTCAGAATTAATCAGTGTTGACTTGGAAGCACTTTCATCTACATAAAATTTCTTTCCCCCACCCCCTTTCCCTTCCTCGTGCTGAGACAAGCTACCATGGGTGCTGCAAGTACAGTGGAGGTGCTGTCTAGACACCCAGAGCATCTCTGTGAGCATGAGGCTTGCCATGCACAAAAGGCTGTTGGCAGGCTCATCTCCCACTCCCTTGGCCAAGGCTCCAGCCACAAAAGCCATGTCTAGTCAGTTGAGTGTGCTTTCAAATGTCAACATTTGGACTGATTAGCAAATACAAGAAAAGATCTTGACTGTGGCAAAACCCAGAATTGTCTAAGGGAGAATTTATAAAGGGCTTAAGCGAGTTGATCTATGTAGAGTTTGTTGAGTTTTCTTGCCTTGCAACACAAAGTGATCCAAATTCCTCATTGCTAGTGGATCTTTGTGGTGTCTATTCAGGTACCATGGAAGAGATGTTTGGAAGGGATTTCTGGAGGCCACCAGTCCAACCTCCATCCTGCAGTTGGCCCCTTTCCAACACCAAAGTAGGCCAACCATGGATTTATCTAGATGAGTCTTGAAAATCCCCAAGGATGGAGATTTCACAGCCTTGCTGGGCTGTAACATGCTGGTCACACTCCTCCTGATGTAGCCCAGCAAAAAGTTTATTATATTTGCTGTTGTCTCGCATTCAGTTTGGTGCCCTCTTTGAAGCTGGGCTGTTATTTAACCTGTCTCCTGCCTCTACTGGTTCACAGGGTTATGCTACCCCAGGTGCAGAAATTATACTATATTTGCTGTATACTCATGTACTTCATGAGGTCTCTGCTTGCCCCAGTCTTCAAGTCTTTAAAAACCTGCCTGGCTTGAAGATCCACTGTTCAGGTTATCAGCTACTTGTCATATGCTCATTACCAGCTGCTAAACAGACATTGAGCTGCATTTGACAACCATTTGCACTCAGTATCAGGCCGATTTTCCACTTGTCTAGTAGTTTATTCCTTCTCCAGCTTCCTAATGACAATGCTGAGGGTGACAAAATCCTTCTATACTAAAGATGTGTAGTATCTGCTGCTCTTTCCTTGTCCTTACAGCCAGTCAATTAATTACAGAAGGCAATCAGTTTGGTTAACAATTATTTGCCGCAGACAAATCCTTGTAGACTGTGATTGCTTCTCGTCTTTCAGTAGATTGGAAGTGGACACCAAGAGGATGTGCTCCCAGACATTTCCAGGGCCTGAAGTGAGACTGACCAGTATATAGTACCCTGATCTTCCCTTTGTTCACATTCTCACAGATTTGTTTTTATGCCTTTAAGTGATTTTAGGTCCAGCTGAGCTACAGCCCCCATGACATTACCCAGACTGAAGTATTAACTCCATCCTGACTCAAGAAAGAACATAGGAAAGACATAGGACTTGTCGAGACCTTTGCCTGTGGACTGCCGTGCGTGCTCTTGCAGCTCATCCTGAAGATGCAGGAAGACCCGCCAGGTCTTACAGCTTTACACAGAAGTTTTTCAAGAGGTTTGTTTCATGGTTGACGTGTGAAGCCATACAGTTCCTTCCCCTCTGTGTGTTCTGTGTGTTGGAAAGCCACCTCCCCTCGGTATGGTACTCACAGAAAATGTATCTGGTTGAGGGGGAAGTGGGCTTGCAAACCCTCTTTTGTGCAAGGCACAAAGGAAAAGGGGTGGCTTGTAGTCTGCAGCAAAATGAGAGGATGCTCTCTGCTCTCTTCAAAGGGCTTCCTCTTCCCCTTCTCTCTCTATTGTGAATTCTTTAAAAAGACCACCCTTCCCTTCTGCAGAGTGAAAACATCAAAGGGAATGGTGTGGTGGGGTATTTCCTTGTGAACACTGACTTACCTTACAAAGGTGAGGAGTTCACAGGAGGTTCTCTCTTGTGAAGCGTGTTCTGGCTGCCTGGCTTTGAATGCTGAGCTCACTGGGAAAATGTTCTTACATCTTCAGGCAAGTAGCTTTGCTGCAAAGCCAAATCTCTTCCTCTCCCTCCCACTTCCTACTTACCCAGCAATTTGTTATTTAATTATTTTATTTTATTTTATTTTTATTTCACTTAATTTTATTTTTATTTAATTTTTTTTTATTTCATTTCTATTCAATCTCATTTTTTACTTTATAATTTTATGCTAATTTATTTCTTCTTTCATTTAATTCAACTTCATATTTATTTGTTTTGTTTTGGACAACACTAAAACATCTTAGGCCTTCAGGGTTTTGTGAGTTTTTATTTTTTATATGGAGGTAGTCACAAAAACTGAAGTGCGACAGAAAAATAAAATTTCCCACAAAAATTTGATTTTAAAAGATTTTGTCTTTTATTTCTTAAGGTACATTTACATGTGAGGGTGTGAATCTATCCCATCCCAGGATATGAGGAAGAGATAAGTTTGCTCATGCTTGTTTCAGCATAAGATTTTGATTGTTTTATTGGCTAATTAGCTTAGCAAGAACAGTCAGCAATCAACCAGCTGTATCAAATTCTTCAGTGAGTTGGAGTTTAAGTTTAATGTCATTAGAATAGCTCCAAAAGCCTCAATTTCCTCTGGTTTAGGGCAAACTTGGTGGCAATTAAAACTGTGAGAAGTTTTTTTCCCTTTTGTATTTTTATCCTTAAGGGTACAGCTGTCATCCAAAAATCAGGGGCTGAAACCTGTCTGTAGACAAGGATAAGGCAGAAAGACCCTCTTCAATCCATCACTCCACATCTTTTAATGCTTGTTCTATGGCATAAGACTGTATATATGAATAAAAAAAAAATACATATGGTGTATGTATATATTATATATATATATAAAGTGTAAAGACAGACAATGAACAAAAATTCATTTTATCCATGAAACTCTTGAGGATGAGTCTCCATGGCGTACCTTGGACCAAGTATATTAGTTCTTACATCCCATGGGTTTTTGGATGTTCCCAGTCCTGGAGGCAAGGATCATTCGCCTCCTCATGAAGCCACTGCCCCAGCTCTGCATCATGTTGGAAGGCAAACTCAGGCTGATTTTCACAGTGGCAAAATTTTGAAGAAGGGAAAAAGAGGCTGGAAACTGCTGGGAATTGCTAATCAACTATGAGAGTTACTAAAACCACACAGGATTTCAACTCAAGCACGTTATCATGGAGCAGCCAAGTGGGGATGTCAGCTTCAATACCACATGTCCCTGAGTACCAAAGTGACATTTGGAATTTGGCTACCTAGACCTAAAAAAAAAGTGTTTCCCCTTCACAAACCCCCACTACTCCTACATATCACAATATCTGTCTTATTCACAATTTAGTGTTAGGTCAATGGTTATACTCAAAGATCTGAGAGGACTTTTCCAACCTTAATTATTCTATGATTCCATGATTCCAAACGTGAACTCCATCCAAGATGCCTCAGAGCCCAGAGAGTTGTTTCATGCTAAATCCCAGCTGTGACTCAGAGTCTCACAGCAGAATTCATATAAATGTGTGGATCACACTGGAAGCCAGTTGTGCAATAGCAGGGGGGAAGCTAAGAACAAATCCTCTCTGTTCAGGTGGCGATCACGAACCTTACCAACCCATCAGGGTAAAGAGCAGAGGAAATCCTTAATCAGGAGCTAAATGCAAAGGATCTGATTTTAACCCACGTTGTGGAGGTTGGCCAGAGCGTGTGAGCATTTCTGAAGTCAGAGGTGCTGAATGGAGAATCAGTTTGTCAGCACTTTGGTCTGTGTGTGGTTTCCCCATTGCCATTAGCTCCAGGCATTTTGGAAATTGTATTCCTCCTGCAAGGCAGAGTGGGAAGGGCTGATGAGGTGGGTTAAAATATTGAGTAATGAGGATAATTAATCCAGGGTCTTCTTCAGAATTTTTGTTGGGTGTCAGGGGTTTTTTTTGGCTTTTTTTTTTTTTTTTGGCCTTTTTTTTTTTTTTGGTCTTGGGGCAATGAGCAGCCACCAGTGGGCCTCTGGTGGCAACGCGGGTGCTCACAGGTTTTCAGGTCGGAGTACTTGACCTCAAGACTGCTGTCCTTTCAGGTGGCTTGCTTCAAATTGAGAAGGTTATTAATTGGGAGGCAATCTGAAGGTTGCCTTTGCCAATAAGGGGTGGAAGATGGTCCCTGTCTGAAGAGATGTGTAGAGTAAGAGGATGAGTCACAGAAGGTGAGAAGTAAAGATTATACATCTTTTTAGTCCTCAACACCTCTGAGTCTCTACCTGGAAAAAACTCAAAGCTTCCTAGAAAAAAAAATATATATATATTCGTGGCTGTCCATCAATAAGCCATCCTATAGCCATCCAGCTCATCCTGAGTCAGTCCTCACCAGTGACTTCATCCTGTACCTGCTGCAAGATGCTGAGCCCCCCTTGTACATTTGAGGAGCTGCAGACAGTGACTGTTCCCTTGGCATGCAAGGACTAAGCACACAGCAACTGCTCACTTTTAATTTTAAAGGAGAATCACAGAATCACAGAATGATTTGGTTTGGAAGGGACTGTAAAAATCATCCAGCTCCAACTTCCCTGCTGTGGAAGGGACATCTTCCACTAGAGATGGGAGAAATCATCAAAACTACAAGGACAAATAAAACACTTTGAGGAGCAGAATACAGCCTTCCTCTTCCCCTGGTGTTGTTTAGTAACTTGAGGTTATATTTTGGGCTGCTGTTCAGGAAATTCAACTAACCCTGGTAGGAAAAATGGTGAAGCGTAGCTGCAAGATAAATAAATTATTCAAGGACCAACCACTCCTTTAGGCATTTTACCCCTTGGGGCTGAAAACACTTGAAAAAGTCTCATGTCACTTGCATATGATATTACTGCTTTTCTCAAAACACTTTTTCCTTCCTCAGAGAAAACAAATTTTAATTAATTCTCCGAACAACATTTCTGCCAAGTCTAACTGGTC
Organism: Monarcha castaneiventris obscurior; assembly: GCA_026261815.1. Taxonomy (NCBI): domain Eukaryota; kingdom Metazoa; phylum Chordata; class Aves; order Passeriformes; family Monarchidae; genus Monarcha; species Monarcha castaneiventris. Next base: position 16,177,038 of record JAMPIT010000174.1, on the reverse strand, counting down.
AAATGTATTAATCAAATTCCGGCAGCACTCAGCCTGTGTCTTATAAAACTTGTCATGACTGATTTTTACTCTTTTTGCACTGGTTGTAAAGAGATGGATTCAAAGGCATTCCTTCTCATGCAGGTCCAGATTGAAGCACATGTTTAACAAAAAGACCGTAGTGATGCATTTTGCTGAATTGGGACCTTTTATAGGACAGATGAATTGAGCCCTTTTTTGTCATTCTGTTTTTGAGTAAACATTTCTGCAGTGTAACATTAATTATGGATTCTCCACCTTGATTCAGTATCGCATTAAGGCTGCTATTCCCTGTTAAATCATCTTCCTTGACATGTGAAATTCAGGCTGCCTTTGTTAGATTAAAGTCTTTTTATCTGACCTGCCTTTAAGCTTCATCTACTTAGTCATATCACTGGGTAGGTAACAGAAAATTGCCAATATGTCACCCAGTGGGTAAATCAATTCATGAAAGGAGGCCTAGTGCTTTTAGATTGACTGCAGAATGGCTCTTTTCTTTTTTTCCAAGCATATCTTCCTCAGCACACCTGGGTATTCCTCCTGAGGGCTCAGGAAAAAAGTTTGAATTGCCTTGTTCTTTATTAGCTACATCCCGTCTCTTTTATATTACAGGTGAACGTGATTTGCTCCACAGTGCAGTGTATTCCTGAGAGAGGGACTGAAAGGAAAAGGGCAAATTATCCTCCCAGTGATGTAGAAAGCAGGAAAAGAGCTGGCAGGAAAATTATCACCAGTAAAAATCTGGGATGTTCTCTGCATATGTTTGAGAGGTGGCACCCTCCCGAGTGGGAGAAGCTTGAGGCACAGGTGAACCCTTGTTGGAGGAATAAGACCAAAAGTCTAAGTGACAAAACTTCTTGGGCCCTAATTCCAGAACTTTTTAGGGAAAAAAGGTCTTATTTTCAGAAAGCCCCTAAAACCATCTATGCAGGGATATGAATTGGTTAGTGAAGTGTTGGAAAAAAGAGGAGCATTTCTTATCTGTCCATTGCAAATTGTACCAAACCTCTAAGGGCTCCATGGGAAGAGACTTGAGAGAGCAGGGTGGAACTGGATGTTTTCCTTGGACAACAACAGGTTTTTTATGACAATATTTGGGGAAACTGAGTCAAGAAAGTGCATGTAATGTCTTGCTCTTTTCTTTTAACCTTTGTACATAATTTATGCCTAACAAAATAGAGTGATTCTTTAAATCACAGAATGGTTTGGGTTGGAAGACACCTTAAAGATCATCCCATTCCTGCCTCCTGCCATGGGCAGGGACATTTTCTACTATCCCAGATTGCTCAAAGACCTGTTCAGGCTGGCCTTGAACACTCCCAGGGATGAAGCATCCACAGCTTCTCTGGGCACTAGGGCCTCACCACCCTCACAGGGAAGGATTTCTTCCTAATATCTGTTCTGAACCTGACCTTTGTCAGTTTAAAGCAATGAAACTGTTTGAGACTCCTTCCTGTGACTGCTATTGATTGCTGATTTCACATCCACTGAACAAGGAGCTGTCAAAGGTTGGTGTTCTGGAAAATCCTGGCTTCAGCTTCTTGAGGTGACACTAAACAACTGAATTGAACTGAGCAACTGAAGTGAAGGGTTTTGGTTCTCACTAGCAGGGCTGCAAACGGCAAACTCACGGAATTTAGAATAGGAGGCATCAATCCAAGGGTGTCCAAAGTGCAAGAGGCACAACAAATCCTCCTGGAGAGTTTTACAACAGAGAACAAGCTTTACCAGAACCACACACGTGCGTTTTAGTGTGACGTGATGTGTAGAAGGCAGAAGAAGAGATAAGACTCGTGATCTCCCTGGTCCCTCCAATCTGCCACAGTACAGTCTATGGAACAAAACACTGGGAGGCTCAGTTTTCCCAGGTTATATCTAGACTCTGGAAACAGAAATCCTGAGCCAGTGGAGATATTTCTGTCAAAAAATGCTTAGCAATAGGAAATTGAATTCTCAGTTTCAGATGACTGTATTTTTTTTTTGCACTATTAAAAATAATGCTTCTCTATGCACTTCAATTTAATTTTTAATTTTTTAAGGAAAAAGAGGCCTTCTCCTATCTTAGAATATTTAAAAATTGTCAGAAAGCAGACAAAACACCTTTTTGGCTAAAACCTCAAAATTTTTTAATAATTACCACTGATTCTGAGATAATGCTTCTTGCAAATGTTTTGAAAATGTGAAGCAGCATATTCCTGGTGCTGTGATCTATATGTCTACCACAGACAGGAAATATAAAATTTTTTAAATTCTTCTTCAGAAAGATTTCTGGGGACTGTGACCCTTATTGTTCTCTCCCTTAAAGTGGAAATCAGGAATAGCTCATTAAAATCTATGTATTTTTTTCAGTGTAAGTAAAAGGAAAATCAAACTGCATGTATCTGATATACATTAACTTAAAGTCTGCTATTAAACCACAAGTTGTGAAAGACTATGGGAAATCTGAACCCCTGCTGATTTTTGCTAATTCCATAAAGAGTCTATTTAATTTCCTCAGGAAAACAAGGCAAATCTTCCCTTGAGGGCATGTGCATTTTTGAATGGGCTACAAGTGAGTCCCTAAGGGCTCAGTTATCACTGATCACAGTTTGGTCTGTTGGATATTGCTAAGGGAAATTTAGTGTGATTGTCTGTGATCACTGGCATGTGCTCATACCCATTAGGAGACCTATTCAGCCCACTGACATTTGGTTCCTAGGAGAATAGGGTAGCTGCTCTCAAAACATTTTGAGTTTGCAGTATTTTTTTTTCCCTTCCCTTCCCACTCCTTCCCCCACCCCCTCCCCGTGGCTTTTTTTCAGGCAGAGGAGCAGATGTTCAAGATCAGAAAAGAGCTTGTACAGGGTGCTGCCATGCTGGGCAGGCAGTGCTGTATCCTAAGAAAATCCTACATAACAAAACCACTCCTCTTCCAGGTTGGTTTCTTTTCTCTATAACTCTTTTCTAGGCAGTTGCAGGGGTGACACGGAAAAGCAATAATATCATCTCCATCTGCATCTCTTGTGCAGAGAGGTGAGCTTTAGAGACTTCCCTCTAAACCACAGGTGCTTTCAAGAGGTCGTAGGTCTGGACCCAAAACCACCAGTGGCTTCAGGACTGGGTGTGCTGCAGTGTTGCCCTTATCACTCTAATTTGCCTTTATAGGTCATTTCCAAAAATTTCTCTCTTGGTGATTTGCAGTCTCAAGGACTGGTCTCACTGATATCACAGGTTAGAGCCAATGTAGGCATGCAATGGGAACTGGTAGTGGCACTTGCATAGCTGGTGACAGGAAATACAGAATGAGTTATAGATGTGTGAGAGGTGAAGTACAGACATTGCACTTTTGGAGCATTCAGCCCTTTGGATGCAAGTAGGAAGCAAGGACTGGTGTTCTACAGTCTCCTGAATGACGGGCTACATATTCACAGAGGTGTCTGCTGGGTGTAAAATGGCAAATTTGCTTTCTTATCTGCAGATTTTGGATCTAGGTTCACTGCAACATCCTTTGCTCTGGGGTTTAATGAAGCACAGCTCTTTTGTCAAGATGTGTAAAATTACAGGATGGGGCTACGGCAAACATCCTCTAATAAACCCTGCATAAACTTCCAAAACTTATATAACAAGGTAAAAAAGGAAAAAAAAAAAAAAGAAAAAGGAAAAAACAACAATTTAAATTTTGATTAAACAACCAAAACCATCAAACAATCTCTCTTCGTTCTTTGTGTAACCTTCTGGTTCTCGCTTAGTGTTAGATCCTAAGAGACACACATTTTTTTCCACTCTTACTTCACCAGTTTTAATGATTTAGCCATTTCTTTCAATAAAAGAGCGCAAGTTGTGGAAGCCAAACCCAATGTGGCTAATCCCTGCTTGTGTGTTTGCCTCTTGTAGTCTTGCCAGATCCCAGTGCTTTGCCTAAAGACTCTCTCCGTTAGGACAGACTGCAAAGCAACTTGTTTTCTTCTTGCATGTGCGTCAGTGAGAAGTTTAGGGCTGGTCTCCAGAAAGGGTGGGGAAACAATCCAGGTGTGAAAATGCATGCATGTAGATGCTTGCAATTAAACTGTAACCACATTTGCAGACAGCATTTTTTGTTGTTGGGTCGGGTTTTTTTTTCTCCAGTTGTAGCTTTGCCATTAGCTGGTTTCAATCCTGCACTTGAGTGCTGCTGAATTTCCAGCATTTATTTAGGTGCTGTTTTGCTCAACATTTGGTCCAGTAAGGAAAGAAACACAACAGTTTCTCACCCATGTGCAGCTGTACCTTTGCATTGGTCTCTGCTCCTTGTGGAGGCCATGGCAGCCTGACACCATCCATCCATCCCCTGGAATTTGGCATGACTTGGTTTTGTTCCTGAAAATATTTAGGCCAGATTTGATGCTGAGGATTTTCTTCTGCATATATGCTTTTTTACTGCCTCACCCATTTTCTTTAATCTGGTGCTTGACAAAGGTTGGGTAATACAGATGAAATGAAAGAATAAGCTGGGGAAAAAAAAACAACAAATCAACTTTAACAGTTAAATGTTTTGGTGGATAAAGAAGGAATCAGCTGTTACCTGAATGAAAGGCTAAAGACTTGCAGCTGTAGTAAAGTCCAAGTCAATTAAGAGTTTTAGGTCTTTAGTAATGGCCAAAACTACTGAGGCAAGGGAAAAATTGCAAATGGAGAGCTGCTCTACAGCTACTTGGTCTACTCTACCATTCTGGGAAAACTTGTCTGAACGTTTGGGAATTATAGGAAGACAGAGGTCTTGGCTCTTGCAAGTGATGTAGCTTGGCTTGTCATGGTTTAATACATACCCAAGACAGACAGGAAAAAGTGACTATGCCATCAAAATCCAATGAAAAAATGTTGTGGAGAAGGATTAGGAGAAACATCTAGAGAAGAGTCCAGGATATTTCTGCAGCAGCTTTCTCTTTATCCTCAGCATCCTGAGAAAAGTGGACACCCATTTCACATTCAAGACAAATATGTGATGGCAGTTTCTGCATGGTTCTTTATTTATTGTGAAATATTCTGAAGTTTAATTTGCGAGAGCTGACAGCATCTTTGTAGGTCATTGGGAGAAAGGTCCTGTCTGCAAACACTAAAAATTGTCTATCTGGAAGAGAACACCACTGCAAGAACAGAGAGACATTCCTTAAACATAATGTGGTTTTCCAGTGGACTCGCTTCTCATCTTCAGAGTATCACCTGTTGCATAAATACACTGTTACAAAGGTAACAACTAAGAATAATCTTTTTTAAAAAAATCCTTACGTTCCCAAAGGCAAAATAGTTCTGTGGTGTGAAGATACGACTCTCACCTGATGCAGTGCCATTAGTTCAGCTGAAGAGAATTGCCTGTGGGCAAACATCAAACCATGATGGATTAGGTTATGTTTTTTTCCACACAGGTGTCTCTGAGTAACTTTTCGTAAATCTTTGGAGATGAAATATCAGGGAATAACTTAATCATGTTGTGTTATTAAAAAGATTTACTGAGCAGCACCCAGTGGATTAATTGATTGGGTGGTCCTTAAAGAGCCTAAATTTTGGGGGGTTGCTGTGGTTGTAAAACTTCTCTTTGCATGGTGGTTTTACATGGAGGGGTTTTTTTTCTTCTCCCTCTATTCCACCAGTGTGGGGGTGATAACACTGCAAAGAAGAATATGTTGTTGGTGACTTATCATAATTTTAGATGACAAGTAACTGTCACATACTACATGCCACTACAAACGAAGCTGATCTGTGCAGTGTGTTGGATAATGGAATGGTGCTAATTAGGAGACAGTGAGAATTATATCAACCCCATATGACTGTCACAAGCAAAACCATGGAGCAGCCCAGAGAATGCTTATAAAAAGAGTATCACAGTCTCACCATTGCCTGAAGGGGAAGTCTCATAAAGCTTCACTATAAAATTTATCTGACAGATTTCCAGGCAGTAATTATAATTCTGATTTATATGTGTTTAATATCACTTATGCTACATTATTTTTTTTCCTCAAAAGACTTGTGGAAGCTTTTTGTTGTACAGTCATTCTTTCTTTCTTGAAAATGGAACCAGGTAGCTGTAGCATCACATCACTTTCTCAGCATTCACATTAGATAAGGTTTTGGGTTTGTTGTGTATTTTTTTTTAAATTTCCCAAGCACATTACAAATCATCTTCAAGCAACATCTCTCGAGTTTTCCTCTCCATTGTGTGCTGGAACAGGCTGACAAGGGAAGCAGCTGAGTCACCACCCCTGGAGGCATTTACAAGGCAAGAAGATGCGGCACTTGAGGACATGGTTTACTGGTGGGCTTAGCACTGCTGGGACAACAGATGGGTTTGATGATCCTAGAGATCTTTTCCAACCTAAATGATTCTATGCCTGTACAAGATATTTAAACACTTGTTTGCTGTAATGAGACCTATGAAGAGTCATGAATTTAACAGCACTCAGAAAGGTATCTGTGAAAAATCACCCAGTGCATTTAGCCCAGATCTCTTGAGCTTTGAATGTGATCATCGAGACTGCCAGGCCATGAAAGAGAGGAGGGATGTGCAATTCAGCAGTCTGCCTTCCAACAGGGCTCAGTTTGGGATCCCAGTAGCCTTCTAAGTGTGGGTTAACATTCTGATGTCCTTGCAAGCCCCTGGGCATGTGCAGCTGGGGTGGCCACTGACTGTCTCAACACGAAAAGCTCTAGGGCAGGAGAGGAGATGCAATCTGAGGATGCAAATGAGTGACTGGTAAACCCTGGGAATGAGGTGGGAACACCTCAGTGATTCTCAATTTCGGTGGCACAGGCTTGCAAATGCCACTCATAGGAGTAAGATGAGGGCTGTAGAGGGAGAGAGGCACTGTGAGAGTGCATCTTCCTGGGGTATGTGAAGCAGCAGCACAGAAATGCCACTGGCTAACTCACCTTGCACGAGCACAGAGTCCTGAACACCATGCTAGGACGTCTCCAGGACTTCTAAGAAACAGAACTGGCTGATTACCAGGACTCAAAGAGCTGTAGTTACCAGATTTAACATTCATGTGAGCATTAAAGAGTTTTGAAGGGGATTTAGACACAAGAGGAGAACAGAGACATCTCCACATAGCAGCCAGCTCTGTTTGCTACCTGACATTTGGCTTCACATCTGAGCTTCTGGATTCCTGGGCTTTTTTTGGTGAGAACCAGAGTTCCAGATAGTAATGTGAAGTTTCCTGGGTTTTGGACTTCCAGGGAAAGGTTCACAGGTTACCTCTCTCTTTCCAAGAGAATACTGGAAATTTTTTGGCAAACTGAGAAATTTGTTATGTGTGGACCTAAGAACAAAGCTGAGTAAGGCTGCTATCATTTGTGATTAATGTTAATCTTGGTCACCAAATTCCTGACATTATTTTAAGGCTTTTGAAGTAGTTTTCAAGGCAGAAGTGCTCCTTGGAGTGCATTAATATCCTCAGATAAAGATGAGACTTTATCAGCTTGCTACTGTAATTTTGATGATTTTTAGCCTACAACCCTCCAAATCAAAATAGGAAAGCACAATTGCCCCATCAACAAGTGGTGACATGAGAAGAGACAGAAGGACTTTTCCAGGCCGAAGGATCTCATATTAGACCAAATTTAATCACATTGCTGTCTGTGCAATAGGAAATTTCCTGGTAAAGGTGGATGGAGTTTGTACATTAAAAATATCCCCAGAAACTCCAGATAATGCTAAATGAACTTTTGCTGCTTCCAGCTTTTGGAGAAGTCAGTCTGGTAAATAGAAGGATGCTCAAACACCTCTGCTCTGTTTGGTATTCTCACTTGCACTGAGGTCAGGCTCCATGGAAATATCAGAGATATGCCTCTCACCCACACATGGCAGCTGCTTGAAACTGTATAGCTGAGGTCAGTATTGTTTTCATACCCTCCACCCTCCCCCGTTTTATGGATTTACCAGCAAGATGTCTAAATAGTTTGTGAAGCAGCTCCTGAATTAGTACACTATTAGGCCCAATGGAAACCATAAAAACATTTGTTAATCAGCCTGGTATAATAAAATACACTGAACTTGTGCATTTCAATGTTGACATGCAAGCTGCAGTTGCTCATACTCTGCTTCAGACTCTCCTGCTGAGGAGCAGCAGTCTTGGAAGAGGGACAGTACAGAGAGAGGGGAATTTCAGAAATTCACCAGCTAATTTTAATCTATGCTACAGGAGAGTCAGAGCTCGTGTAACTTTGAGGCCAGGCTGTTGCAGCTGAGCTGAGCCTCTGTCTCAATGATTTTGCGTTCATGTTGCCAGCAGACTTTATTTTGCACTGGCGAAACACCAGGTCTTTCCGTAGTAAAACCACCCCGTGACATTGCTTCTGGAAGACAACCACAAAACCTAATCCCTTAATCCCACTTGAGAAAGCTGTTTTAAATGGGAAGCAGAGTTGTGTTCACTTCCATGCTCACATGACTGATTCTGATCTCAGTTCTGCCAGCACAAATTGAAACACACAGTCTAACATGGCAAAATTTGCTCTCGATCTGGCCCAGATACTGTAATTCCCATTTGTGCATAAGGTGGCTCCATGCTGCCCTGTGATAGATGCATCAAAGACTTGAGAGACAATCTGTATCCCATTACTGGTAGAAGCATGAACTGAATTGGGAGTTATAATTTCAAAAAACCCTTTTTTAAATTTTTTTCTTTTTTCTTTTTCTTTTTTCTTTTTTCTTTTTTTTTCTTTTTTCTTTTTTTTCCTTTCCCTCAAAACCAATAAGAGGTGAGGCCATGTACCTGCAGTATTACAGACTCATGTACAGGCTCATAGTGGAATGGCTTTAAGCTGAAAGAGAGTAGGTATAGATAAGATATTAGAAAGAAATTCTTTATTGAGAGGCTGGTGAGGCCTTGGCACAGGATGCCCAGAGAAGCTGTGGCTTCCCCATACCTGGAAGTTTTCAAGGCCAGGTTGGATGGGGTTTGGAGCAATCTGGGATAGTGGAAGGTGTCCCTGCCTGTGTTATGAGGGTTGGAACTACATAATCTTTAAGATCCCTTCCAACCAAGCCATTCTGTGATTCTTTGATCATGCCTGCTTGCTTTGGAACAAATCCTTAAATTTTAAGCATGTCTTAATTTGTAAACCCTTCTCAGATGGATATTTTCTAACTTTTTTTTCCTAATCAATATTCTATATTATATAAAGTTTATGACAAATTTAATTTTGCTCCACAGCAGTGATATATACATCAAAAACCATTACTCTTTTACAGTTTGTGCAAAGTGGTGGTTCTTGACTCTTTGCTGTGTATCTCGAGTGAGGGGGGTGTGCAGTTGAGAACATAATTTGTTCATGAAAAAGTCTTTGAAGGTCTGGATCACGTGCCAGGGCTGTACAGGAAAAAAGCCAATATAACTTTTGAAAATTAAAGGTGAAAAAAGGACAATAAAAATCTCACTCTCTTTGTCTCAGAAATAAACAAAATATTTGTGCTCCATCTCACCACTTTGGCATATGTGTGGATTCATGGAGTGGATTTCCCTCCTACTCCCTGTGCTTTTTCCATCTGTGTAAAGGGCTCGTGTTGCTCACTGTGTGTGTTGGGTATCATGGGAAGGCAGAGAAAACTAGAGAGTCCCCAGGGAGGATCAGGAAATGTCTGCTGTGGTTCATAATGGCTTCACCAAATCAGTGATGACATTTATATAGTTTTTATAAAGTGTATTTAAGTCCTCAGGTGAAGTGAAAAGACATTATCATTAATATAGTAATATCCTGTGGCTTCTTATGAGGCTATGTTTTTTTAATCTTGAATAGAAGTGGTCTGTAATAGTTTTTCCAGAAATAATCCGTTTTGTTTTTTTCCCCCACCTGTGGAACTGACACTTTGTCTAAACAGCCTCCAGCTGTTGTCATTACAACTTGGTGCTGACACTGCCAGGGACATAGCACGATTCCAAGAATGTGAATTCTTGATCTCAGGAAGGAAATAAGAGCTAACACCTTACTTCCAGCAATATATGCTTGGTTTATTATATTTATTGCTTCAATTCCATTGTGTTGGATTAATTTCACCTTATTCTGTCCATCAAAATTGGTGAAATACACATCTCCTGATAGCAACTGGAAATTGTTTTCACCTAATTTGAATCCATATATTAAATTAGGAGGAATCCTTTCCTTTCAAAGTATCTTTTTAAAAGCAGATAGATTAAAACCCAACAGTTTTAAAAAGAGGTTATTATTTGGATTAGTGATGCAAAATGGTTTCATAACTGGTTTCCACAAGGCAAAACACACAGTGTCATGGAAAATAGCACTTATTAACACTAAGGGCCAGATCTGATCAGACAGAAGGCAGGGGAATGCTGTGACTAAACTGGAAACGATCCCAACACTTGGTGACGCAACCTAGCGCAGAATTAGATTGCTAGAAACGGGATGAAACTCACTGGTTCATGCTGCCTCCTTGAGACTGCTAGGGTTTTTCCTTGGGAAATGATGTTTTGACTTCCTTGTATGTGCTAAAATGTAGCTCTTTCACTACTGTTTTGGACAAATTCTTTACAGACAAAGCGATTTCAATATGAAGAAGGGGTTACTAACACAGGTCTGCTCCAGGACAGCAAATGTGGGACTTTTCCTCCTCAGTAATCACTCATTTTATCCAGAGGGGGTTGCAAGGTGAAACAATATTCCACAGATTTATGTCTGCACTACATAGTCCTGATAAAAGTAGTATCAGCACAGAAACACACATTGAGACTTGTAGATTCACTCATAAATGTTGCTGTCCACAGATGTCCATTTTAGTTACAATAATTATCCCAAATCCACGTTAGGACCGTTGGGTTCTGGCCTGTCCTGTTCTGTTCCATCCTGTCCTATTCTATTCTCTCTTATCCTAGCCTAGCCTAGTCTAGTCTATCCATTCCTAATTCCCATGCAATAGGGAGCTCCTGAAATTTTGTTACTAGTCTGTTCTTCATGTCTAGCAGATAACTGAAATATTGTAGTCTGATTTTGTAAAGAAAAAACATAGTGAAAATTAGACGTTATCAAAATTAACCCTTTGCAATAAATTTCCTTGCTACTAATTTTCAAGTAATGTCAAATGTGGTATTGAAAATCACATGACCAGGAAAGGACAGATTTGTGGGGGAAAAAAAAGGTGGGCAAAAATTTGGGCAATTTTTTTTCATTGATAAATGAATTTATAAAATCAGGAAAGGTATTTGTAAAAATTGTTAGTACTCATACTTTTTATTTTCATTTTTTTTGCATGATTTTAGCAGGAGTTGTGAACAGTTTTTGTTTTAATTATTATTTTGTACTTGTTTTCTTGATATTTGACCTTGTATGACACAAAAAACTTATTTTCTGTTAATAAATTATCAATTAATATTTTATAATCAGTTTTTATTATGGATATGATATAATATTGATTAAAATATCCAAATGAAATGTTAGAACTGAAGCTAAAACTTCTCTTAATTCTGCAGAAGGATATATACACTATGTTCTCTAAAAATTATACTTTGCTTCACATTTCCATGATTTTATTTTTGCAACTTATTTAACCTGGCCTGTAAAATATGATGGAATGAAACAAATCATCTCTCAGCACTGCTTAAAAAGTAGAACAAGCATGTGTGTTTATACTATGTGTACAAACCTGCCATTTGTTGTCACATTAAATACGGAAAATTTGAATTTTTGTTAGAAGGGTAAATATAATAACACATACATACATTCATACGCAGTTCAGTAATTTCCCAAGATTTCTAAGTGTGAGAATTTAAGATGTAGATTAATAAATATGTATTTAAATATTTAAACACAGGAGTTCTTTTCAACAGTGCTGAGAATATTACATTTCCCAGGTACGATTGTGCTCGCTCCTAACTTTGGGAAACCAAGTCCCTCATTAAGACAATTAAAGTATGTAGGGCCAAGTTTTGGTCTCTTTTTTTTGTCTGTAAATCAGCATTACAGCTCATGTCAACACTTTGAATGACCATCTCCTTCAACCAAAATTAAGCTAATGGGCTCAGAACCTGCCTATTGTAATGGGAAAACAGTAAAAAAACCCTTTTCATACTTTTATCACATTTGTCATTAACTACTGGCTTGTGTAAGAGCACATAAAGCACACTAGGCACTGACTTCTCTCTGTTCCATGACCACCTGAGGAGGAAAACCCTAAAAGCTGCTTCTACCTCCACGTTGCTCTGAGTCCCTGGGCTGCTGGGTGTTGGTGCTCAGTCAGACCACGCATCAGCTTCCCTGCTGAGGAAAGACGCCGTTTAAAGAAATCAGCCTTATTATGTCCCAATGACAAGCATAATTAAGAATGTCTGCCTGTGAAAGGCACAAGAATAGAGGGAAAGCTTTTGTTCACCTGAGCACACTACCATCCTTGACCCATCCAGGTAATTTAAGCCCTGGTTGAATTGGACAAGGACAGTTGTAATTGGGCCCCAGTCTCGGCTGCTTCCAGCCTTGCAATTACCCTAATGAAGTTGTCTGTGGAGGGGTCAGTCGCTAGCGGCCAGTTTGGCTGGAGCCTTCTCAGGCTGTCAACAGAGGGAGAACAAGGAGTCCATTGGGTCAGAGCATGAGACGAAATGAATGCTGGTAATTGATCTAGTGACAGCAGCGTCTGTCCTGAGATGAGGGAAATGGCCAGCTGCAGTGAAAAGACTTGATGCCAAAAAACCTCCAAAGATGAAAAGAAAAAAGCTCTACAAAGAACTCGTATGTTTCTGAAGACATGAAGTTGGAAAAATTTTAAAGGGTACCCAGCCATGTGGCCATTAAATGTGGACATTTCTCTCAGTTAGATACAACCATGTTGCCATCTCTGTCTTTTTTTGTGAAGTGAATAAAACAGGCCTTTCCATGAGCTTTTCAAACTCTGCCCTCTCAACCCATTCCCTGCAAAAATCCCCAAATGCATGTGCAGCCCATAGGTATGGATCCATAGGTATGGATACATAAGCAATGTTGACAGATGTGTGGTTATGTTTTATTGGATCTTTCCAGGAAGGTTCTGGGTGTGCCCTTGAGAATGCATTCCCAATTAGTGGTGTGATTCAGCATGTATATTTTGAGCTTCACTATTTCAGGTGGGCTGAAATGTAATTTTAACTCATCCTTCCATCGCTCTGTTCTTGTGAAAGTTTTTAATTAAACATAGTCTTTAATCAATTAAGTGGCAGCTGCAAGTAATGTGTTAGTGCTCTGAAAGTGTCTTTAGAAATATCCAAACTCACAAAAAATGCAAGTTCAAATAGCAGCAGGGAAGAGATTGACTTTCATCCTTCCTTTGAATTCCACAAAATTTCCTGTCTGGGACTACTCATCAATATCTTGCCTAGACATAAGAGACAGGCTTTCAAAAACAATTAATCCCTCCTCCCTTTTCTATCTGCATGGTAATTCAGGATAATAGAAATAATGGTAATAATAAATGTTGAAGCTGGTGTTAGAAACGGCAGCTCCAAAGCTTGAAAATGCATGTTTATTTCTGGCAGAACCTACAGGGTTGGGAAGGGCATTGACAGTGTTGATAAAGACTATTGCTTATCATCTGTTTGACTTCAGGGCTAACAGAAAACTTACATTTTAATAGTGGTTACAATAACAGTAATAGTTAATATTCTTTGTAATTAATGCTAGACTAATGTCTGTCACCTTTTTACAAAGATATAACTAATTATCTACACTGACTTAATTGATGCATCTAAAATATGATGTCTGTATACAAGGTAGTGAGCCCAGAATCTCCATACCTATATTTTTTTATGAATTGAACAACCCTTGTACATGTAAGAAATGAGAACAGAGACACCAGTAGGTTGTGACTGGAGTTGCCAAAAGAAGGTGGAGGTGCTTACTCCAGCTGTTCTCTTTAGTCACAGAAGAGAAGTAGGTGACAGCAGCAGGCAAGTGATTCAGTCTTCAGGGAGCTGGCTAAGAATAAAATGAATTAAGATTAATTCCTCCTGGAGGAAGCTCCCATTCCCCATCCTATCAAGGGACTCTGGGGCGACCAGCTCAGTTGTAGATGCTGAATGTTGCAGGAGTAAGATAGGTTGGCACAATCCTGTCTGTGACTTGTATCTGTTCAAACTCAGAGTCTGTGGTGTGATTAAAACCAAGATTGACTTTTTTAATGCTCAGTTATGAATGAGCCTAAAGCTAAGTGTCTTTGCTGGGGCAGATGAGAACTTGTTTGAAGGAACAGGGAATGAGATCCCATACTACTTATTTCATACCCTTTGCCCCTGTGTTCCACATGGAGTCCACAACCTCCAAGATGCTGGTGTCTCACATCCCTGTAAATATTGAGATCTCACACCCCTTCTTGCACATGCATTTCCAGCAGGATGGCAAATTGCAATGATACAGAGTGTGAGCTCCCATTTCAGAACCACGTGAGCTGAACAACCACAGGGACTCTCTGTGGGTTTAGTGCCAGTGGTGACAATGCCCTGTAACTGGTGACCTGCCTGGCAGGGAGGCCACCACGAGAGACATCAGCTGGGGAACTGGACAGGCTTGCTCTGAGGGCTTGTCATGGCTCCACAGACCCTGTAGCCACCACCCCTCTGCTGAAGAGAGTCCGTGATGATAACAATATTAAAAAATAAATGCCATCTTGCAGTATTTTTCTGTTTCTCATCCTTATGCCACATTGCCAAGGAAGCTAGGGACAATGCTGGCTACCAAAATGATGGATTTATGACTAGTGCTGACGCCTCTTTTCCTCTTGTGAATCAGAAGTTTTAAAAAGCAGGCGTGTGTCTCTTGCACAAATAACCTGTGTTAATAGACTGCATCAGGATCCCATGTGCAAGTTGGGGCCCATGTTGAGCTCAGTCACCAAGCACTCGTCCACTAGTACAGAGCCTCACACACTAGTCAGACATCAGCATCCCTTTCGTGCATTGAACACACTGAATACAGTCTCTTTTCCCTATCAAACACATCTAGGAGCTGGTAAAGAAAGTACTTTTGGGGACTCAATCTCTTCCTATATTTGTTTTCATTTTTTGTGGGTTCTACTTAAAGAAATTCCACTCAGATGTTCTTTTTTTCCCTCCTAAAGCATGATTTCTTTTTGGACTACAGACTTTATTTGGAGTTCAATCATATTTTGAGGCAAAATATTTGGCTCATTCTCCCTGATAAAACAAATTAATCAAATCAAGTTTTCTGGACATCAAAAATATATTTGTAGCACTGTACTGGTTTGGCTGGGATAGAGTAAATTTTCTTCACAGTAGCTGATATGAGGTGTTTCAGATTTGTGCTGGAAATAGTGTTGGTAATACTGTGCTTGTTGATAATACAGGGATGTTTTCCTTATTGAAAAATCCTTCCTCATCCTTGCTGAGCAGGGCTTTCACAGAGTCAAGTTCTTTTCTGCTCCTCACCCCACCCCACCTCACCAGCAGGAATTCTGGGGGTGCACGAGGAGGGTCACGGCTGGGACAGCTGACCCTGACTGACCCAAGTGATATTCCAGAACAAATGAAGTCATGGTTGACTTATAAATCTGGGGGAAAAAGAAGTAAGAGGGGAAACATTTTGAGTGATGATGTTTGTCATCCCAAATCTCTCTTACATTTGATGCAGCCTTGTTTTCTTGGGGATTGCTGAACACCTGCCAACCCATGGGGAGTGGGGAATGAATTCCTTGTTTTGCTTTGCTTGTGTGCATGGCTCTTGCTTTACCTATTGAGTTGCCCTTATTTCAGCCCATGAGTTTTCTCACTTTTTAGGCATGGATTTTCTGACTTTTTGGTCATAAGTTGCCAGCTGGGGTTAAAACCTGACACTGGTGAAATCAGGTAGATCTTAGATTAAGATATACAAACTACTCTGTGAAACTGAGCACTCACATAAACCTCACTCCAAGTTCTTTTATTAATGTTATTTGGAAATGAAGTGAATTTACACATAAAGTTTTGCATCCAAATGTTCAGAGGGGTTTCAAAAATGTAATGCAATGTCCCGAAGCCCACACTTTAGTGATGAAAGATGTTTGCAAATATTCAAGCGTAAAAGCTTTTCTATACCTATGTCAACTTGTTAATTAAAACCCCAAGTAAGGGGAAGAAAAAAAAAGAAATAATAGCAGTGGATAACTTAATGTTTAGCCAAAAGTATCACAAAATTGGAAAACTAAAAAAGGAATTAACAGAAACCAAAAAATGCAGAAGAAACCTATTACAGATTTAGAAATAGGTGTTGAAGCCAAACCATATGGACATTGAAATGGATTGTTTTTCACTCCTTAGGAACATGCAGATTATATCCCAAAGTAGCCATAGTAATGAACAGTCTTCCAACAAACTACAGCTTCTGGGCAGCCAAACCATGGGCACTGGAAGCTAGGCACTGGGTCCAGTTTTAACTTTTTGTTTTCTCTGCATCTCACTTTTCTCACTGGATATCAGACTGTTTTCTTCCACTTTTTGTGAACTTTTCTCATTAGCTTAGAAGTCTTCAGACAAAGAGATCTTCTGTTATGTGCTTTTTCTTTGCCTGAGGCAAAGGGTACCCCATATTTTCGTCAAAGCTTTTGCAGTTGCTGTAAGAACAGTGTAGTTGAATCCCACGTGGAATTTAGTTTGTGCACAAATTAATCTTACTGTTGTGATACACTTGACTGCCAGTGTATGTAGAGCAATAGGAAATGGCCTTGATCTCTGACTTGAACTTATGTTCAGATTTGTCCAAAACAACAAAATCTGGTCTATTAAAACCACTAATGGACAAGAAGGAATGACTTTGATGGAGTGACATCTAAACTGCTTTTCCTCAGTTTTTGTAGTGGAAGACATCTGAAGGAGCTATTCAAGAGACATTAGACAATCAGATTTATTGTCCTTATAATAACACAACAGTAGCAATCTCACTTTGTGCTCGCTACTCACTCAATCTAAACTTGCATAATTTGCATGGGAGAACATTATTTGTTTTGGGGGGGAAACCTAAAAATAGAAACTTGAGCAAAGTGATTATAATAACCAAAACTGCATGACTGAATACTTCAGCTCGGCATTTACACTGTTCTCAGAAAAATTAGTGTATCTCAACAGGAGATAGGTTAAATGTACTGTACCTACCATAAAAAAATAACCCTCTCTCAACATTTCACATGAGGTTATTTCTGTCATGACTGGTGAATCTTTTAAATCCCTCAAAAACTCCACTGCAGGTAGAGGTAGTTCAGGCTTCAGGACTTAAAAATTCTGTTCTTACTTATGACTCCACCTAAAAATTCAATTAAAGAACAATTTAAATCTGGCTCTGGATTTGTATAACCTACATCAGCATGTACTTGACCACAGCTTAATCATCCTCCTCTCACTCTGTGCACCACTTCTGGTTACCCTGGAGTGGTACCAGTGGAGATTTGCTCACCTACATGTATTCACATTAAACTCAGTTTCCACACCCTATTTTGCACGTGTATCCTACTCAAAAAGTCTTTTTCCCTTATCCAGATTTAAGATTGGCTGAGTCTCACTCCCTGAACAGCTACTCAAAATTGTGTTTAATCTTCATTGTTCAGTGGGTGGTCCTCTCCACCATTATTTATTACCTGTTAATGACAGAATGATTGGTTTCCTCCTGGGCATTTCCATGCCTCTCCTTGATAAATGTTACTGGAAATATTCTGGAAAAATATTATCTTTTTTTTCCTAAGAATCTTTTGATTTTTCAACATTTGGAGAGTTTAAATGGGATTCTTCTCATCTACTTTTGAAAGGGTAGGATTCAGTTCACAGACTGAGACATCTATTTTTAGGTTTTGGCATGCAAGTGTCCCCAGGAAAGCTGAGTATCTGAGCACTGGGGACCCAAACTGCACAACCGGGGTGATAGAACACGTAACTACCTTCTCCTTGCTCTTTCTGGTCTCACTGGGGACATTGCAGGATAACAGGGAGCCTACAAGCTCCTCCCAAAGCCACCAACCTCCCTGACATGTCAGCTCAGCTCCGGCTGAGCCATAGTAATGACTCCTGCTCATTTGAGTGTACTGGATTAAAATAAACAGTCTCCGCCAACCTAAAGCATGTAACAGCTTAATAATGCCTTAGTAAGTCCTTCTGGCCTACTCAGTTGAAATTTGAAAATTGCAGATAATTACAAACAGCACAAAAGGAGTCTTATAACAGGAAGTGCTGGACAGTATTAATAACAGGTTTCATTAGCAGATCCACCTATACTGCATATGACAGCTGCCATAAGGAAAAAAATGTCCCACAGAAGATTAGACACTCAGCATAACAGGTATTAGGTAAATAAGTAAGCAAATTGTTCATAAAACCATATAAGAACCTTTCAGCTTTATAAAATCCATATTTTAAGCTGTAAATGATGGACTCGGGAAAGTCACGTGAGTTCTAATAGTTATGAAAGGAGAGTGTTACAACAGTCTGTAAATCAAGACAGAAAGCTGTAGAATTATAGAATAGTTTGAGTTGGAAAAGTCCTTTAAAGTCATCTAGTTCCAGCCCCCCCTGCTGTGGGCAGACCACTTTCCATTAGACCAGGTTACCCCAAGTCCCATTCAGCCTGACCCTGAACACTTCCAGGGATGAACACTTCCACAACTTCTTTGGGTAACCTGTGCCAGGGCCTCACCCTTCTCACAGTAAAGAATTTCTTCCTAATATCCAATCTAATCCTGCCCTCCTCCATCTTAAAGCCATTCCCCCATGTCCTATCCCTCCATGTCCTTGTCAAAAATCCCTCCATGTCCTTGTCAAAAGTCCCTCCCCAGCCCTCTCGTAGCCTCCTTTAGGCACTGAAAGGGGGTCTGAGGTGTTTTCCTGCAGCCTTTTCCCCTCCAAGCTGAGCAGCTTCAACTGTGTCAGTCTGTCTTCACAGCAGAAGTGGTCCAGCCCTCCGTGTGGAGAAATATGTCAGAGCTCTACCCAAGGCAGATAAATCATGTTGCTGTACAATGACTGTGAAGGCAGGAAAGAATGGGTACCTAAGACCATAGTGAGTAGAGTCCTTCCTTTAAACAGAATAAGCTTTCTGATCAGACCAAATCCACCAAAAACATAGTTTAGTCAATTTGTATGTGCAAAATCCACAGAACTGGAGTTTCTCTGGTCCTTTCATTTCTTGTTAAAAGTAGTAAATGTACCCATTTTTCTTGGATGGGTAATACATGAAGCCCATGTGTTTGTCAAGGCCAGGTGTGAAACACCAAGCTAGGATTTTGTTCACTTTTTGCAAATAGTTCCCCAAGACTCAGAATTCCACTGTCAGGAATGCTTTAGTTCCTCAGCAACTTCTGCTTCCTCTGTAAAAACTAGTAATGGGAAGAAAATGCTTTGGGATGTGGGTTGTCTCACTTGGTAAGTGTACAGCTGCCAGCAGAACGGAGCCTTCATTTTACACACACCACTGGTTTTATTCTGACATGTTCTCCTTTACTCCCCTGTGGTTTCATGGGTCAGGGACCAGGTGGAGGTGCCCCATGTTTTCAATTTGCTGAATGAAATTACAGTGGAGAAGAAAGTCTCTGTCAGCCATATCTGGTGGATAGAGCATGAACAGAGAACACCCAGTGGGAGCACTGTGGGTGTGTTCGATTTTGCTGCACATGTAGTTTATAACTCACTTGAGGCTCTGCATCTCAT
Source organism: Monarcha castaneiventris obscurior (assembly GCA_026261815.1). Taxonomy (NCBI): domain Eukaryota; kingdom Metazoa; phylum Chordata; class Aves; order Passeriformes; family Monarchidae; genus Monarcha; species Monarcha castaneiventris. Next base: position 16,157,410 of record JAMPIT010000174.1, on the reverse strand, counting down.
TAGTTTTGGGTGGGTCTCTCCCACCAGGACAAGCAGCCTTCATTTCATGGATGTTTTTGTGTATCCAATTTAATTCTGAGTGGATGAAATAAGACTGATGGCATGGGACAGTCCATAGGCAAACCTGACAGGATTATTCAGGTAATACAAGAGGGCTGGTAAGGTGTTACCTTACTTCTCATTAGTTTTAGAGAAGAACCGTTGAAATTTGGATTTTTGAAAAAATTTTGGCTACCTGATCCCAGGAAGCATAATACAACAGAGACTTGGGCCAGGACTCAAAGGTTTGGAAAATTTTTGCCTGAACTGCTCTATTTCAATCCTGAAGAAAAAAAAAATGTAGACGTGATATTAAAGAAGAAACGAATGAAGAACCAGCAACACTAACACATAAAGAAAAATATGGGGTATTTGTAACTGGGAGCACTGAAATGATCACTCTCCCAGATGTCTTTTGGCTTCTCCTTTCAGAGTTCTGAGGTTTGTGCCCACAGAAGGCACAACCATGAGTGACAAAGGCTGCCCACACCTTGTCCTGACCTTCAGGCATTGCTTGGAGTGTGCTACAGAGCAGTTAACCACTGTGAAAATATATAAATTAACCCATGTTTAATCTGCATAAATCTTAAGGCTGGAGGTTGCTCTGATGAGAAGAAAGTGAACAACTTTCACAATAAAATATGGAACCCACAGTGTAATAGGGAGTGCTAATGGGGAGCTCAGCTGGGGAGAAAGGAGCCATAACTCCTTTTGAGTAGCTTTTTGGGTGTAGCTTTTGAGTGTCCAGGGTGCATCATGGGCTGTGAGGTTTTTAGTCCGTGGGTGTATATCCTTTATGGGTATGATTTTTCCCTTCAGGTATGAGCCCTTTGTTCACATCTTGGTCATGTTCACACCTTGGTCAGTCATCAGAATGATGAAATATTGAAGCGTGGACTTGCACTGGCACGAAAGACGCCATGAACTCAATCTGTATTTTTATCGAAGAGAAGGCTGAGCAGTGATTTCAGCTTGTATACACCTACATGACAAAGATATTTTTCTTTGGCCAGAAGTCTAAGAACATCCAATAAACAAAAATAGGAGACAGAAAAATTCAGATGGAAAAGAAGTACAGTTTAACCATGAAACCAGCAAACAACTGAAATAGCAAACTGATGCTTTCAAAAAATCTTTTTCCCTATTATTGGGCACTTAAATTAAAGACTGAATATTTTTCCCCTAAAAGAATATTTACCTTCAAAGTGGACTTTAGAATAGGTGTGGCCTGGACTATGTGGTAAGTCAGGCATCCTTCTTTAGCTAATCAAAAAACTTTTAGCAACTTTCTGCTCTGAGGGGATGTCTTAATGTCGAGACCCGGGTGACACAAGAGGTAACAAATTTTGTAGTTTTCATCTTTCTTTCCCTGTTTCTATAGCAAGCAGACATAGTGAATAGTACCAAGAATGCCCGAATCCTGTCCTTCACCTTCCCCAATTATGCTTTTTGCCAAGGGCTATAGTGAAGTCATGGGATCAGGGAGAAAAGTTTGAGTAAACTTCAGGCAGTGTTCCTTCTCCCTCAGAAACAATTATTCCTGAAAACCATAATCTTGACCAGTGTCTGGGTTGGTCTGAAAACCAGACTATGCAGATGGAGGTGACTGAACAAAATTGTCTAAGGTTATGTTAGAGAAGACAGGGCTTCTTTTTTAATTTATATGTGTAGAAATACATCTTTATATATTAAATTTTAATTGCCTGGTGCTTGTCAGATCCAGATTGGATCTCTTTGTTCCCATTTTTATTCTCATTGCACACGTCAGACCAACCCCTTTGCCTGGATGTGCTGCCATGCAGGTGTTTGCTGGCACAACTTCTGCCTGCCCTGGGAGGGATATGCAGAAGGCTGGAGGTGGCAGGAGCAGAACTGCCCAGAGCCTGGCAGGGGTCAGGGTAAATACCCACTGAGCCATCCCCTGCAGCCTGCTTTGTTTACCTTGGGTCTCTGCCCTGGGTCTGCTGAATACGCATAAAGACATTAATCTCTCTGTGTCTCACATCCCCAAGTGTCCCATGGGGGTCACAATATTTCCTTGCATTTCCTTGTGGATGAACTTCCATGTGAGCATGTACAACCCCCAGCACAGAAGATAACGGTAACTGGGTTAATGTTCTGCTTTGTGAAAAGACACTCGTGGATGTCTCAGGAACGAGACTACTTTAAGACTGCTTTCTCCTTGAAATGATGCAGCCTGGAATCCCTGCAAGGCCCTTCACATTAACAGCAGAACAGTGTGAATGGCTTAGGAGAGCACACACTGAGTTACAGCCTCCTCCTCCTCCTCCTCTAGGAACTCCGAGTTCCCTTTAAAAGAAGCTGTTCGTTTTGCTGCTGAGCTAACATGATTAAACAAGACAGGTCTGGCAGGGCTCTTCCACATTGTCAAATCTTGAACAAAAGGCGTAATTTTCCTATTTCTTACAACTCCAAACAGCCTGCTTACAGAGATTGCAATTACTCACAGGCAGCGTAACTCAAGACTTTTCCAGTGTTTATATCTCCACACGATCCATACATTTACATGGCAACGGCATGGAACAAGACATGTCTTTTCATTTTCCCATCATAATTCACAACAGGACCCTGCCAAGAAAACACTGGAGCTGATTACCAAGTGTGACTACGATCAGATCATTTAGCAATTTGAGTTTCCACACCTTTTGTGTGAGGCTGGGCTTTGTTTTACTTAAAGCAACAATTGCATTCTAATTTCATAATATAGGTCGTGGTTGCTTCATCTCTTTGTGCCTTCAAGGAAAAGAAAAGCTGCACAGAACACAACAAACATTTTTTAATTAATTTTTTTTAATGACCTAATAAATGTTTACCTGCTTCACAGGTGTGCTTGCTGCAAAGTGACTTAATTATCATTCCCACAGTCCCTGTTCGAAGGATCACAAAGGGATTATAAATTGGTGTTATCCTCAGTAATAATGAATTACTCTTTTATGAAGAACTGATTTCAAAGGAACATTTTTAAGAGTAAAAGTTTTTTAAATGATATGCATTAAAGAAGGAGTTAAGATTTGATCAATTTTAAACCAGGCAGAATTTCAAAACAGAGCAGAAATAAATGATTACAAACAGTCTTGGACTCCTTCCTTCATAATGCTTGAATTTGTCTTCGAGGTTCCCCCAATGAACAAGAAGAGCAGGGCACCTCTCAGATCCATGTAGAATTGTTCCAGAGCTTGTTGGAGACCTTTTCCTTTCTTCTCCTCCAGAGCATGACACCCCATGTTTTAGTTGGTGTTGTAGGGTCACTCAGTTTCCCAGGTCACATAACACATGGCAGGTCATCACATGTCCCAGCTGGTCTGGTTTTCATTGGATTACTCACCCTCATCTCCAGCAGAGCAGCATGGGTTCCCAGAGGTCTTCAGACCCAGGTGCTGCATGATGGATCCAGTCAATCAGCTCCTTCCTTCATCCCTAAGCTCAGCCTGGAGGTGCTGGGAAAGGTGAAGTGGGCAGCGAGAGACTACTGTGAGGCTGATATTTAATATATGTTTAATATTTAATAAGTGATCCTTCCATTTCCATGGGCTTCAGATGGCATGGTATTGAGGCCTTTCCTGGAGAGCACAGGAAATCAAACTGCCTGAAAATAAAATGCAGATAGCTCTTATTTAAGAAAAAAAAAGGAGAGCCATATCAAAATTTGATCATGTGCCTGTTTAAAAGTGGAGACACTTTTCTCTCTTTTAGGGATCCATGGTTTGGATCTTGATTTTGCCATAATTTTCTCGCTTTATCTCAAGCACTTGCCACTTTTATAGCTTCTGCTGTCTCTGAAGGTACCAAACAGCAATGATTTTCTGTAATGGATCTCCATCACAATGAGTCAAGCTATGAGTGTTTTCCCCAAACAGACATAGCCACAGATCTCTCTGGGTATACCCCCATTATCCAGAGTGTCTGGGAATTGGGTAAAAGCACCTTTCATCCTGTTCCCAGCTGACCTTCCTTTTCTTTTTTTTTTTTTTTTTTCAATTGCAATTGCATGCAAAAGAGATTTAGATACAGAAGGCTCCTATTACTGTTTTGGAGTTGCAACCATAGAAACATAGAATCACAGAATGGACTTTAAAGATCATCTAGTTCCAACCCTCCTGCCATGGGTAGGGACACTTTCCACTAGAGCCATCCATGTCTGCATCTACATCCATGTCTACATCTCAGAGATGTAATTCAGGTGTCTGCTATGTCAGCTGGGCAGATGTGCCATCAGTTTCCCTTCACACAGTGTGGTTTAGTTCCTGCAGGAAATTCTGGGCTGATGTTTCTGTACACTTTAGCTTCCTGCAACCCTTTCTATGTACACATATAAGCAGAGATCATGTGTGGGGGCTTGCTTCACTCAGGGCTGCACAGCTCAAATAATGTGCTCTATAAAGTGTATTCATGTGACTTAAGACTTAGTAGCTCTTCTTACATGTTCCATGACCACTTTCTTGAACAATATGTTTTAGTACTTCTATGACATTTTTTTTATTATTATACTTCAAAGGGCTTTTAAGTTACTGTATCCATAATCCTTCCCAGAACCTGACAGGGAAGGTAGCTGTGCACAGTCATCTCTTCTTACAAATCAGCAAGAGATGCTTATGTGAGTTTCCCGCAGCACAGAAGGGGCAGCATCAAATTTAGGATTAGGATTTCAAAATGTCTAGGAACTTCTTTTTTGTGTAGGTCTATAAACATCCATGAAGGATTTGATGTTCCAGACCAGAGAAGGACCAGCCTGACCATAGCCATCTAGCTCAGAACATGTTGGACGTGAAGAATGTGCTTGTGCCCCTCTGTAGGCAACGAGGAGTGAAAGGATTCTTCAGAGCATTATTTAAACGTGCAACAGACCCCTTGTTTGAATCACCCCCTTGTCTTTCTCTTGTCTGAACAGACAGTTTGCAGTGTTGAGCTTTCTAGTGTAGCTGTGTAAACACAGGTAGCACAAATACCCCCACTAATGCTGCGTGACTAAATGCAACCATTTGCCTTCACCCGTTGCACAACGCTCATGCTCAGCTGCGTACGTAGAATAGGTTTTAATTCCAAATAATTGCTGGGTTTTGGTTTTGACATACTGAGTAGGATTCATTTGCCTAAGCACAGGCATTTCAGACATATATATGTGAGGTATTGCACTGTCACCTGCTGCTGCAACTGCAGGGTGGTACAGGTCTACCCCAAATCCTTCATCATGTCATGGAGCTGTCTGAACTTCCCCAGGGTGCTCAAAGAGTCCAGGCACCTGTTTAGGCAACCTTGATTTATCTGTTTGTAAACAGAGTCTTTGATGTCATCCAAGGGCATCAACTCTTCTTGGAAGGTGGATATTTTTATTTCTTTGCTTTTCCACGTGCCAGTAACTCAAACAATGAGATTCAGCCTGGTTCTCATTTGCCAAATCCTCCAAGCAACTTCATGTAACTTCACGGTCTGTCAGTAATTACACTGTGAAAATTCACAAAATCATAGAAATTTGTCTCTGCTTTTAAATTCACCATGGAATTGAACCCAATTTTCTTTCCATTTAATAATTTGAATAATATTTTTGTCATTGCTTTTTTCTTCTTATGAGCTTTGACCTTTTTTGGGGCCTAAAAAATAACTAAATGAGAGCATGGGTTGTGTTTGCATTGTAACTCTGTTGAGAATATGTTTTATGATTTGAAGAGAGTTTGCAGAAAATTAGCACTGCTTACAGTGGGAGAGTGTCTTCTATGGGTATCTCAATTTTTCTTTCTGAAAGAAAGCTAAAAAAGCCCCAGAATTACCCCATTTTGGGTAAATAATCTTCCTATAGCAATTACTGCCCTGTTTAGCTGTAGTCCAGCATTTCTTCAGTTGTTGTCAGCTATGACCTTAGAAACAGGGGAAAACAGGCTGGACAGCAGAACATGGCCATGTTGTAGACTGGCTATGATGGGAATGCCCTTCAGCTCTCACTTTGCCTCCTGATATATCTTTATCTGATATGTCTTTACTTCCTGATGTATCACGAGACAAGCAAACAAATGAAAGATGAAGAAAGGGGAAAGGGCATATCATTACTGTATTTACTTTAATTGTCTAAATAGTCATTCAATCTCATCTATGCTAATTCAGGCTTCTTCTAGAGATCCTCGAGATAGAGGCACTTCCAGGGGCTGATTCTGTCCTTTTGCCTCAGGCACTTACTCAGTGACCTGACTGGCTAACAGGGCCACTTACAGACAGCTATAAAATAAGAAAGATGAATCCTGCCCTTCATGACCTGCCAAGCAGACACAGCAAGCACTCCTTAACCAGAGCATCACAAAAACTAAATTCCACATCCGTTTTACCACCACTGTCCTCCAGATGATGTCAGAGTTGTTAGATGAGTAAACTGAGGCGGATGGTGAATCCATCTAATCATTGGCGTGCAGGGAATAAGTGATGAGGTGGTAAGAAATCTAATTTCTTCTGCTTGTTCTGTGCTCCTATGCATTGAAACAACTTGTTTCTCCAGAGCTCAGCTTAGTTTTAAGTTGGAAACACAACTGGTAGCTTTTCCCCACTGTGATTTTGGGTATTCAGTTTAGTTGCTAACACATCATAGGGCATCTGAAAGATCTACACAAGACCTGATACAAAATCCAGGGGAGACCCACACTTTTCTTGAGAAGCTATGAAAGACAGGCAAGTCATCCAAAGTAATTTCAGTTGGGTATAGATATTATTAGGTAATGGAAAAAGTGTGCTGTTGCTTACGGTTTTGTGCTGTTGCTTACAGTTTAAGACACCTTAATTTAAGTTACTTAGATGATTTAGGTGTCCAAGATCTCCTCATAAATAATACAGATCTAGTTGATTGAGATATCTAAGAATAACTGCTATTCTGGCATTAGTTCCATGTTATACAACTCAGTTTGGAAAACCTTTACATTATCATGTTGCAAGAGATTGAAACCCTTTCAATACTGAGATATCTTTTTCTGTGTCGTGATAGACCAGAAAAACTGTTTTGATGTTGCTCTCTAGTTAAAGCAGGAATCTGTTCGGGGAAAATCTGTGCCTATGTGGTTTGTAAGTGTCTCTTGGAAGTTGATCACCACGACCCTTTCTTGCCCATATAGAGAACCACGGAATCATTTAGGTTGGGAAAGACCTTTAAGATCATTGATCCCAACTGTTATCCCAGCACAGTCAAGTCCACCACTAAACCATGACACTAAGCACCATGTCTACACAAATTTTAAGCCCCTCCAGATTTGGTGAATCAACCACTTCCATGGGCAGCCTGTTCCAATGCTTGACAACCCTTTCCATGTAGAAATTTTTCCAAATATCCAACCTAAAATCCTCCCCTGCTGCAATAGATAAATGTATCTCTTCCATCACTGGACTAAAAATTTTACCATGCGGACAGACAGAGAGAGACAGGGAAAAAAAAAAGAAAAATTTACATCTCAACTGCATTGCATAACCAGCAATCATTGTAATAGAATTACTGACATTATGGGCTGCTAAAGGAACAGTTAGTAGCTTGTCTCACTTGTCTGTAATTTACTCTGTGTCTATTTAGCCTTGATGTACAACTGAGGTCAATTGCTGTGCCGCTTTCCTATCTCCCTACTTGGGAGTTATAGAGAGAAATGTGTGCCTCATGAATGACTATCTCTCCTGGTCAAGCTTGTCTCTCCCGCCGTTCAGCAGTGCCATGTGTTAATAGATAGTGCTGAACAGTTAATATCACCAGCTAATTGGCAAAGCATGTGTGAAGCAGATGTATTTAAATATAGAACGTGGAGGCTGAAGGAGTAACTGAAATGCCTAAGTGATAAGGATTTATTATTAGAGCAGATTAATGAGCCCACCTTTTTCTCCTCCCCCCTTCATCTCTCATCCTCTTCCCTGACCAAGTGTATTTTTAATTCTTCCATTTCAGGAAGGTTTTATTCCACTGTTGAGAAAATTCTGACAGAGAATTTTGTGTTGGCTGTATGGCAGCACCTGGAAGGCCAAACCATTTTTCCTGTGTACTGAGTATTTGTGAGGACTCAGGTCTGTAGAAAACAGTAACAACTGACTATAAAGTGTAGGTGAAGAAGGGATATGTGAAAAAGGGACAGAGAGAGAGAGAGGTGTATTTTTCTAATGCAGATCTATTGTCTCAAAGATCTAAAATATTAAACAGGAATATCCTTTTCCCTTTGAAAGACCTTTGGCTGAAGTCTCAGCCCTCTGCTCAGCATTGTCTACTCAAGGCAGCTTTCTACTGCCCTTGATGGGAGAGGTCTCAGTGCTTCAGGCCACTCTCCTCCTTGAGTCTAACCTGCAAAGGGAATGAAGGTAGTTTTTGACATCTCCTCACCACCACGTTTAGTTCCCATGGAAACTCCCATCCTAACTGTGATAGTGCCTCCAGAATTGAAGACCAGCTTCTGGACTTTTATCAAGATGCACATCCTTCAGTTTGGCCTCAGATGGGGGGGTTTGGAGTTTATCTCTCTTCTATGGAGGTTGCTTTTCACTCTGAGACACCCCAATCACTTTGTAAGCATCCCTTGTGCCCCCTGAATCCATCGTGTGTGTATTTGTGTTCTCTGCTTTGCAGCTGGAGAAAATGAGATCCAGAGATGATCCTGATGATCCTGATGATGGAAATCTAAATTAGAAGTTAAATATTTGTCCTGAATGAAATTGAAAACAAACAGAAAATTCCATACCGAAAGATACATTTTCACCTATTCTCCCCAGCCCACCATTATCTTCCCAAGTGTTTTACTAGGTAGCAGTAGGCAAAACAAAGCAACATATGACACAAAATTAGTCATGCACACGAGCATGCCCATGCTTTTATTTGTTCCTGGCTTAATGTTTTCTCTCAGGAGGTTAGGATTGAACAGCAATTGGGTTCACCAGCAAAACAAATTTCCTTGAGTTCAGCTCGCAGCCAGGTAAATACAATTTCCTTGGTCTTGGACTGGACAGTTTAGAGTTACCTCACTTCTCATTATCAGGTTTTCAGTTCCAAACATGTGAAGTTATTATTTATTTATTAAACATGTTGATTTTCACCATGTCTTAAGTGGAAATATGGCTCTTTAAGCTTTTTCTAATCTAGTAGGCCTGAGGATGCTTTAGCTGTGATGCGATGCTGAAGACACGAGTCCCAAGTAAACACAGAACCCTTCATCCCCAAAGTTTCCATGTGAAGGAAGACTGTGTACATGGATTAAATAGGGAGGTGTAACACACTCCTATCTATCTCTGATCAGGACAGGAAGGGACTTGGACACCTTGGTACAACACAGAGTATCTATTTCTATATCTATATCCATTGCCTGCTCTACACATAGGCTAATGAAATAAAAACCATATTAATATAATTTTTTTAAAAATCTACGAAATTTTCTCCAAAAGAAATAATAAAAAAGGTGGTTATTTTCATCTTCTAGATAAGTGTCTACATTTGTGTAGAAAACCACGTAAGGATCCAAGTCATCCTAAGTTTTACCCATGAGACCATATGAAAATGAAATAAGGGCAGGATTTTCCCAGCAAACAGAAGTTTCTTTGGGTTTATCCCACACTTTGCAACTTCCCATGGTTCAGTGACATGATTTGGATTGTTATCCATCACAGGGTTTGCTTAAGTGAGCTTGGGTTTTGGCACACCAAAGCTCCCCTAAGCCGCAGCTTTTGTTTTGATTGTTTGGGTTCTGTTGGGAAGATATTTACAGTTATTCTAACATTACCCTTCACAAACAGATTACCATCGCAAATTGCGCTAGGGGGAAGTGGTGAAAAATTTTGGGCAGGATTAAGGTAATCCTAAAACAAGCTAATAAAAAACACATATAAGTGCTCTATTTTTAAAAGGAGACAAGATGAGACACGTAATCTCTGTCAATAAGTTTTCTGGAGCAATAAACCTTTAAACCCAATGCACAATGTAGATGTGTGTTTGTGTGTGTGTGCCTGTGTACATGGGTATTTTCTTAAACTTTCCTTTGCCAAGATACAAAGCCCAGCTTGTCAGAGTTACATCATGTTTATAAATCTACTCTTCAGTGAAATTTGTCTGACATCAACCTTCAGTTCATGCAAGCATAAGTCTTCTTTGGCAGATGAGTGTTTTGGTTTTTATGTTTCTTTTTTTTTTGTCTCAAAATCTATTTTTTAAATTATTATAATTTTATTGACTTTTAAATAAAGGTGATAAAAGGGTTCTTATGCCAGAGGAAAGAATTTAATGTTTATATTAACTTTAAATCTTGCTTTCTTGCTGTCTGTAACCACATCATCAGTAAACAAAGGCCAGATTATTTTGTAAAGCAGATGTTATAGTCTTAATATTCTTTTTCTCTTTTGAAACGTGTGGTTTCTCCCATTATTTGATTAAGAGTTGAATGTTATCCTTTATATTGTGAGTGGCAAAAGCCTGCTGGCTCAAATCGAATGGAAAGAAATGTTTGATGCATATGATTGCAAGCACCACCTGTGTTTCTAAAACAAGGGGCAGATTTTTACAGATTAAAAAAATGCCACTGCTATATGGGGCAATTTATCCTGCCCCTAAGGCAGCGTTGTCATAACTCCATGGTGCAAATTGTTGCAGCTTGAAAGTGGAATTGCTACAGCCCTATCTTGTAATGAAGGCAATTTATATTGGCTGGAAACCTACCCAGGTGATTTAGATCCTGATCTTGTTTACAAAAGGGTTCATGGCAAAATTGCTGGTGGATTCAAACGAAAACCAAAGTCAAATGCCACTGAAGCCTCCAGGACTACTACTCTTGACTTGAAAGGCAACCAAGAAAACAGGTGCTCTTATGAATTCACTGTCATGGAAATGACTTGAAGGAGGCAGTTCTGCCTGGGATACCACCCTATGAGGCATGTGGTCAGGCAATTCTGCCCGTAGGATCCAGCGGGATTTAAAACAAGATCAGATTCTCTGCTCTTTTCACCTCCCTGCTTCTTTCTATCTGGCAGAACACTAATATGTGTCATGTGTGAGGAGTTTCACCACAAGTACTCTTAAATCTTTTGGTCTTTTTCTTTTTAATTATGGCTTCCTATTTTTAACTGCCACCTCTTTAATCCTGAAAAGATAATGCACTGATCTCAAATCCTGCTTCAGGGTGGCAGCTAATTGCATATTTGGCCAAGTACTGGACTTCCTTTCTTATAATGTTTGTCTCAAGTGCTCAACAAAAGCAATTTGCGGTGCATTTTACTAGCCAAATGTATATAATAGTACGTATTATTAGAATGTTATTAAAGCAAAAACTTTTGTTGTTCTCCTGCCAAACACAAAGAACTCTTTTCCCTTGTATAAAGAAGTTTCAAAGCTAAAACTTCCTGCCTCTTCAAGCTTCCAGCGGTGTCCTGACCTCAATGTACTGGGAAAGGCTATTTTTCTCATTCCAGGAAGAAGCTGTAGATATTTTCCATTCTTGTGACTTAGGGCAGGACAAGGTGTGACTGCACCACGTGTGGATACCTCTGAGCAAATTCCCACTGACTTGTTTGGGTAGTGCATGCAGCAGAGTGCAGAGAAAAGCCCAAATTGCAAAGCCTGACAGAGGAGCATGGCTGCAACTCTGCTTGACTCCCTGCTGCCAGCAATGCCTGAGGAAGCTACTTTAAAGCTAAACTTATTACAGACACATCTTAACCTTGTCTGAGCTCTTCTCTTACCTTTTCACCTTAGTTCAGCTCACCTTCTAGCTTTAGTCCCTGATTCTTGCTTTTCCTGAGAAGCTTGTCTATTCCTGGTATCAATGCTGGAACAGCAGAAGCAGGAACTCATTCAAGACCCAAAATAATTTAGAAAATGACTTCCTTTTCCAGATCAAGAAACTGAACCACACAGACATTCTTACCCAAAAGGTGTCGGAGAACAGGAGCTGTGTAGAGGGACTGCAAGTTTGTAAATGACATTTCCATGCATGGGGATTTTGGGCAAATGCACCACCAATTGCAGCCCAGCCTGCTGTATCCCCTGTATTGGGGTATTCTTTGCTTTTCTGGCCTCGCCTTGTCCTTTCACCTGCTGTATCCACTAGGACCAGGCCTCACTGCCTGGCTCTATACCTCTTCCTATCCCAGTTCCTTCAAATAAGCACTGCAGCAACTGCTTCCTACCATTCCTCTCTTCCAGTGGAGTTACAATGATGCCTGTTGGAAACAGGGAAGAAAGAGAGACTGGAAAGTATTCCTGCTTCAAATGAAGTCCATACCTACACCAGAAATTTGTAGCAGACACTGCAGGTCCTGCTGAGGAGATACCAATGGCTTCAAGTCTGTGTCAGTGAAGAACTCCACTGATGAGAGCTCTTCTATTAACCCTGTATTTAGTGTAGAAAAGTGAAATTCCCACAGTTCCAGGTCTCTCATACAAGAAAGACATCTAAGGCCTGGTGTGTGTCCAGAGAAGGGCAACAGAGCTGGGAAAGGGTTTGGAGCACAGGTCTGATGAGGAGCAGCTGAGGGAGATGGGGATGTTCAGCCTGGAGAAAAGGAGGCTCAGGGTGACCTCATCATTCTCTACAATGCCCTAACAGGACGGTGCAGCCAGGTGGGGGTCAGTCTTCTTCCTCAGGTAACAAGTGACAGGATGAGAACAAATGGCCTCAAGCTGTGCGAGGGGAGGTTTGGATTAGATATTATGAAAAATTTCTTCCTTCTAAATGTGGCCAGGTATTGGAACAGGCTGCCCCAGGCAGAGGTGGAATCACCATCCCTGGAAGCATTCAAAAAACACGTAGATGTGGTGTTTGGAAACATGTTTTAGTGGTGCATGTGGAGTCCTGGGTTAATGATTGGACACAATGGTCTTAGAGGTCTTTTCAACCCTTAATAGTTCTATGATTCTAAGGTGATGCCAGCAGGCTGGAGACACTGGAATTGTGTTTGAAAGGAGGCATCCAAACCTGATATGATCTTACCCATGCTGTTTATAGACAGCAGCCCTTGGAGTGAGCTCTCTTGAAGCTTTTCCCAGGGGACCTGTGAGTTTGATGACATAGACACATATTCCTGGTGTCTATGTTTTGCCTTTCAACAGCCCTAATGGGTCTGTGTCACTTCCAGCCTAGGGCTGGCTGCTCTCCAAGCTGGAAAATGCCTGGGCAGCGTGAGCCTAGGTTCAGAGAGAAATGCAGTCTCTGTTTGCTCACCTCCCACATCAGGGCTCCCTCACATGCCACAAGATAGGTGTTGCTGAGTCCTGTTTTTTTTGGATTTTGTTGTAGATAAGTAACATGAGAAAGGCTCACAAACCCATCTTTCTCTTCAGTCTGTACAAGACTTAAGTGGAAATATGATGTATTTCGCTCATCACTCAGGCTTTTAAACTAGTGTAAAATGACGATTTTGAAACATTAGCTTTTTTTTCCTACCACTTTGCCTTGACCTGAATTTAGGGAACCGACAGATCCTTTCCACCCTTCCTGTTCCCCAGAAGAAAAAATGAAGGTTAGGATTTCAGCAATTCTGATGTTATTGTACTTAAAAGATCCAGTTGGAAATGCAATGAATAACTTGTTGATGACATTCCAGTGACAACTGAAGTTAATAACAGTCGTAAAAAGTCATTTACTTCAATTGACTTATTGCAAATGCACAAGGGCTGTTAGCTTCATTAATGCAAAAAAGTAGAAAAAACCCTCTGTTTTCTTTCTTCCTTTCTTTTTGAAGTTGCAAATATGTTACAAATAAACCACTAAATAGATTTAATATTTGACATAAAGAACCTCTGTCCTCAATGTCTGACATAGTTTATAAATTACTATGCTTTTAGAAAATGTGTTATTGCTATACCTTATTTTGTTTTAATGAATGGATAATATTTATTGGGCAACAAGGAAGAAAATAAGTCACCAGTAACTTGGTAAAATCCTGTAAAACACAGGTATCAGCATAGATCCTCTTCATATTTGAGCAGTGCAAGCCTTAAAGAGGCTCAGTTATCTAGACAAAAATTTAGCATGACCATTTTAGGAGTCTGTCTCAAATATTTTTAAGCCATTCCTTAATTTTGTTAATGTTTCAGATTGTCTTCTGGGGAAGAAGACAAATCAGAAGTCTCCATGTTACTTCTTCTGTGAAGAGAGCAAACTTTATAGTTGCACTAAGTCACTCACAAGGATGAGAAACAATGTCTTTAATGCCAAAGATTTCATCCATGACAATGAGGATTCCTTTTTCCAGTGACTGCATTTTAACCTTCAAATCCCAAAGGTCACAGAGAGGTAATGTTTTCATTAAAACATACCTGCTAAGGTGACCTAAGCCTTAACATAAACAAAGTCTTTTAAATGCAGACACCTGAAATACCTTGGTTTTCAATCCTGGCTCCAGTGTTTGAATCTCAAAGGTGAAGAAGGCATACCAAATTCCTTTGAAGCCTGGTTTTCTAACACTAAACTGCTTACTAGAGGTAGATTTACACTTGAAAACAATTAATCACGCATGTGGAAATAACGTTTTTAGCAAATTTTAAGTATGTGTTATTGCACATGTATGTGTGCCTTTCCAATTTGCAAAGGTAGCTATTTTAAAGTAAAAATATCCCATTTTTTCTATTAATATAGCTTATGTTTTTATATGAATAGGTAATAAAAATTTTCTATCAACTAAGGTAAAGGAGGGAAATCCCAAGAAGAAATCTTTTAATACAACATATAATCTTTTACTGGCTACCAACAGATTGTGTCAGAATTTGAAGGGCACAAATCATCGTAAAACTATGCTTATTTATATAACAAACATTTTATACAAATTAAGAATCTTAACCCCAGGTCTTCCTGCTTTCTGTAAGGGTGAAGCAGTAGTTTTTCCACGACCTCGGCATTTTAATATCATCCTACATTCAGCAGAGGTATCATCTCTGCTCCTGGCTGACCTGCAGCCTGCACTGTGCTTCCTCCAAACCCTTCTGGGAGACAGGTGCCAGATTTGTTTCTTCTGTTTGTGTAAGGAAGGAGGATAGGCCTAACCTTAAGGAATTTCTGTCCCAACACCTTCACTCACCTCCTCTCCAGCAATTTCTATTTCTCCTTTAATTATTCTGGTCCTGTGTTATAAAGTATAAATTCTAAGTAGGCATGTTCCTGTCCACTTGTCAGCTCAGGGCATTCAAAATCCATGGTTGTTGATAAATGGTGAAAACAGGCAGCAGGAGAGAGTTTTCAAAGGGTTTCAAAGTTATTTTTGAGATTTTCACAGAATATGTTAAAAAATTCTTAAAAAAATCATAGTTTACAAGGGAAATATTTACACCTGCAGCAGTTTGCTCACACTTTCTTAATAAGTAATGTTTCACTTTTGTTTAATCAAGGCTGACTCCTACAGAGAAGCAAAACTGCTTAATAGTAATAACTAGATAATTATACATTAAATATTAAAATTAAAACTGGCCATATCACAGAACTGAAGTGCCATGTAAAACATAGAAGCTGATAAATTATTTATTATACAGTTAAACAGTGTAATGGTTCAAGGGAATAATAAGGCTAAAAGAAAAAGATTGAATTGTGGCCCAGTCCTGAAAGAAGTTCAGCTCTCCTGACCTGTATGTTTGTTCTGTAGAATAAAAAGGTCGTGTCCATATATTTAACGTTTGCAAAGTTTCATGTTAGCAAAGCCACACATAAGTTAGATCTACTCAAGGGAGGAAAATAAAGCAAAAAATTAATTCCAATGTAAGGAATGCAACAATTCAAGCCTGTGTGTATTAAAGCAGCAACTTAGGAAAAGACTGAATGAATGCATGTGTGACAAAAATGCCAATAACTGGTCACAGGCATGTGAAACTGCCTTGGCTCTTGTTTCAAAGTTGGTGGTGACCTGTGGACTCCAGTGGAATTTTGCAGCAGGTCCTCAAAGACCCCTCAGAGTAACCCCAACCCTCTCTGCCCAAATTAATTGAATGGGCAGCACGGCTGTGGCTGATTTTCCTTTTAACAGATGACCACTGTCTATGATCATCCATGGGGCTGTGTCAATCACACCAGCTGCAGATCCATCTGAGTCCCAAATATGAATTTCTAATTTGTTATGTTGGATGAGATTGGAAAAAATAAGAATCTGCACTGGGATGCTCAGTCCTCATTCTTCATTTCTACTTCCTCAGAGTAGGAGTGAAGGAGAGGGCATTTAAGGTGAGCAATCTTAATCACTCCACATAATCCCTCACTACGTGATGCTCAGAGAGGTCAGTGGCACAGAAACATCATTACACCACAGCTGATTTAAAGTTTGTGCAGCTCTAGAAGGAGGTGCTGAGCAGGGATTCCCTCGAGAAGGGCTTTGTGAAGTGCAGTGAATGAGCTCACGTTTGAAAACTGAGGGCCACTTATGTTCCACATAAACTATTGGCTTTAAAGAGGAACTTTGGTTCATAAAATGGTTTCCAATATTTATTTTGATTTGATTTTCCTTTAGCTTTTCATGTTCTGAGAAGGGGGGACAGGACTCTTCGCTAGGGTCTTTTCTTATATATTTCCTACATTTCATGCCTGCAGCCTCAAAAACTCTGAAAACAGATGCCTGGTTTTCAAAGCAGTTTTTACTTTTTTTTGGCAATGTTTTCTACTATTTTACAGTAGAAAATATAAAACAAAACCAAAGCCAATGACTTTTGATACCTTCTGTTTCCTTATCACCATTTGTTATGCTTGTTAATCAGGGTGACTGGGAGTATTTTAAACACTTATAATGTATACATTTCTTCCCCCTCCCCCAAACATCTGTTTATTTTACAACAACACGAACCTTGGGGAATAAAAAGTAGCTGCTATTATATATTTTTTTCAAAGTGAAGAAGTAAACATGCAGCTTTCACATTTGCTACATCAAACAGATGCTATTTATTTAGTTGCTTGAGGCAGGAGGCCTGATCAGAAGAGAATTTCTTCTATGGCCTAAGGTGGTAAACTATTTTTAATAAGAACAATGCTTAAGGAAAAAAAATTCCTCAAAAATCTCTTCAATCAGTTGGAGAAGACAGAAGGGAAATCCCCTTCTCTGGAGAGGAAAAGTAAAGAGCTCCATGACATATTCAGCCTGGGCTGCCTTAACCTTCCTGTGTTGGATGAGGGAAATGTGTCATTAGGAATCCTCTCATCTGGAAGTAAATGTGAGAATACATCACAAACATCATAAAACACATCACAAACTTGCCAAAAAGTTCCTGTGTCTCCCTTGTGAACAAGTGGAGGTGAGGACAACCAGGTGAGTGCTCGATGCCTGTTCTGGGGACATCACTCATCCTTTCACACCAATTTCTGCTTCTTTTGCTTAATAGAGTATGCCTGAACATCCAGACACTCCAGAGAAAATAAGAAGTGCTAACAATTATAAATGGGGAATAATTAGCAAGTGAAATGGCCCAAAGCAGAGGTAGTTGTCTGGGTGAAAATCATCCAGCTCAAGCCTTGAACCCAAGCCTTACTCAGTTTATGAGTATAAACATAACCCAAAATATTCTGATTTTAAACTATTTGCCAACAGTTTAAAGCTAAATCTAAGCTAGAAACTAGAATCAGCTAAATGAAAACTGAAGTAAACAATTGCTAACCTCAAGACAGTTGAACCCGTTATCAAGAACCATAAGACTTGTAATAAAAACATGACATAAAGGTTTTATTTCAGTATTTTTGAGGTTAAGCCTTGAGACAATGGTACATTTGTCACTTGGTTTCTATCTTCAAAGTGAGTAATTAGAAATGAGAGCAAACCCAAGACAGACAGATTGTACACAGCCAAACTGAAACACACCATTTGTTACACCATGCAAATAAGAATATGATGGAATAAGAAACCGAAAAATTTATTTTAGGCTGTCAATATTATATTTGGATAATAGAAAATATTCTGGAAACCATAAACTGAATTGTTAAATAATAAAAATGCTGGAGTTTTACTCTTTAGGCATAGGATTCCAGTGTATTTCAAATGGTTTTTTAACCACAATGAAAACTTTGTCTTACAACCACATTTGCCATAAAGTATTTTGGTTTTTTTCTGCATACAGTACTCTCCAAACAGATACAGTCTGCTCTACTACACATCCCTTTGGTGAGAAAATGCACTCTTGTTGCCTTGACTAACAAATAATAACCAACATGTTAATGGGAAAAGATAAAACAAGGCTCTGAAATGCTCATTTGGGTCAAAATGAGTTTATTTCCCAGGGCATAGGGAATCCCAGCTGAATTGGTTGCTGCAGTGATATAAGAAACATGCAAACTGTACCCTTGATTAGAATCTGGGAGAGAGAGATAAAAGGTTTATGTGGCAAGAGCTGTTTGATGGACTATTAGATGACACTTTTTTATGTTTTCTAAAATCTCACAGCTTTTGTTGCTGCTTTGTCACTAAAATCATCCCCAGCTCCAAACTGACAATCTTACTTTCCAGAGGAAAGTAAGGCCCTCTGGCAAACAAAAATGATGAGAGCAAATATGTAAATGTCATTAATATTTTGCTTCTAAAACACGTGTGTGTGTTTGTGTGTGTGTGTGTAAATGTTTAGGCACCATCATGCACTGTAAGGTGTCCATCTGTCCACATGGGTTTGTTTGTGTGTGTGTTTCACTCACCCTTTAACAGATCAAGATTTTCAACTGCTCCTCTGCTTGTGAGTTGGCCAATATTATATAAACAACATATTACAACATATTATAATATATGTTATCAATACATACAGTATATAATATGTAATATAAATACATTATTATAACACCTATCATTTTAAGATACCAAAATTCGTATTCTCTCTATATAATACCATATATGATATTATGGGATCACAGAATCACAGAATGGTTTGGGTTGGAACTTTAAAGATTATCCAGTGATCTGTGATCATCTCATTCCAACCCCCTGCCATGGGCAGGGACACCTTCCACTAGACCATGTTGCTCAAAGGCCCATCCAACCTGACTTTGAACAATTCCAGGGATGGGGCAACCACAACTTCTATGGGAAGAGATATGTAACATATAATATATAATAGCAGTAATGCATATATTATATATTATACTATACACGTTTATATCAATACACATATGTTTTGTGCACCTGCAAAAAAAAAAAATAGATGAAAACCTAAATTTAGGTAGAGTTTGAAATATTTGAATTTCCATTTAATTCTTTGTCTTGGAAAAGAGGCTCCAATGAGACCCTGTGGTTACCTGATGGAATTCATCCATGGCTTTGGTATGAAATAAGAGTGGTAATAGTCACAGTCACACAGTGGCAGACTGAATGAATCAGGTAAATGGTTCTGAGAGACAATAGACAGAGGAGAAGACTTTGAGAAGTGTGATGGGGATAAGGAGTGCAGCAGTCCTTAATCAGATTTCCCAGATTACTGTTTCATGTTTAGGGTTTAGTGCAGCTAAAAGTTGCTGCCTCTTCTCTTGACATCTTTTCAGCTACTTCCTACAGCACATGGATATAACTCACTCCCACTCACAGTTAGATGTGGAAAGGTCTGCAGGGAAAGACCTTTTCTTCAGAGGGCTTCATAAACTCTGTAAAAAGAAAAGAACCCTCCCCAAGACTAATTCATCCTTTGTTTTACATTAAAAACACAAAACCAGGGGAGTTTCCCACACTAAGAAGTGCTGTCAGAGGTGAAGTTGTGCATGGTTGTACCCTGTGTACTGCACCCCTAAGTACTTATCAAAGCAGAATGAACACTGCCAGCACCTCTGAGGCATGTGCCTTTTGCAAAATACCATAACCAAATGTACCCACAGGCTTCTCCCCTCCACCCATTCTTCCCTGAGCTGGAGTTCACATCCCGCTTTTCCAGATCATGGGCAAATACGTGACCCAGAGTCACACTCAGCACTTTTCACTGCTGATTCCCTTGAGCTTTAGTGGTTGCATCACGCTGGGCCAAGAACATGACACCTGATCAGAGAGGTGGTCTAGGACGATTTTCCACCTGGCTGATTCTTCAGAGGGCTGGGAGTGATAGTGGCTTCCCAGCATAGCTTGCAGCAACTCAAAAGCTACTCTAGATCCCATCAAGGGCACTTTTACTTCCTAAATGGGGTTATGACTCAGTCTTTTTGGATTTTGATAAGACTGATGACATTGCCTCTGTCATCGTTCCCTCTCCTCTGCCTCACCTGTCTGCCAGATACTGTCTTTCACAGAGGCAACCAAGCTGCCTGTTTGTTCTGCTCTTTCAATAGCCTGAAGTCAGAGGGATTTGAATTCTCAGACAGGGCTACCAGGCACCCAAAGAGCTAATCCTCTCTTGCTCCTGTCTCAGAGAGCTAAACATCGGCTGTGGAGCCTGGAGGACAATTAGGCATGGGGTGGCTTCAGCTGTGGTGGCTAAATGGGAATCAGATGGGATTCTGAGATACACCCTGAAAACGTATCTGTGTTCTCCATACCCATCACTGGCCATAATCTGTGTCTGAGCTACATTTCCTTTGTGACTGGGCGATGAAAAAAGCCGCTTTTAGGATGAAGTTCACCTTATCATAAAATAAACATGTACTAAAGGCTGTATAAATCATATCTCTTGACTATCAAGGGATCTTAGGAAGATTAGGTAGGATGTTGGCATCTGAAAATAAGGAAAGTGAACTTATTCCCGCCATAAGTTGGAATATTGGGGTGGTTTCTTGGTCACAGCAGTAGAGTTGATGACCAGAACATGATTATCAGCTGTGTTAATTTGTATCATGTGTTTATTTACAATAATTCAGCTGGGTTAGACTGTAAATGTGTTCCAGGTGCTTTAGCATTCTCCAAGCCACATTTTGCAATTGGTTTCCAGAAATATCAAGGAAAAATATCCATATAATGTGTGTGTATATATGTATTTTTATATATATATATGTAGGTATGTGCATGTGTACATATGTACATGTGGAAGAGCCAAAAAATAAGCTAAAATGAACATATACCAGAAATGAACTAACAGAAGTTACTCTACATAGAACGAATCTGTTCTCCATGCCTACCTTAATTCATACATTTCAATTAAATCCCCTTCTCTGCACTTGAGTCTATTCACTACATTAAAGCCATCCCACTAAAAGTACTTATTTCACAGTAATTCAGCTATTAATTGCATTTTTCTCCCCTGTTCCCCCATCCCAGACCTCTTACTGTCTTCCTGGAATCATTTATCATGAATGGTGAGAATTCCCATGTCACCTTGTAGTGCAGAGTAGCTGGAAGTGTGAATGGTGTTTGGAAGGACTCATTGTCTGATTTTTGTTATGCCAAAAATAAGCACTTCTCCTCAGGCTCAGCCTTGTTAACAAATTTCTTCATCAGCGTGCAAAGCAGTCACTGCTGCCAAATTGTGCAGTAATGCAGACTCAGCAGAGCTAGATCTTCTTCAAACCATAATGCCACTGATTTGATTTGATATATTTTATTTTATTTTATTTTATTTTATTTTATTTTATTTTATTTTATTTTATTTTATTTTATTTTATTTTATTTTATTTTATTTTACTTTATTCTTACTCTTGATTTTTATCTCAGGGTAAATGAGGTCTTAAGACCACCAGAAACATTGCTTTGGGTTTGTACTGCTGCGTGAGCATCAAGCTTCCTCTTCCAAGGAAAACCCACCTGAGCTATACTAGATCTTAAAATATACTGGATATTAAAATGACAAACATTGATTTCCTCTTCCCTTCAATGGGAACACAAGGAGATGTAAAAGGGGGTTTAAAAATATTGATTTTAATGTTAAAATGTGTTCTCATAGGAAGAAAATAACTGCAATGATAAGAAAATGCTTTATGGAATCAACAACTAAAAATCACCTGTGGCTTTAAAAAAAATTATTTTGTAAGCCACCATATTAAATATTATTATTATTATAATTAAAATATTTGACAGTGTCATTGTTAAAAAGTAGAGAGACTACTTACTCACTAGAGATATTTAGAGCATGTGAATATTGCAGACTGTGGAGTCACTTGGCAAAGAAAATTGAAAGAACCTTGGAATAAGAGGTTGGAAAATTTGGGGATTGCCATGGGAGTGGAATCTGTGTAACAGGATGAGAATGATTCTGTTTTGAATCTCCACATGGTTTCTACAACTTCCACTGCAATTGCACTTGCAGAGGCCTCAAGTGGAAAGCTGTGATTAAAGCTGTCCTGTGCTTGCAGTTTCCACTCTCAGAGGATTTCCAGCATTTGAAAATTAGTCCTTGTTCTGAATCACAACAAAGCAGTTTTTCTCTCAGATTTTTCCAGGAACTGAAATGAAATAATGACAAAAGACTTGGGTCAATCAAACAATTGAATTTCAGTTTAATATATAGATATTAAATATATATATTTTTTCCCTTCAACACAATTATTGTGTCAAATTCATTTCAAAGTTATTTTGAAACCAATTGAAAATATTACAGTACAATACAACAGATTTTTTTTTCTGGTGGAAATAGTTACAGCTTCATATCATTGTATTCAAAGCTTCTATTTTGATTACAACATTTTGTGATGGGGAAGAAGATGGCAGAGCGGAAAATTTTTAAGCTGACTCCAGCTTTGCCTGGGAAAAGCAGAGACTTATGGGTCTCTGCAGGAGAGTAGTTCCTAAGACATGTTTAATCTGGATTTATTCCCTGTGAAACTTCATAAAAAGACCCGATGGCTTTACCTTTGTTTATATATTCAGAAGAAGTCATTGCTTTTGAGTAGTTGCTTCACTGCTTTTGTCAAGGATCTACTTTCTAACAATGTATTTCTCTCTTTATTTTGTGGCACTTTAATGGTTTTATAGCTTTTGTTTATTGATTGGGGAAAGCAAGAGCTTTTTTACAGTTTCAGCTGTACAAGAAAAGGACAGAGCCGATTCCTGCACAGAATTGTGCCACCAGCTCCAACAAGGTAAATGCAGAGAAACTGCCCCGTAAGAGTTGAGCAATACTGGTGTAAAAGGAAAACCAACATCCTCTGAATGGTGGTACTGCAACACTGGCACGAATCTGCCTGTCCTCATCATGTGGATAAACAGCAAAGCAACACCAAACAACCCAAATACCTCTCAGTAAGACACAAACACTGTTAAATATTAGTTGGATCCCTTGGTTTGTTTTGCTTTGAAGAAACGGGGCATTTTTGGAACTTGTGTCCAGGATGTAGCTGGAGCAGGTTGTTTATCCACCAACTGGGTGCTTTTTGGGGCTGGATTTCACTGTAGTGAGCTCATAATATGTGCTGCTGTTAGGGAGGAGAATTCAAAAAAATTCACAGTCAAAAGTTTCCAGGTCTGAGCTGGAAAGAGAAAGCATTCAGCTTTCAATGGGGCTGATTTTTGGAAAGTCAGATATTCTGAAGGAAATAAAAAATATACTCTCCAACCCAATATTTATTTTGAATCATTCTTCCTAACCAATGGCACTGGCGGAAGAGTCAGGAGAAGGTCCTGCTTGTGGTAAGAGGCATTCAAGTCCAGGGACTGGATTTTGATGATCCTGGGGGTTACCTTCCAACTCTGGATATTCTTTGACTCCAAGTGCCCAAGAAATTCATTCCAATCCCTGAAGCTCTCATGAGCTCAGCAGGTGGTTTGTAAAGGCAACATTACTGCCTTCTGTTCACTGGAAGAAGATAAATTCACACAGAAAACCTGCTGAGGAGGCACAGGTGGAATTAAATCCTCTGAATGACCTCTTAGAATAGGCATGGGATGGGCTCTTTGCCTTCTGTTTACGCTTAGCAGAAGTTTTGCTGAACTGGGATCCAGGACTCCTCACCCAGAAACACTGACTTGCCCTGTACCTCAATTTCCCTATCTGCAGGATGAGTAATAATGCTTTTTACATCAGATTATTATTTACATCAAGTTAGTCATTAAATGCTGCAGAGTTTTACAGCATTCATTAAAATGCTGTAAAAGAACAAGATTCATCAACTATCCATTACTCATTGTGTAGAATTACTCACAGGGCAGGTTTCTTCCTGATCAGATGCCCACCACCCTTTTAACCCAGAGAATAATATGGCTAACAGAAATCACTGCAATGTTGACAGTGAATGACAAATACTTTTATTCTATGAATCCTTCTACATATGGTTAAAGACACGACCAGATGAGAAACAGCCTTTCTGCAAATGTTCCTACGAACTGAAGCCACTCCTCACAAACAGGCACGAGCAGTGAATTAAAAACACGCACCAGATTTTGATCTCAGTTCAGCAAGTTTTGCTTGGGCACAAGTCCATTGGCTTCTTCACCCAACCAAGTGAGACACAAATCAGGATGACATATTCATGCATGTCAGATAAAAGTGTGCAGGGTTATGTCCATATTAGTCATGCGATAACAGGACAGATGCATGTTAGGGTGGAACAGTGTTAGCAAATTATCTCACAAAAGGCTATTTGTCTTCCTTGGGACGTGTGCCACCATTTCAACAAGTCTGAATAAATCTACATTCCTGCCTTCCCGTCATGGAGACTTAATCCAGCTGGGTCAGCGAGGAGATGCAGGTTGCAATAAATTGGTTGGAGAAGGAAAAGCTTTCAGAAGGTTTTGGATTTGCCCGTCTGTGTTGCCTCATTTCTGCACTCACACTCACCAAACTACCCAGCAGCACATTGGGGAGAAAGTGAGTGAAGGGATGCATGGAGATGCCTGCAATCCAGCTAGGATGTGGCTGGCTGGATTGCCTTCATAATCACTGGCCAGATGTTGAAACATTGGTGATGTGTTTTATCTTACACAGAAGTAAAGGCCCTAAAGAGATCAGCTATTTCAGAGTTCACTTGGAAAGGACCTGAGGGGGACCAGCTTGTGTGGAGTGTGCTGGTCTATTTGGATGCAGATAAATTTCACTTGAATTTTGAGTCAGAGCTCCCCACATCTGGCAACCTTCAGCAATGGCAAAGTGCAAAATTGCTTCATTTTACCTGTTCCTGTACTAAACAGTAGTGACATGATGACAAGTCTGAGCCCTCTGTGCCTCAGGTCCTCTCTCTGTGACAGTAAGAGCAGCATCAGCACAGAAATAGCTGGAATTTAAGCTCCCAGATGGACTTGCTTAAACCACGACTATTTTGCCCTGAAGTGCACTTAGGAGCACTCACTCTGTCTTTCAGCAGCAGTCACAGAAGCCTGCACCAAAAACCTGTAGCAAGCAGTAACTCCTTAAACAACTTCAGCTAAATATGCAAAGCTGGCCTGCCCACATCTTAAGTTAATCAAGCACTGACTCAGGGTGAGGAATGAGTGTAGAAAGAGAGAGTGTTAGACCAGTTTTCCTCTCCCCAGAACTCAGTCCAGTCGAACTAGTGACCTGAGTCACGTCTGCCTGTGCTCACCACCTCTGCCTGCTTTTAGCTTATGAGCTCTTTTGTAACCTGCCTCTGACACAGAGGTATTTACTAAACAAATTTCTGATCACAGGATCCTGCTGTCAGCTAACAAATTCTATTTTCTACACTGACTCCAGGACAGCCATAGGCAGAGGAAAAAAGCTCTGGTCAACTCCTAACCCTGTTTACCAGAGCAGGACCTAAATTGTGAAGTTCACATATTGTTTAATGCCGTGACCTCTGTGCACTTGCTAATCCCTCATCCCCTGCTCTGCAGCTTCTTTCTTGTCCACAGCCTCCAGACTAATACCCAGAAAGATGCTTGGATTTCCAAAACTGCAAACCATGCAGCTGTCACATTCACAGGGGATGTTATGTTGAGTCAGCACACTACCCCAGCACAGCCACAGCTATAGGATCTCCCCTTCCTATGGATAATCACATCTTCGCCTGCATCAGGCACCTTCCTGCTGCAGCAGGATTTTGATACCAGCAGCAAGATTGTTTCTGCTCTCAGGGCAGGCTGAAATTAGACCAGAGAAAAGATGTGGGAGTCTGTTAACCTTGTTCGAACCTCTAGATTTCCTTCATAGTGATGATTTAGAAAATACTATCAGATTTTATTATTGGTCTATTGAAGTATTTAATTTGTTATGAACTCACAAATATTCTGTTTTATCCAGGAATACACAGTGCTTCATTGGGGCAGATTCAGAGTCCAAGCTCACAGGGAAGTAGAGATAAATCCAGTGTGTATCACTCCTCTGGCATGTCCATGTCTTTCTGCACAGACAAGGAATCTCAGTCCTCCTAAACTGAGTTTAGCTGCTCCACATTTTTTCTGCTTGCATCGCAGGCAGTGCTCAGGGTGCAGCTGATGTGTGAAAGTTCACACCACAGCACATTTTAGTCATTACTTGTATAATTAATTAACATCACTTGACACTGGCACAGGCTGCCCAGAGAAGCTGTGGATGCCTTATCCCTAAAAGTGTTTGTGCCTGCTCTAATGGAAGGTGCCTCTGCCCATGACAGGGAGGCTGGAACTAGATGAGCTTTGAGGTCTCATCCGACCCAAACCATTCCATGATTCTATGATAAATGTACACTAAAAATCACTGTGATGAAGATGATGGAGCTACACTGGTGTAGAGGCAATAGGGGACCAGAATAAGGGGACACTTCCCTTCCCTGTAACGTTTTTGTTTCAGATGAAGGAAAAAATGGGGGGACACTTGGAATGACACTTCACCAAATCTGAAATGAAATTTCAGACTGCTTTGGGTGGGTTGAAGAGGAAGATCTTTCCTGTAGGATATTCACTGAGAGAGAAATCAAAGTAAGTAGATATATAGACTCTGTGTCAAACTGCCCCTATAGACATCCCAGATATATGTGCCCAAAATGAATGAGACAACCTTTCAGTGCTGTCATGCAGAGTTTCACAGAGAAACACAGGATCTGGAGTTCAATACTGTGTGTAAAAAAAAAAAAAAAAAAAAAAATGGAATTTCTAATTATTAAGAAATACTTTAAAAATCTACTGTGTAGTCTCACTAGAAAAGAATTTGTTTGCTCCAAGATAGTGCCTTTCTGTCCTTCCATCTCAGAAAATCTTTCTGTGCTCTAGCAAACAGTGTCTCTCCTCCACGTAATTCTGCTTTTTAATCCTCAGTTTTCCCCAAATGTGGAAAAAAACCCCAAAACCCCAACAAAAGCCCACAACCTAATTTGACTGCTCTGAAACAGCAGTTCAAAAGAAATGTTTCATTTGGAAGTATCTTACTAAAAATTGAGCCATTCTTAACAAAAATAACTTTTCAGTTAAAAAAAAATAGTCAGGCTCATACTTTTCCTGATTAAAAAAAGATTAATTTTATTTAGGTATATAACTGCCCTTTTAAATGTATTTTAAAAGTTTAATTTTAATTTTAGTAGGGGGAACAGTGTGAAATAGGTGTTCAGGCCATGAATGAGTCTGGTAGAAAATAACTGAGGGCAAATAACACCAAAAAGGAGGGAGAGGTTTTGAAATTGGATTGTGTAAGATGTTACTAAGAAGTATTAAGCAAAGGCCTTCCCTGAAACACAACCATACTAATATTCAAATTAAATACCTATTAAATATAAGATGCACACTTCACAATATGGATTCTCCCAGGGCTTTGATTATGAGGTGGCAGGAAGAAGCCTGTAATTAATATTATATGGTGATTCTTTTCAAAGCAGATTGTTCCAAGAGCTGTAATAACTTCAGTAAGTTGTCCTTCAATAGCTAAAAAGCAATTAGGACCCAGAGCAAAGGTAAACATGCAAGCCTGTTTAATTGCTGGCAATATTTTTTTGGAAAAATTGAAATGATGATATTTCTGAACAGATTTAGCAGTTGCAGGTTTGATCTTGCCTTGAATCTAGATACTTTTCATGTACCAGGTCAACATTTGTTCTGTAAAACGGAACAGAAATATCTTTAAGGAAATGATTCCTTCAAACATTTTTGCTCTGTATCTTTGGCCTGAGGCATCCTCCTTGGAGACCAAACCATTTGGAGCAAAGGAATAGCATCTAAATGGAGCTGTGAAAATTGCAATAACATCTAACATGGTGAAACAAAAATTAGCAATTATCATCTCCCAGCAGAGTAATGGGAACCAGATATTCTCTGTCCATCAAGAGGAAAATAATTAATGCTTAAAAAGAGAACCAAATTAAGTTTACCTAATCAAATGCTCTGTTACAGGGAAATTTGTCTGGATCTCCATTTAACTAGGTGGTTATACAAATAGGTGTGTAGTACTTAACATGAATCCAAGATACTTGCTCCCCTTACATCCCATGGCAACACATTCCATAAGTTAATTATATGCTTTCTCAAAAAAAATAAAAAGGCATTTAATCCATTTCACGGTGGCTGTGTTGCTCATCAAATGTCTAGAACGGTTAATGTCTTGGTAAGATTATCAGCTCAGCAATTTTTAAACCCAAAAGGGCTTATTTTGTCATCTTGTTTGACCTATCAGCTGCTAAAGGCCAAGGGACTTCTCTGAAGTTATTCTTGCTTTAATCTTCACTAGATCCTGACTTTGCAGCACAGATCAGTCTAGATTTGAAAGTGGCTGGTGGCAAAATGTGTTGTTCCAATACTTAATTACTCTCATTTGTT
Organism: Monarcha castaneiventris obscurior; assembly: GCA_026261815.1. Taxonomy (NCBI): domain Eukaryota; kingdom Metazoa; phylum Chordata; class Aves; order Passeriformes; family Monarchidae; genus Monarcha; species Monarcha castaneiventris. Next base: position 16,128,901 of record JAMPIT010000174.1, on the reverse strand, counting down.
CCAGTCAATGTTTGTTTAGCTTCCACTTCTACCTTTCAGACCTCGTTATACCCATTTTTGGTAGAATAACGAATCCCCTTCTTGTCCATCATCTGGTTTTGGGTAAAGTGTAACATTCTGCTTGCTCAGGTCCCTGATAGATGATTCAGATCATAATTTGTTCTTTTTCATTTTTCACTTCTCTTGTGCTCTTTGTACCATCACTTTTATCAGCACTGACTTAAAGGTTTCTTGGAAGTGTGGTGTCAAATAACCATCTCAGGCCCACAGTACTTATAAATGATACTTTTTAGTGATTAAACTGCTCCAGTCACCTCTGCACACCAGGCCAAGGGCTTCTGCACTGTCCCTTACTACATTTCTCCTCTCCAAAGCCGACACATGGAGTGTTCCAGATACCACATCTCTTCCCCAACCAAATTAGTCCTGGATAAATAACACTGGTCTAGCCCAGATTTCTAAAATTTACAATCCTTAACAGTGCTCTGTTAACCTCTGATGAACCTTGCTCTCTTGTTTGGACTGTTGAATGTCCCCTGAAAGAGAAATGCTGCTGCTGTCTGGAGACAGCGAGGGTGTTAGGGCTGGCAGAGGTATTTCCTGAAGATCAGCTGTCTGCTCCTTCTGGGGGTATTGCATGACCAAATTCATCTTAATCAAGACAGAAGAATACCTTTTGTCTGGAAACATTGACCTCCTGTGTGAACTGGATCTTGAATGATTTCCTGCTCCATCTAGGGAATGTCCATTCCACCAGAAAACGAACCTACGGAAGTACTGGTTAATGCAAGAAAGGGAAATAAAGCAGATATTTATCTGAACTGCAATGTTCTGAGGACATGATTTGGATTTCATGTGGTCAGAGCTCTTCCAACAAAAACAGTTGGTGCATTCCTCAGTATGTCAGGAGCAGTATGTCCATGGTGTTCAAAGCCCAAGACATGGGACACCACTGTCAGAGAGGTCCAGGGAGAGGTTCCAGATTGCTCTCTGAAGAGTTTGCAGGGAGTAGATGGGACCAGTTTTAGCTCAGCTGAGGTTATGAGACCATGTCCTTGATGGCTCTTTGTGGATAGGGACAGGAATAAACTCCAAAACCTGATGTCCTCCCCGTGTATAAAAGTTTGCCTCCAACCATCAGAGCTTTTTCAAGTGAAATAAAACGTAGAATATAACACCAAAGACAAAGAGCAGTTGTGCAAAAATAAAACACCTTTCACATTCGTGCCCATGGTTTCCTTTTTAATTATTTTTTGATAGCTTTCTTTCTCTTTGACCCATATTATAAGGAAATTCAAAAAACTTGTAAGATACCTGTTTAAAATCCCCAAAAAAGTATGAATTAGTCCTTTAAGAGAAAGAATGCCACCTTAGAAACCTCTGTGCATCATTGATATGTAACAGATTATTTTAGACTATTTTAGGACAAAATCCAATGGTGGTTTCTCTGAGCTGGCAGCACAAACGAAAAGATAACAGTTATGACAAGAGTTTTATGAAAACACATAAGACAGTTTTTTCATTCCTTCATCATGTGACAGAGAAGTGGTCAAGTAAACTCTTCAGAAGATCAATTTGACTAAACCCTAAACCTTTTAAAAATCTTTTTGATCTGCAACGTAGCTGGAATAAAACAACACTAAACCTCAGCCCCTGCTGAGGGCTCAAAATTACTCAAAATTACTGACCTGCCAATGATGCTCTTTATTTCTTGCTTCTTCTCCATGCTTAAAAGATCCTAAAAACCCATCCAGCTTTTCCTACCTTTATCTGTCCATGCCAGGGATCCCACATGCGGTGCCAAAAGAACTTTTCTCTGTGTGTTGAACTTTGGATGCAGAAGGTCACTTTGTTCTTCTACAAGAGGGATACGGAGGCTGTCCCAAATAGAAGCAAAGGCACAATGAGGCTGGGTGCTCACAGAACATTTATCCTGCTCCAAATGGGATGAGAGACATCCTGAACTTTCTTCTGCCTGCTCTGTCCAGTGGATATCTGTGTACTGGGGTGTGTGCCAGATGTGAGTGTGCTCCACACTGTCATCCTGCATCCTTGGCAGCAGGAAAATCCACTCAGCTGTGCCAGGCTCTGTTCTCTCTCTGTCTCAGGAGCAGTGGCTGCACTGGACAGAAGGGTTGATCCAAATAAGAATTTTTCCCACTGGAATTATACAAGTGGGTTGACTGGAATGTTTTGTGAATTCATGCTGATCAAAGAGATTTGTTTCAATTGAGAAGGCAAAAAGGAAAAAAAGTAGTTGGAAAACGGGAAAAGGGGTCTTGGAAAAAATGTAAATGTTTTTTATTTGGATGCTTTTAAAGTAATTTGAGGTGATGTGTCATTTAAAAATATACTTCAGTTTTATTTAGAGAAGAATAAACATCCTTTCCAAGGGTTCAGAGCCACAATGTTTCATTTCAGCCTGAAAAAAATAGACTTGAAATAAAACTGCCTTTGCTCCTGTTCTGCTTGCTCTCACCTATCATTTTTATGTCACTTAAAAAAAGACTAAAAATTCATAATCACTATAAAAAACATTAACTGTGATATCCAGAAATGGTGGTACCCAAAATAGCCTTTCTGGGTTTGACGTATCTTTCCACATCTTATTTATTTGTGTAGAAAAAACATTGGGTTTCTTAACATTTCTTGTTCATCTGACTGTATGCATGTTTGTGGAGAAGTGAATGATCTTACAGGAGCTATCTTCTACTAAAATGACAGTGATATCTCCGGGTAATGGATAGACATGCAATTTCTTCTGATGGTGATCAGCGGAAATCTGAAAACCAGCCCAGGCCCCTCTGTGGAAGGGATGGATATTGCCCTTTTCTTTGCAGAGACCCATGAAGCTCATTTCCAGTAGCTTTCCTCTTTACTTTTCCCCGCTTGACTTCAGAACAGGAGGTCAGGTCAAACTTCTGGCTGGTATAATAGCTAATTACACCCCCTATTTGGCCTAGGATGAGGGGTGAGGCATAAATTAGGACCTGATAGCTTAGTTGGTGCCATGGTGGGTTATTAGATGTGTGTCAGCGAGCAAAGTTGTGATCAAAGCTCACAGCGAGGCAGCCAGAGGTCGTGAAGCATGGCTGGGGACTAATTGCTGGGCTGTGTGCTGAAAGGAAGTTTGCAATGAAAGGCCATTAAGATTCAGGTTTTCCAATCTGTGGAGTAAAGTTATGGAGAAATGTGGATTGTTGAGCAAGCAGGGAAATGAGGGGGTCCAGCATGAGCCCTGCTGTGGATGGTGATGAGGGCTCACCTCATTTCTAAAGAGTTTTCCTAAGGAAGGGCAGGATCTGCTTCTAGACATCAGTCCTGGCAAGGGCTTATTAACCCATATCTTCCTCTAAATGGGTTGGTCAAAAGAAAAGAGACTTTTTAAAGAGCTCACACTGGCGGAGAAATATGCCTGGCTGTAAAAAGTGCTGGTGGCAACAACACTTAGCTTGTAGAGCAGAGAGTGGAGGGGGCAGAGGATTTAGTCAGGCACTTGAAAAGCACACCAAGATCTATGAATGACAGCTCTTTAGAGAACAAAATTTAGAGGGATAAAATTATAATTGCTTTTTATTCTCAAAGGTTTTCTACACACTCTGCACAGAACACCAGATACATTTTGCTAATATTGCAAATGGGGAAACTGAGGCAAAATGAAATAGATTTCACTTTTTAATTTATAACACTCAGATTCCCACAGATCAGATCTCCTGGAGACCAAATGACACAATTAGGCTGATTTGAAGGAGAATGGCCAACTGTTTCCCTATTTTTTTCATTACTGTTTTAGAAATTAATCTCTTGTGTTCTATCAGTCACTTTTTCAGTCTTGTTTCCCTTCAGGTCTTTTTCAGAACTCTGAAAATTTCCCAGTTAAATCTTTCTCAAGGATGGTATCCATCTCAATTTATCTCTCCTCTTCTTCAAAAACTTTGAATGAAATAAAATAAAATAATACAAAATAAAAATACAATAAAATATTTCCTAGATGTTTGTATATTCAGCGTAGATGAGGGCAAGCACTTTCATTTTCTAAGCATCAGTATAATTTGAATGTATGTGAACAGTTTAAATGAAATAAGTATTTAAGTTATAACATGATGCAAGACCTAAATAACAGAGACTAAATGTTTTCATGCCTGTTTAGAAAGGTCATCTTGAATATAAACAACGATAAATAGCTAAGAAAAGTCTGGTGGCTCTGGCCAAATATAGATTGCCAGAACCAAAGCTGGAATTTCCACACAGTGAAATTTCCACTCTGTCAACATATATTTGCAGTCAGTTTGAGACAAAATGTCATATTTTGTGGAAAGGAAAAGAATCTAATGAATGCTTTGGTCAGAAATGTTGAAAGGTATTTGTGTCACTTTGGCTTTCAGTTACTCCCAGCTATCAAAATCAAAGGAGTTGTAGCTTTTTGGCCAGCATTTCTTCAGGAGTTTTTGGCCACAACTACATTTCTCATGAACCCACGTGTCCCAGCTCAAGGATCAGTTTCTTGATCTGTGAGCCAACATCCAACCTGTTGGCCTGTGTCACCTGATCTGAAATGAGAACAGCAGGAGGGGCAAGTACTGTTGCAGCTTTAGCTTAGAAAAAACCCTTGCACAATCTCCTACCTGCTGGGAATCACATTCCTCCTCTCTCTCTCTCCTCCTTTCCCTTAAACCTGGCTCACATCTTCTTTCTTGTCTCCCCTACCTGTCCTTGGGATAGGGTGTGCATGTATCATTGGCGATGGTAATTATTGACTGGTATCTTGCAATTACCAAGGCATATCACCAGCCTGCCAATGAACTCACAGCTTTTAAATGCAGTTATTATTTAAAGGCATAAAATGAACCTTAAATAAAGTGAAATGTGGCTGTAGTTTTCTTGCTTTGTATCAAAGGAATTTTGGTTCCATGTAAATGAATTAATTCAGGGAAAGAACACTGAAACAAAGATTAAAATCTCTGTGTGGTATTTCACAGGTGAAAAAGAAAACAAGAACAACATTTAATAGCTTTCCTGGCTGCTTGCAGTGTATTTTCTTTTACAGAAAATCACTCAATGTGAAAGCAAAAGGGGAAGAAAAAATGTGTTGTTGTTGGATTTTTCTTTTTCTTTACCTTGCTATTGAAGAAAATGAGAAGAGAAATCTGTTTCATGTCTCTTTATGTGCTTTTCATACAACTTAACTAGATTATTAGAAATGTTCAGTAATAATCTGTAGATGAAAGGAGCGTTAACTCTTGGGTCTTTATTATGATTAAGGCTTGAAGTCATTTGAAAATTGTATGTGGAACATGATCTATTACATCTAATGGCAAATAGGAGCTCATATATTTAGGCTACAGCTAAAGAGTAACATCTGCCTATGTCTTGAAGAACTAATTGCTAGCAAAAGAGAAATGAATGTGTTTGTGACTTTTATGGTAAACTCAGCAGTAAAGGGAATAAGGTCCTGATGTGGAAAATTGGAAAGTCAGTTGTTCTGCAGAAACAAACCATTCTTCTGTGAGGAGTAATGGAAGAGATCTTTTTCTTTTTATACCCTGAGCCAAAAGGAAAGCTCAGGACTATATGATTTTAAGTTGAACTTCCAAACTCATAATCAATAAGCTGGTTTCCATACTCATTGTAGTAATATTGCCAACAGCAAACAACAACAAACCTGCTCCTGTTGAAGTCAAAGGTAAAATTCTTTAACCTGTAGTATCATCTTGGTACTTGTGAATTCCAGAAATGAGCCAAACCCTCAGATTTAAAAGTGGCATGTCAATTTCCCTAAATTCAGGCATAACTTGTTACTAGGCTTTAGGTTATGCTTGCTGGGGAGCCAGACTGATGCCATTTGAAAATTTCAGAGCTGGATCCAGTTTTTGATTTAACACACTCTCAACACTTCAACTTGTTCAGTTCCAAGGTTTTAGTTCAGGTCCTTCTATTCTCAGTTTTATAATGTTGTTCATGCAATTGTTTGAAGTCTCTAAAATGATTAATGTGCATGCAACTCTATGAAAACTTTCTTTGGTGTTTCTCCAATTTGTGGTTTCATACATGAGAATAAGAAGCAATGAAGAAATATTATCCTTTGCTTGCACTGCAGCAAGTACCACCAGTCATGTAAATACACTGCAAAAATTACTCAGCTCTATTTGAATCACTGTTTGTGGAGCTTGGTTTTGTTTTACTAAAGCAGCTGTTGAAATCCTATGTCTTTAAATAAATAATTCATTTGTGTGAGGAAAGAAATCGGGAGTGATTTCTTCAAGTGATACAAGTTGCTATTAGGAGTATTGCTGGGAGTGTGCAGGTTTATCACCCAGAGATGTTTTATAAGGCTTTGATAACACAAGTGCTTATTCCTGCTTAGATTTCTTAGAAAAGAATGTTTAGGTGTAAGAAGAAATCATGGACAGGTAAGCAAATAATATATATCTGGAACTGAGATCCATGGATAGGAGGTTCAAGAGACGTGTATGTGCACAGTGCATTCTCCAATGTGTGCATAATAAACACAGCCCATTGGCATTCTGGAAAAGAGTGGTTTAGAAAAGACTTCAAACCCAAATGAAGATATTTTCTGCATGAGACCATTTTCTGTAAAAGTTCCTAAAGTACAGGATATAACCCCAGTCTGTAGAAGGTGATGCACTTCAGACATATGACATCAGTAAAACTGATACTGAAATAATATGTGCTTTTCTGGTATTCATAATGAAACCAGGCTGTAGACAAATTGGAAATGTTGTTGACTACAAAATATGTTGAATTCAAGGTCCAAACCAAAAATTTCTGCTCACTGCTTAAGTTCTTTAGACCTTCTGCTGCAAACACTCCTGCAAGATGATTGTAGCAGCCTCTTCAGTGATTAAATTTTTTGATGTACAGCTGCTGTTGATCATTTAGTCTGACATTTGTTCTTCTAGTACAGATATATGAGGACCATGTTTCCAGCTGCTTCTCTATAATCTGCAAAAATTTTTCATTCTCCTCCTGTTCTGAACCTCAGCCCAGAAAGTCTTCATGTAATTCATGATCTCACTTAGATGGAGGCAGAAAAGTTGTCCAACAAGCCCACTTAACTCACTGACAGTTCCCAAGGTCATGGCTCTTCCCTAAACCTGACAATATACTCCAGAGATGATGATTATGTGCACAGGTCATAAAAGGGTCTGCTGGGAGTGGAGAAGCATCATATATTGTATCATATCATATCATATCATATCTTTATCATATCACATCATATCATAGTATGGTTTGGGTTAGAAGGGACCTGAAGGATCATTTTATTCCAACCCCCTGCCATGGGCCTTGATTTCCAGGCTGAAGTTATATTTTGCATTCTAACCTAGAAAAAAAAATTACTGGACTTTATCATATAAGCATATGTTGAGCAGGAGATGAACTGTGAGGATGGACAAATGGTTTCCCAGTCTGCACAAGAAGTGGTGCAACACTCAGATGGAGAACATGGAGAAGGTACAAACTTAAAAGGAGGTCCTCCTAAGCAAACAGTATTCAAAGTTATAGATGAGTCTGCAAAAAAAGTAAATCACCATGGACTGACATTTTTATCTGCAGCCAGTGCAAATCCTGGACCGTACCCAGGTAAGACTGCCTGGAGCCAAAGATATTTCCAAACCTGCACTACAGTCAGCAATTCCTGATCCCACTCTGCTCAAACTCCTCTTTCCACAAAAGAAAGAGCAAATCAATACCCCGTTAGTTTATGCATTTATGCACAGATCTCTAATGTCAGACAATAGACATACTTGTGGCAACGCATTAACATTGACATGGACTTCCACTAAAATATTAGTGGAGTGCTAGTGGTATTGAGGACATTCAAATTACACAAATCTGACTATAAAAAAGATCAATAATTTTAAGTGGACTCCAAATATTAGCACAATGTAGCAAGTGGAACAGAATTTTTGGCAGAGCCTGTAGTGATAGGACAAGGAGTAATGGGTTTAAAGTAAAAGAGGTTCAATTTAGATTAGATATAAGGAAGAAGTATTTTTCCAATGAGGGTGGTGAGGCACTGGCACAGGTTATCCAGAGAGATGGTGGGTGACCCATCCACACAAGCATTAAAAACCAGGCTGGATGAAGCTCTGAGCATCCTGATCTAATGAAAAATGTCCCTCCTCTTTGCAGGGTGGGGGAAATAGGTGAGTTTTAAAAGTCCCTTCCAACCCAGTGTATTCCTATGATAAAAACTCATGTAAGCCTGTGTTTCCTTCAGCACATCTCTGCTGTGCCTGTGATGGATAGCTGTTTGTTCTGTGTGCTCTGTGCTCTGGGTTTAACCCACTACTGATAGGTTATTAGTTTGAGCAACTTAGTTGGAAAGTGTCATTTTAACTTTCTGTTCAATGTGTGTCTTGTCTCTTCCTTAAAAGAAATTATAAATCTGGATTAAAATCCTGTTGAATGCACTCTTAGGGTTCCATTCCGGATTTACATTACTGGAAAGGAGAATGCTACTCAATGTTAAGCTACTGGGGGGACAACAGATCTTTATTTGGTGTAAACAAAGTTCTGGCAAAATATATGAGAAGTACCCCACATTCTGTTCCCCCTCTCCATTTCATCCGTCCCTTCCCACCCAGAAATCCAGCTCCCTGGTTGGAAATTTCCATTCTCCCCAAGTGCCTGCCCTGCAGGGCTGCACTGGTTTGAAGCATATCTAACACAGCAATTGAGAGGTTTGTTGGGTTCACACGCACCAGAGAGAGCAATTTTACTTTCATACTTGATGTTCTTGTGCACATCTGACCAGAGTAACCGAGTGCACAGGTTGTAATCTTTCCAAAAGCAGTAGGTTGATATCAAAGACTTTGCAGCGAAGCAAGGAATTGTGGCAGTACTTCAAGGAACAGGTTTGCAATTAACTATTAAATACAGATTGAAGGAATGCCCCGCTTGGTTGCTGCAGGCTTTCCTTGCACGCCAGCAATGACTGAATCTAAAGCACAGAGCATGGCAAGATGATAACCTGTTAGTAGGGGGAGGAAAACAGGGTAGAATTATTGAGCAGTTGATAACATGCAGGCTGCTTAATGGTTTCAGAATATTGTAAAAATATAACAAATCAACCCCTCTGAATTACAATTGTGTTGACAAAAGAAAAAAATGAAAAGGGAAGGAAAATAACCAACTTGTATTGTGTACATGTGAGATTTCTTTTGAAAAGCAAAGCAAGCTACAAACTGCTCAGCCTACAAGCTCATTCAGCCATAGAAGGATATTGCAGATGACAGTGCACATAACTTGGAAAACAAAAGAAAACAAAAGAAAGCAATACACTTAACTGCCAAAAAAACCAAGCCCCAACCCCAGCTCCCAAAACCTGATATTGCTTTTATATTTTGCAGCGTAGTCTGGGTCTAGTGCCCTCAGTGGTTCTCATTCTAGGAGAAGGCAAGTGGACAAAATATTTTCATTCTATTTTCTGTTCCATTCTTTAATTATTAGATTTTTCTAAGGGTCTCAGAGCCTCACAGTGTGAGGAACAATTACATGTATCTGGAAAGGAAACATTTGGATGCATTTGCCCAGAGAGGCCGTGGAACTTACTTCTCTGGAGGTATTCAACTGTCACTGGGACACAATTCTGAGTAACATCTTTAGGCCAGCACTCCTGCTTGAAAAGGGAATTTGAAGTAGATGACCTCCAGTGGTCCCCTCAAACCTTACCAATTCAGTGATTCTGTGTGATTAAGAATCACAGAGAAATAGGTACTGAAATAAGAGTGGGTTAAGGATTTGTAAAGGATCTTCACAACCAATTAGCATCAGCAGAATTTGCAAGGAATTGCTCAACATGTGTCAAGTTTTGGCACCAAGTTGTTATGTCACTTGCTTAAGCAAATATTTTTCCTGTGCAGTTCATGATTTGGCATGAAACTGAAGATAAGGACAGAAAAAATAGGAAAGTTTATAGTGAAAAGGTTTGGTGATTTCTCTACTTTCAGAACTTGGAAGTAGTACAGCTAAAGGAGGGTCATAGCTGGCCCTGCTCCCTACTTCAACCAGGATGTTGGACTAGATCATTGCCAGTTGAATTATCTGATAACCATACAAAAAATTCATGTATGACTGTCTTGTTTTGCCACTGGCTGAGATAATGGCCTGAGCTTCACCTGAAAAATGAGGTAAAATTTGAACCACAGCCTTCAAAGAGCAAACCTCACTGCTTTGACATTCATACCCCAGGAATTTTTCTGACATTTTTTCAGGAAAGTCTGCTTTGAGTCAGGAATCACCCAAAGTTATAAATGAAGGAGAGGTTTTGTGTAATTTTTACTACAGACAGTCTGCCAGTGCAGTGTTTTGCAAAGATCAGGGTTTGATCTATTATTTTCATCCCATTTTTGTGTCTCTTCCATCCCCAAGAGCTTAACCCAAGCAGTATGTGCCAATGTCAGTAAGAAGCATCCACACTCAACATCTCTATTCAAAACTAGTTATTTCCTGCATAACTAAATGTCAATAAATGCTGCTATTTGGAATAAGAGCCCATGGGGGAAAAAAATAAACCAAAAAAATATCGAGTTGCTAAGTGAAAGACTCAGTTTAGATTGTACCTGATACTCTTGATTTTTGTAGAAATAATTGTGTTATAAATGAGTTTTCAGTAAGTTTTGTTTGAAACCTTTAACTTTGTTTTATTGACATCAGAATAAGTGTTGAAGGGCATATTTACCATTTACCTCAAAATAAAATGTTCTTCTAGCTTTAGAGAGCTTTATTTTGTTTAATCAGAGAAGGCAAGCAGTTCAAGCCAGGGAATTAATTGTAAATTGCTAACAGCTAAATTCAAGTTGAATTAGAGGGGAGGGTTTGGACTGCAACTCTTCTGTTTATCAGATCAGATGCCCAACTGCTCTTAAAGGTCCAAATTTCAAAACTACTTTACATCCTTGAATGAAAAAATACAAATATCCCATGTGGAGCTAAGGTCTGCTCATGAAGGAAATGATTAGCACAAAGCTTTCATTTTAATTTTGTGTCAAGAAGCTCTACAGGATTAGCTCCTCTCCTGTGCAAATAGGAACAACAACCTGGCACTGGTTAGAACAGCCCTTGGGCTATCCTACCAAAACACAGGAAAATGAAAGAAGGAAGAATGTGGAGAAAGAAAACCCGGGGATGGTATGGAGAGAGAACCTATGGGCCAAAAAAAGTGAAAAGAGATATTTAATATGACATCATTGTCCTTCTCCATTTGATTGGAGTGACTATGTTTTGGGTCATGTGCCAAATTAATTTTGCCAGGTTTCCTGCATGCAAATGTGCATGTGGAAGATGTTTTATTTCTTGCATTCTTTATATTTATTCATTTTTTTTTTAAATGTTGATATTACCATCAAAAAAAACCCCAAATCAAACACACCTCCTGGTATATTTCTGTGAAAGATATGATAGTAAATGAACTAATATTTTTTTGTTAGAAATTACTGGTCTACAGCATTTTCCCTTTCAAACTTATATCCTTCCCTCCTTAGTTAATCCTGGATGAATGGATTCTTCACTCTTTTTTTACATGGGAGTAAATTAAGGCAGCGACCAACTCTTAAATCTTGGACAAACTGCATGTATGGAGCAGTCTTACACAGCCCAAGCTGTGAGCCTTAAAAATTTGTCCCTGAGCACTGCTGAAAATGCAACTTGTCAAGCAGTGACTTGTCTAGAGACTGGTGAACAAGAAGATGAAGTGGTTTGTCTGCTGGATGCCATGGTCTCACCTCCTGCTCAGGTGCAGCCTCAGCAGGGATGTGTCAGGAGCATTCACAACCTGGAGTAAAACCTTTGTAGGGGATGCTGACAGGCACTTGACCTTCTCCTTCCTTGTGCCAGCAGTTTCATCTTTGCTTATCAGGTCACAAAATCTATGAAGTGTTTTACTAAACCTGTGTTAACTTTCCCAAAGGATATTTTACAGCCAGGGAAAATTTAGATTGGAGATTAGGAACAATCTCTTCATTGAAAGGGTGGTCAAGCACTGGACTAGGCTGACCAGGGAAGTGTTGGAATCACCATCCCTTGGAGTGTTCATGAAACATCAGGGTGTGGTGCTTAGGGACATGGTTTAGTCGTGAATTTGGCAATGCTGAGTTAATGATCGGATTGATGATTATTGAGGTTTTTTCCAACCTAAACAATTTTATGATTCTCTATTTCTATGAAGCCATCATGGCCATGCAACCAATTGTTAGCCCAGTGGGCTCAGGTGAAAGCAAAGTCACCAGAAACTCCAAACTGTGGTATATGCAGCTAAATTGACACAACACTATCAGATTAAAAACCATATTTAGCTTTTTCTCTACACACACACACACAGACACTCATGGCCAAAAATAATTAATGCTCTGAATTTCTCTGAACAGCTTTCTTTAACTATTTAACTACAAGGTTGTCCAAGGGCTAAAGCCAAGAAATTCCTGCCTAAATGCCTGTGCAACATGTCTGCATTTCATAGAGTCTGAAAAGTGTTTTGGCAACACTTAGCCTGAGATAAATGAGAGGTTGGAGTTTTAGATCATGTTCCCAATCACTTGCTAACTGCAGCCAGTCACTGAATTGTCATGTCCTGGAGATTGCTTTCACATTCTTGTGAATTAGTGTAGCATGTGTCAGCATTCCTGAAGAGCCTTTCAGGCTGTTGTGAGCTCTGTCCTCCTCTGAGCAGGAGTTCAGCAGATGCAATTCCACTTCTTTGGGGAAGAGAGTCATCAGTCATAATCATGCCTTAGTCTCTCACCAGCAGAAACAGCAAGAGGGGTATCTTGACTAGACATCCTAGAAGAAAATGAGAAAATATGTCTAAAGACTAGAAATTACATAAGAGTACAATGTTTGATCTCTTCTTGAATCCAATTTTTCCTCAGTTCAGAGGTACATGGATTGATTGCCTTGGGTCATTGCAAATAGTTCTATTAAATAAGGTCCTGCAAAATGTGAAGGGTGAGGTGCACCGAGGCTTAAATATCGGTAGTGTTCACATCCACACACCAGCCAGTCTCCCTCAGCTGTCTTTATTGTCAAGCTGAGTAAATAAAGGAAGCATTTGGGCTTAATTTTTCACATTCAAAAGTACCTGCAAAAATAAACCACTTAACTCCATTGTTTGCCAATGGAGTTTGAGGAAACTGGCCCCGATGCAGAAGTCTACATTAAAGATGCCCAAGGTAGTTATATGTACCACCTTATGCAAGGAAAAGGTCCCCTCCCTTTCTGAAGCCATTCAAGTTACCATGTGCATCACTTGTTGTGACAAAGTAACCTCCTATCTTGTGGAAGAAGTGTGGTTAGACTGCGCAGAGAGATGGAGAGGGAAAAAACTGAAGTGTTAGAGAAAGGAACTGATATAAAGAATAAACCAGGAAGAACCTAAATTTCCAGCATCATAATTACAGCACTCTGAGAAATAATTGGGACTCCTAATAGCTGCTTCATTCATACTGTAATGTTTTTGTCTTCAAGCAAATGATCATCAGTGTGAAATGTCATAGGTGATATTGGAAAGAGACTTTGGAACAGGACCCAGCATGTTTCTCCCAGGTGAATGTCATGAGCCCTGCACTAACATCACGACTTTTCTTTCAGCTTGACCTCCTTGTTGCAGGTGTTGCCCAACATCCAGAGGAAGGGCAGAGTATTCCTGTGCCAAATATCTTCTGGCCTGGATACTACAGACAAGTTTTCTAGAAGATGGAAGTCGCAACAAGCTAAATTAGGAAATGAACACTGAAGTTTTCCAGTGCTTAGACAAGTGATGTAGCCTAAAGGTTGTGGTATAAATGCCAAGGTGACTCTGCCAGTCACAAAGCAGTAGTCAGCAGTGCTTCTTCCAGGGCTTTTGCGCCTGTTGATTCATGTCAGGAATGCTCTGGTGATGCCTGACAGTCTGGCCTCTCCATGAGACCCAGGCAGAGGAGCAAATCCTTCTAGACTCTGAAGTTGTCTAGACACCAGCCAGGGTGGTTCCACCCTGCCTTGCCAGGATAAAAGAAGTTCTGTGCACGTGCAGCCTTATATGCCTGGACAACTCAAACCAAAATAAGTGATGTGAGGCTGAGTGACTCCTCATGTTAGGGAGATTTCAGGATGGCAGTTTGGGATTTGGGAGTACAAATTCCTTTCATTATGTCTGCCTGAACAACTGAACGGAGATGCACACCAGTCTCCACACTGCTGTAGGAAACTGAACAGTCTCTGACGTCACTGGGAACAAATTTATCTCAACACTGAGTGAATTTGAAAAACCCAAGCTGCTGTGGTCAGCCAAGGAATTAGGGGTTTTTTTGCCTACTCTTGTAGCAAAACCAATGATAAATGAGATGATGTGTCAGGAAACAGCAAGATGCCCCATGTTGGTTTTGAAAATGGACAGGAAGTTGCACAGGAACAACACCAATGGACTTCAATCCAAACACTAGAGACACACATGAGTAACATACATGTTTGTGAAGCCTCAGCATCCTCTGCAACTACTCATGGGCAAAGTCTGGAGCTGTTCCTGTGGTGGTGCTGTAGTTTGCAACAGCCCTTGGAGCAGTAACAACCCTTTCTATGACATTTTTTATAATTATGGAATCACTAAGGTTGGAAAAGCTCTCTAAGGTCATCAAGTCCAACCATCAACCCAGTAATGACAATTCCACCTCTAAACCGTGTCTCTAAGCCCAACATCTCTACAGGTTTTTTTTAACACTTCCAGGGATGGTGACTTCATCACTGTCCTGAGAAGTCTGTTCCAGTGCCTGACTACCCTTCCAGTGAAGTAATTTTGCCTAATATCCATTCTCTAAACCTGGTACAACTCAAGGCTTTATTCTCTTGTACTCCTCTTGCAGGGAGAGGGCCCTGCTGCTCTTTGAAGTGTATGTGGATTTTTTGGGAGGCATAAAGGGAAAAATATCTGCAGAGGGGTTTTGCAGGGGTTAGGCTGTCAACAGAACCACTTAAGGTCATGTTGCCTACTTAAAAAAGACATGTTTCGCCTTCACCTTGGAACAATCTTGACCCACCTTCCCAATGAAGAGAAGAAATCCTTATTCCAATATCGCAGTGCTATAAAGGAGTAAATTCAGGGTAAGTGCAGTTTGTCAACCTCTAGGTTGAAAGTTCAGTTTTATTTCTGGCACACACTAAGTTGCCAGATTTTTTTATTTCAACATACTTCTAAGTGTAGTGTAAGGCTCTGTGACTGAGATCCAAACCTGATGGACTGTGAACAAGACCATGAGTGCCAGGAGAGAGAAGAAAAACTCACAGCAGCTGCAAGGAGAGAGCTGGGGTCTAAGACCTGTTGGGCTTAGACATAAAGGTAAGAAGCATGGTTTCTGAGCAAAATCAATTTTATCCAATAGAAAGAAAAACTTCAGCTCTAAAGAAATGAGGCTCACATTTTTAGGTTTGGAAAGGACTTTTTAATGCACTGCTGGGTAAGCTGGGCCATTTGACATGCCTGCTCGGCAGCTGGAAAGAGAAGGCTGAACCTAGACACAAGGGACGTCAGAGTTTGTTACTCTCTCTATACCATGGTTTCAGCATCTTTCACAGAAGGAGAAAGACATTTTAAAGAGCAGTAATTGAGGAAGTCTTCAGAGTGGGCTCCACAGGTCCCTGCCAGGACCCTGCTCCAGCACAGGTTTCCCACAGGATCACAGCCTCTTTTGGGCACCCTCTTGCTATGGTGTGGGGCTCTTCCATGGGCTGCAGGTGGATCTCTGAATCCCCATGCCCTCCATGTGCTGCAGGGCACAGCTGCCTCACCGTGGGCTGCACCAGGGGCTGCAAGGGAGTCTCAGCTTCAGCACCTGCAGCACCTCCTGCCCTTCCTTTTCCACTGACCTTGGTGTCTGCAGAGCTGTTCCTCTCAAGTATTCTCACCTCTGGACTCAATTACACCTGTGCAATAACTTTTTTTATTCCTTTTTAAATGTACTATTACAGTGGGATTACCAGCATTTCTGACTGGCCCAACCTTGGCCAGCCTAGTCTTGGATCTGGAATTGCCTCTCCTGGGCATGGAGGAAACTTCCAGCAGCTTCTCACAGAAGCCACCCTTGCTGCCCCATCAAAACATAGCCAGGTAAACCCAATGAGGACTAATTTTCCATCTCCCCATGAAGGTGATTTCACTCTCTTCAGCCCAAAGAGATAAACCACGGCCTTCCCTTCACAGCAGATTGCCTAAATCTCAATAGAACAGCAAAAGTGTCAGGCTGATATTGTTGCTACTCAGGAGGGATGTTGCTGCTCCACTTCTCTGTCAGCACTTAGCCATGCTTGAAGTGAAACATCTAGTCCCAAATTGTCATTTCCCTGAAGGCCACAATGCATGTGTGGAATTAACTATATAATTAGATTATCCACCATGATGGCCCTGGCAGGATGAAATATTTTGAGCATAAGTAAAACAGCTGTATTATGAGTTAAGAGTAAGGTAACATTTTACAGACTTTTACGCTACAACAAAGAAAGATAAGTGTGACATGAAAGTAAAAGTCTTTTATCTGTGTATGTCTTTGAAAACTCAGTCTACACAGACTCAAAGCATCTGTTAATCAGATTATGGGCCATATCCTGCTCCCAAAACAGTTAATAGCAACGCTCTCATTGATTTCCTCAGGACAGAAACATGTCCTAAAGGAGCACTCTACTTCTTCATAGGCCTACTTGTTGGAGAAACATTTGTGCTATTCAGAAAGGCAAAGCAATTTCCTGGAAGCAGAAACTCCTACCTGCACTTGTAACAACTCAGGCTATTTTAGGAACTGAAAAATTCCACCCAGCATTAGGATTACATTTCAAGAAATGTTTCCTTCATGTTTCTCATGCTGCTTTATGTCACCCATGAAGGAGGGGGAGCTGCTTTTTTGATTCACAGGAGTCACACTCTCTGTGGATCTTTTTTCCCCGTCAGATCTTCCCAAACTCTCATATTCATTGCTTATCCTGAAACCCTCGTTAGATGCATAGGGGGAGGTGAAACATTTGTACCACTCTCCATAGAGGTGATTTGCACTGGAAACCTCTGTCCATATCAGACTGCAGGATCACAGCTGATGTTCATGTTGTTGTGGCATTCTGATGGTGTTAAATGCTTTTACTGCTTTTGATCCCATAACTACTTCTTCGAGGTCATCCTTCATTTTAGTACTTCTGGTTTAGTTCCCTTTACATTCCTTTCTACTGTATTCAAATCTTCCCCTTCCTTTTACAGCAATGAGAAAGAGGCAATTGCTGCCCATATGTAAATTCACAGGTTAAATTACTTGTAAGGTTTTGGCCATTAAGTAACAGTAGCATAACATTCATCATCTTCATGTAGAAAACCCTAAAAGTAGAGATTTGGCTATTTCTTTGTAGAATGTATGATTTGGGGCTCGTCCACTACTTGATGTTGCTGCTCAGCCATTGCAAAAGGGAATGATCTGTGTTTTAGTCCCCAGAATCTGATAACTGGATGCTTTTGAGATAACTCTCTGGTGTGGACACTGAAAATCAAGAGAGACGTTGGAAAACACTGTCACAGTGGCTAGCTGTCTGTGACCTATTCTCTTGGGGGATAAATTTATGGTGCTACAAAGAGTGCTATGCCATCTTGGACTGTAAATTGCCTTCCAGCCTAGGGAAAAAACAGCTTGGTCAGCTGCTGCTTGAAGCACTGCCCATTCTCCTGCCCACTGTGACACAGTGACACTTCTCCATTCCACTTGCTCTAGGATCTTTGCAGCTACAGGTTTGGACTGCCTCAAAAATATGTCAGTAGTTAATTTTAAATCTATTAATTCCCACAGCTCAACAGCAGCAAACAAGTTTTCAAGGGCTTCCTGAGTACCAAATCTGGACCGAAATCTCTAGCTATATAATTTCATCTGCAGGAAGTACCTTTTGCAGACCTCACTGCTACTCAGATAGAAACCACAGATTCTGCTTCTGTTGATAAACCCCCTACATTAAAGACTTCAACCTTCAACAATTTTCAATTCCAAGCAAAAACTCTGACAATTTTATTTCCCATGTGCTTCTCATTTTCCAGGAGAAATGCAATGTCCTCTCCTACTGCATATCAGTTTAACTCAGCCCGCAACAGCAGTGAAAAATTTTGGAAGCTCATTTTCCAGAATTTTGGTTGCTTTACACTGTCTGGGAACAACTTCTACCCCTGCATCTGTCCTGGAACTGCATCTACATTTAGTCCTCTATAGTGTTAACTCACAATCACACAGAAGCTTTTAGCAAACTACCTTCAGTCTGCTGTTTTCACACCAGCAACTCATTTTTATTTCCACTTGTGTTCAGAGTCTCTGCACTAACATAAATGGGAACCACAATGGATTTCTAATGAAATTGGGCTATTTTCTGTTACTGTCTCCTACAGATCCTGGCCCAAGCATAGTTTTATTTATTATATTTTTATAGTGCCTCTATTCCCCTACTGCTTAAACATGTGAGGACTTTTTGGGACTGCATTATACTGTTTGACTTACATATGCAACATAAAAATACCATATGTGTTTTATGAAGCCCTGCCACAGAATGGGACCTGGGAAGCTGCCTTCCCTAAAATATTATGAAACACTGATTTTTTTTTTTTCTTTGAATTCTGCTGTTTCTAAATCTGAAGATGATTGATTTCTCATTGTCCCATCCAGTCATGACCCCAAGTCAGCCCTTGCTTGACAAAGCAGTGGGAACATCCCCAGTGTTGATGCAGTGGAAGATGAATAAGGGTAAATATAGTTTACCTAGGATTTAAGAAACAGAGAGTTTATTCTCTTCCGACTGCCTGGCCTACAGTCACAGTGGGATGAGCATGTTCCCTTTCACTAACTAAGTAGACAAGTCAAATTTCACTGCTGTGCAGTGCTTAGACCACTTCTAAATGTGTGCTTGGTTCCTGCCGAGGCACGATCCAAGCTTTCATTTCCCTGAGAAAGGTATTAATCATTGAATCATAAAAGCCCAGAATGGTTTGGGTTGGAAGGGACCTTAGACATCATTTCATTCCTACCCCCATGCTGTGGGCAGGGACACCTTCCACTAGACCAGGCATCTCAAAGTCCCATCCAAACTGGCCTTTGATGCTCCAAGCATGGAGCAGCCACAGTTCCTTTGGAAAACCTGTTCCAGTGCCTCACCACCTTCACAATAAAGATTTTCTTCCTAGTATCTAGTCTAAATCTCTCCTTTATCTCTGTAGAGTGCTCTGTACTCTGCATATAAACGTCTAAAAAATGATCTGCCATTCTTTTGAGAAGAAAGACTGAAGGAAAACTCCCACTTTAATAATTAAGAGCTCAGTTGGATGGAGGAGACCTACATCTCAGTTCCTGTGCTGGAGACTGTTTTCTCCATATTGTCTACTGACTGTTCCATAGGGAATATGCACTTTCTTCTAGGCTGCTTTCTGATCGCAGGCAACCTGTATGATTACTGGGCTCTTAAATCATATCCTTATGTTGTTGCTCAATGAATCTTATAAACTTTTGTTGGGGTTTTGCTTGTTTGATTTTTTGCTGCAGGTACAGATTCTAAAGAAAGATACATCAGCACCTCCCCATTACTCAGGCCACCAGCAATTAGCCCTTAAGTTTCCAAATAAAGTCCTTTCTTCTGTGATGTGTACATGGTGGGAACATTGAATCTGGTCTCCTACATCCAGGATAAGTGGTCTGACAAGAGTCTACTCTGTGGGAGGCAACTGAGGGGTTTCCTTTCTGTTCTCTTTTTAATACTTTTTCTTACTTTTCTTTTAGTGTCCAAGTTGGGAATCTTTAAAACATGAAGGTATCTCTTGATAAATGTAAGCAAAAGGTTTGTGTCTCACCCTAGCAGTTACAGTCTGAAATGCTGCACAACCAGTGTCTCTACTTTTGTGCATCTAGATCTTTCAAAATACTTTAAATAATGATTTGGCTTGTGGAAATGATATAAAAATGCCTTCTCAAAACCCTGACTAGCTTTTGGAACCTTAAAGTTTTTCTTCACAAGATTTTTCAATGTTTCATCTTAGGGTGGTGATAAATCTGATTTTTTTTTCAGTAGCTCGGTTGCTAAACAAAAGTAGTGGAAATTTTTCTTTCTTTCCTGTGGATACTGAAAGGTTTGGATTCCTTACATGAATACATGAACGTACCTACAAACAGAAATGTCTAAGGGAGGAACAAGAGAAGGTAAGGTGATTTATTGGAGTAGCCAGCTTTAACTGTATTTTTTTTATTTTTGATGTACTTTAGGAAATCTGCCCTTCTGAGACTCCTTCCACTGTCAGTCAAACAAAACTTTTCCCAAGGGTGTTTCTGAGATGCCTTTTGCTTTTCATGTTTCAAGTCACATCTTTGCAGTGTCAGGGTCCCTCTCCCACCCATAACCCTTGGTGCACTCGAGCTGGGCTGTAGGGAGGGTTAAAGGGGCAACAATGCCATCTGTAGGCATCTGACACCCTAAAAAAAAGCAACTTTTCCTATTTTCTCATGCAACCCATTGAGCAGAGACAATGCAAATGTGGGTTTTCGTCTTTCCTCTGGTTGCTTAGGCATCCGTGTTTTTCCCTATTTCTGCAAATAAAAGGGTCAAGTTAAAGAACAGCCCCAGTGAGGAATCAGGGATGCAATTTTGATGACTTTTGTGGTCAGTTGTGCACTGGCACTGGGAGGGAGTTGGCTCTGGAGCTGAGGTTTTCTGAGTGTTCTCACATTTGGGTTGTGACATGAGTTGAGGTAGATGCGGATGTTAATGTTGCTATAACTGGTGATAATCTTGGTTTTGAGCGATTTAGTTGATAAGAAATGGGTGTCTTTAAGTAACCTTAGAACAAGCTTTGGGTTAGGTTTCTTTAATGTTATATTTGCTGCTATCTCTGATGCAGTTCTATTAAAGAAATACAGACTTTTATGTCCAGAATAGCAAATTCACAAATAGTGATCACAAGATGGGATTTGAACTGATTGGTCTCTGGCTTGTCTGGATGCTGGTTGGCAAATACAGTCCAAAATTTTATCTTTTGGTCTGGTGTACAAACACATTTATATCAACAGAAGCTGGCAGGCCATATTTGGCCTGAAAGGTTTAACAGCTTGTGTTAGTGAGTTTATATTGCTTTCATTATTTGCATTGCTGTAAATGTAGAAAAGTCCACCTTGAGGTCACAGACTTCTTGCTTTATATATCGTAGCTGGGGTTTATATTCTCTCACTTTAGTTGCCTAAAGATGAGGCATCAAAGCTCACTTTATAGTTTATGAAGAGATGTAGGTCTGCAGTTTCAGAAGAAAATTGGTGCTGCCTGTTTTAGGACAAGATAAATGGTCCTGCTGATGTCCCACTTCTTTTCTCTGGTGGACCAGAGGATTTAGATCATCTCAGTGAGAAGGCTGCAGCTGAGCTAACTTCTCGATTCCCTTTGCAGTCCATGGAGAACACAATTATTTTTGGCATGATTCATCCCATCTATTTGAGACATCTGTTTCAAACTAGCTCAGCTGGAGGCACTGGATGTAGACTTTGACATTCTTAACTAACTAACTTTTCTCCAGTTAAAGATAGGAGAACTCAACATGATCTTCTATGTAAATACAAAGAAAGATGACAAAGATACACCTAATCTGAGAACTAAGACAATGCAATGTCAGCCCAGGTGAGGTTCATTTGCCAGAACAGCCTGAGCGCACGCTGAAAAATATTATTCAGTCTTTTGGTTAATAAGATCAATTGGCTTGCCACATTTTTATTATGTCAAAACCTTTCTGGGAAAACAATAGAAGTGAATTTTTGCAAATTAATGTTGAAGTGGTAGTAATATAATTAGTGTCTTATTACCACACAGAAATTAATTTTAAGGCAAGTACATGAAATATATCACATATTTTTATTGTCAGAGCACCTTCTCATCATAAATTCAGCTTCCTTCTAGGCTACCTGGTAAAAACAGGAAAATATTCCTTTCTGGTGAGATTGGCTGGTAAGACCTGGGGTTAACATCAGCAGTCAAAATTAAATATTCCTTATTATGTTGGTAGAAGAATTGGCTTTTTAAATTTCTCTTCCATTTTACCAAGTAAAAAACAATGTGTTTTTTTCTTTGTTTGTTTTTGTGTTTTGGTTTTATTATTGTTTTATTTTCTGTGTGTGTGTGAAAGCTTTTTACCTGCAAAAATATATTTCCTCCAAGCAAAATTTTTCTTATATGGAAAACACTATACAAGCTCTTTGACATCTCTCTACCTGGGATATATCTGCTCCTGACTGTACAGGATACTTTTTGACTCAAAAGCTTGTACTTTAACAACCCTGATAAAGTTTTTGCAGCACCAGACCCTTTTTCTGATCAAGGGAACCATTTACACAGTTTTAGGGAGGCGTATCAGCTCCAGTAATAGTGCTGGATTTTTGGAACAAATCCAACACTTTTTTCCAGGTACTTGAACATGCACTCACTTCTCTTTTTGTTTCCTGTAATTTTGCTTGTAGATGGGGCCTTTTGAATGCAAGAATGAAAGAATTTCTCCCCTATGCAAATGAACAGGAAAACTTCCTTCAGAGTAATATGTGTAAATATAAGTAGTACATTTGCATCTATACAGCCATATAGCCAAATCATATTTTATTTTTTTAACCCTACTGTGATGACTAAAACAGCTTTCTATTTGTTTTCTCAAGTAGTTGTAATTTATCTCCTTCAGCTATAACAACCATGCATCACCCTTTAAATTGGAAATAGAAAAGGGTGTTGCTTTGCTGTGTACATGTAGAACTAAGGAACTATTGCCTTAAAGAAGCACACAGAAGAAAAACCTGTAACATCCCTTTCAACACTCTTGTCCTTTGACCCAGATCAGTAAACACAAATTAAGGATTTTATCTCACAACAAGGAAATTGAATAAATATACAATGACAATGGTCAACTGAGGTTAGACCCTTTATGGTCTTCTCTTACTTTCATATCTCAGTGTTGTTTTTCCTCTGGAGGTATGTTCATTGGAAGGTTTTAGTGAAGCTTTGCTTTGGCAGAAGTCCCCAGAATAATCTGTCTATAGAAAAATTAGTCTCATGTTACCTTCTAAAAGATAAGAGTGTTCCGTCACTTCAGAATTGGAGATATCAAAGTATGGAAATGTCAAGTGACTTATCAGGTTCCCTAACAGGAATTTTATAGATTTGTGGATTTGGGAAGACTAGACTTTTATGTCAGCTCTTTGTCCTTGGAGATTTGAGCTGATCTTTTGGGTTACTAAAACTCAGATTTGAATGGCACAGTTCTCTGTATCTATTTAAAATCTGCAGAACACAAAGCCAATACATAAAGCATGATCTTGTCCTTATGAAAAGAGCACAACAAAGCAAACACAGGGTTACATGTCAGAATTAATATCCAAGGCCATGTGCACAATATTAAACAGTGTAATTGCAGCTATAACTGGGATAAGAATGACATTATAGGGACATCAACCAATAATACTGTTTGACTTTGGATGGGGGAATTGCACAGGGAAGCTGTGGCATCCTGACCACAGGAGACCCATGTCTGTAAATGCTGGGGAAATTTTCAGAGCAGAGAACTTCACAGAATGATTTAACTACAGTTAAAGAGAATTACAAAAAAGTGAAGTCAGTTGTCACTTACACAACCTTGGCCTTCTTGAATTCAACAGATATTTTGCTAATGGTTTCACTGTAGGGAAAAAGTTCACCTCCATGATATTTTGGGAAATATGGTCTGGAACAAAGAAATCAAAGAAAGAATATGGAAACAGGAAGGAGAAAAGCCAAATGGGAGCCTAAGTGAAGACCTGTAGGGAAGTCCTTGGTTTAGACAATAAAGTAATTTCTCATACTCATAGTTGGAAAGAGGACCTTTTGGAGTGCCAGCAGCACTCAAATTCCTTAAACCATCAGGCCAATAAAAAAAGACTTCAAATCCTTTATTCCTCATATTTTCATTATTTTTAAGGGGAGTGAGAAGGGGATTTATTCCTCACTCTGATGCTTGGATCTGGCAATCATGCGGCAGGGCTTGGGCATGGAATTTGCATTGTAGATGCCTGTTCTCATGGGAAACCTGCTGGGTACTGAACTCATTTCAGAGATTGTCATGGCTTTTGATAATTCATCCAGCATGGACAGATTCTTTATAAACCTTCCCTAAGTTTGTGTGTCCTTCAGGATCTTTGTCTCATGTAATTTTTGTGATCTCTATTTTTAATTGGACAGCTTCAAAATCTGATATCACAGGTTTGGCCAGAACACATAAAGCCTAAGGTTATCTCCTGTAGTAGTCACCCTGGTCAGGTTTTAATTCTATACTTTCAGACATGAAAGGCAAATCAGACAAATTTTCTTCATCTCCCTATATCTCCTCCTAATTTCTGGGAGTTGTTGTGGTCACCCCCTGCACCATGAGGTTCTCTGCTTCTCCCTATAACTACTCTGGATCATGCAAAACACTCTGTTCATGGGATTCTTTTGTCCGGTTTTTAATATTTTTTAAATTGATTATTATTTTATTTTCACTTTCACCTATTTATTTTCACTGGATATCCCTTTTCTTTGTGGCAGAAATAACCAGATTATCTGTTCTTTTCAGCTTGTATGGTCTACTCCAAAGCCTGTTTAAGTCAATAGTTTCTTTCCTCTGACATCAATAAGCTCTGGATGAGGCCCAAAACGAACACGAGTTAACTCAGTTTGATAGGATGGGTATGAACTATACTGATTGCTACTGGAAACAAATTTATGAGCCTCTCACTCTAGGAGCCAACCACAATAATTTTAATTATACAAAAGGAAGTATTTCTTCTGTAAAAACATTCCAAATACTTCCATTTCTTTTAAGCTACTTCAAAAGTGGGCAGAACTACAAAGTATTATTGAAAACTCAGGATGGGGTGGAGGGGTATTTCCCTTCCTCTGAAATTCCTCCCCCATATATGCATACTGCTAAACCATCCCTAGCAGGGATTACTTTTATCTCCAGCTCATGAAGAAATTTCTGAAGAGCTGTTTTGCTTTTGTCCTTGGAATACACTACGTTGTGCAAAATGGGCTCGTGAATCTCTTTCTTGGGAAGGGAGCTCGAGCAGCTCCCACCATGTGCTTTCCCTCTCCTTCCTTTGGCAGTACCAAAGTTCCTGTGGCGCAGGATGCAGTGTAGGAGACGTGCACCACTGCTCAAGCACTTAAAGTGAGCACCCCGCTGAAGATCATCAAGCTGCTGAAGATGTACACAAATCTGCTAAATTGCATATCCTGCATATCAGGTGAGTAGCTATGGTGAATTTATCCTTCATCTGTGTGTAGCTATGCCAGTGCTCTGTACTGAAAATTCGTGTCTTCTGGGAATCTAAACAGCTTAGTGTCAATAACCATACTGGTTTTGTCTGAAGGACTGTGTTTCAACACATAAGAGAGATAAAGAGAGATAATTTTCCTCATTTAGCCAAACGGAGTCTTTCTGTCAGCACTAAGAGCAGCCGTGGTCCTGTGTTCGAACAGAGGTTCAGGCTACTCATACTCAATTTTGGAAAGGACTGACATAACCTCCAACAGACCACGGAGTGTGTAATCTGCAAATCTCTGCCTTGGTTCCCTTCCTGCTCGATGGTGCTCCTGGTTTAGGCTGTGAGTCTGGTTAGGGTTTGCATTTTCATTCAGGAACTGCTTCTACTTGTCATGGTTGGACTCCAGTCTCAGTTGGACCTCTGAAAGTTTCTCTTCCTTTTCTCCTCTCTACGTGCCACTCTTTGTATGCATTTATATGGATAGGATAACTTCTCTCAACATGTTTGTCTCAAAATCTCTCAGCACACCACCAAAACAGTTTCTATGCTATGGATTTCAAAAATTCCCATTAAGTGGGGGGAAAAAAAATTAGAAATCAACCAATCTACTCAGCTTCTGTGAAGAGAATCCTACTCCTTTGTAGTCACACAGACCCAGAACAGTGCAATTGCCTTATCTTTCATCTGCTGATTTCAAAGGATTTGACAGAATTTAAGCAAAGGATCATTGCTGTGTACTGGGAGGCAGGCAAGTCTGGGGATGGAGGGATTATCCCAATCTCTCCCCTATAACCTTGTGCTGTGGGATGGCCTGACCACTTCTCTTTGTCAGAAGGAACAACCCCTGTACAAGGTGAGAACAGCACACTCTCCACTGTTCTTTCACTTCTGAATGAAGCCCAAATCCAGGGCAGAGACAGCCATGTAGTGGTAAAAGCATTGGTGGGAAGAGGCTAAAGCAGTGGTGGGAAACCAGGAAGAAGCAGCTACGAGCTTGAGATAAAATGGCTGCACTGTGAGGCTGGTAAAAGCTCTCTCTCTCTTTCCTCCTGTGAATCTAGAGGAGAGGCATCCACATGAGCTTGTGTAGAGGAAAACAGGCTGCTCTGAGGGAGTGCAGTAACATGCTGCTGCAGCTCTGGAGACAGACATTTAACATACATAAGCAGAGAAGAGCCCTGTGGCTTCTTAAGGTAACACAGGAAGAAGGGAAAACAAAACTCAAGCACCTTGACTCTCATGGCACTGCTAGATGTGGCCTCCCTCCTTTCAAAACAAACTGAGTACTCTGACCTCTTAAATATATTCTGCTATAACGTTAATATTTTCCACAGATAAGAGTGCCATATACATTATATATGAAGCTAGACCATCAATAGTCTATTCATGCTTTGCTTCCTCTTCGCTATGTGAGACAACTCTAAGAAAACAATCTTGATGTAAATGAAAATTAAAAGAGATATAAGGAGAGGGACCACATAACACAATCACATAGGTACTGGTTCAGAGAAAGGTTTTAGCCCTGAGAAGCAGCTGGTGCCTCACTTTCCATCAGAAAAACACTCCCACTTACAGGCTTTTCAGTTTTAGCCTTTGGGTTGTAACAAAGCTCTCTGCTGTTATCTTGTTTTGCCAAATGCCTGTACTGTAATAGAAGGAAAGATCCACACCAATGGGGATGGAGTGCAAGTATGGACTGAGTGGGGATGTTTTGTATAAGGAAAATAAATATAAACATTCCCAGAAGGGAAATATAGATAAGAGAATACATATTTTATGGAGGCCAAGCAGGTGAGCTGAGCTAGACTCAGGAGAGGGACTTTGCTCTTTCCTGTCTTGTGCTCAGCTCCTGCATGTGGGATGCCAAAAGCAGGAGGATACAACCCTAACTTTCCCTGGAAATTTACTTGAAGGTGGAATGAACAACTCTGCAAGCACAGGGGGAATTTCATTTCCAACCAGATGTTTGGGTATCAGATTTGTATTTAAACCTATATATAAATAATATCTTATCTGACCCAAGCAATCCTGCCAGCCCTGGGGTCTCCATTGCTCCCAGAACTCTTATTAACAGGAGTCTAAATAGAAGAATTCCACAGAAATATTGAATGACATAATGGAATTTTTAAATAATATTCCCTGAAATAAATCAGGCAAATATTTTTTGATAGACATTTAATTTTATTCTTAAACTATCAAAGCGTAGTTTATTTTTCCAACTCTAAGTAGGATCTAAGTGTTAAAAATAAATAAAGTGGGATTTTGGAACCTAAATCTAGAACTGTAATCCCAGTAAATCCATTTTAGCTGGCCTTCAACCACATCATGCACAGATCAGAATGTAGGAGCACATTGCAGGATCTTTCTGTGGCACAGAATGATGAAGATGGTGTGGCTCCCATCCATGTTGTATAAATCTCACCCTTCAAGACAGGCTAATTGCATCTAAGTTCATGACTGGGATTGGTCCCTGGTCTGTGCTGAGTCCCAGACTATGCCTGGTAACTGTTGAGGAAAATGTTACATGGCCCCAGGCCTAAGCAGTGACCTCCTAACAATGCAGTGAAATCACTGTGCTCTTGATATAGTCTTGTAGGACCCAACCCATCAATAAACTCAACTGAAATACAGGTTTGGTATTCAATCTGGGGTGGACACACAGTGTGTAAGTGTTTTGATGCAGGTAACTAAATACTGAGGTGGTAGATATTGATAACCCGACAACTGAACAGAGTCTGTGGAGGAATTCAATTAACAAAATTTTGGTGTCTAAGAACTTAGACATCCTCAGCAGGTCATATGGCATGCTTGGGACCTTTAATTTGTATCTCAGTATCCTAGGGCTTCTCAAATGCAGCAAATGTCAGTGTGGGAGCAGATAAACCCAATTTATCTCTGAACTGTGATGACAGACTAGATTCCCTGCACACATCACATGGAAATTCATCTGTCTGTGCCTTGCCCTTGAAGTGAAATCCTTTCTACAGGCTGCTTCTCTTTGAAAGGCTCTAACCTGAGAGTTCCATTCCCTTTGGGGTCCTCCTTCTCCTAAGAACAGAAGCAAAGAGCCTACTGTTCAGGATGCCCACTCTTGGAAGAGCAGGAGGATGGTCTTCACACCTTTTTGTGATAATCTTCCACTCAATATGTGTGTATGGGGGGAATCTAAAAACAAAACAAAACAAAACAAAACAAAAAAAAAACAACACCCAAAAAAACCCCCCCCAAAAAAAAAATCAAGATGCCTTG
Organism: Monarcha castaneiventris obscurior; assembly: GCA_026261815.1. NCBI lineage: Eukaryota > Metazoa > Chordata > Aves > Passeriformes > Monarchidae > Monarcha > Monarcha castaneiventris. Next base: position 16,100,360 of record JAMPIT010000174.1, on the reverse strand, counting down.
AATCAGGACAAAGTACCTACTGGTTAGAGACAGATCTGTAGAAAATATCATTCCCTGAAGCACCAACTCAACCTGCACCTCTGCCCTGGCTTGCAGGCAGTGTAATATGGTGATGGCAAGGAGTGGGAAGATGAGTAGCAAAGGAGTTGCAAAGGTGTAAAATGCAGGGAGGCAGTGCTAAGGTGCCTTGGTTTGCTGCCTGCTCAGTTTGTGGAGGTGGCATCCCACAGGATCCCCACCCTTGATGTGGCAGTGGAGGAAGGACACTTTTTGTGCCATTCTCTCACTAGCTCTGATGGGGCACACAGGGCAGAAGCGAGGAAGACATTTTAAGCAAGCCCTTGTTGTTGTGGGTGTGCTTTAACCCAATGGCTGTTCGGATAAAGCATTTCATTCCATGAATGTTTTGGCAATACCAGTTTTTAATGTGTGCCTGTCTGTTTCTGGAAACCTGCTTCCCTACTGTGCCAGGGCTTCTCACTGCAGCCTGATTTAAAGTCTGTATCTGAGTTTCTCAGGTCAGCAGGCAAATAGAAATGCAGTGTTAAACAGTCTGGTACCTGAGGTTCCTCTGTCTCAGTGACTGCAGAAGAGCAAATGGAAATTCCCCCTTCCTGTTGGGGTCTGCAGTGCAGTAAATACTGTTGGGTGAGGATAGAAACAATGGGGCACCCTCCAGAATTCTGAAATACACTGCACCACCAGCATTACCCAGGGCTGTCCAGAGGAAATGAAGAGTTTCTCTTCTAGTTGGTTTCGTGTCAGTATAGCCAGCAAAACAACAGGATTTGCATGGAATTTTATGCCATGTATCTGCTCATTTTGTAGTAAAACAGTCATTATTTGACATGGCTGGTGGAGTTTTTAAGTTCCTGCATAGGAATAACCAGTTTCTGCTGTTCATCCACAATGCTTTGTATGGGATTTGGGTGAAGGAGTTTCCTAGGTTTCCTGGAACCCTTAAACAAACAGAAAGTTGTGACAGAAGAACATTTTATGTTCTGTTGTTTGGGATATGTTCTATCACACTATTGAATTCCTCATCTAGAGGTACATAGGTTAATTTTATACTTAGAGCTGATAGAGAAAAAAGGGGAGGCATTTTTTTTTTTTTCTCTTTTATTTATGTGTGTTAGAAGTGAGAAAAAGTGTTTAATTCAAAATGGTACATATCTCAGGGACTGGAAATTTTACCTGGAAAAATAAATTTAAATTATTTTGGGGGCAGAGAGGGAGAAGTCTTAGGAATTATATCAACATTCTTTATTTGAAATGTTTCAGTCCATTTTCTGTGTGGCTGGGTAGAGGCTGTCCCTTGTCTCATTGCTAGAGCAGTGTCTGTCGGTAACACAGACTAATGGATGGAAATCCTGAGTGGTAGTGCCAGGGCTAAGTAAGAGCATCAGTAGGAAAGATAACCTCCAAACAAATCTACCCCACACCCCACACAACAGATTTATCCCAACTCCCTTCCCCCTTCAAACACAAACCATAAACTCATCCTTAGTGCAAGTAAAAGTGAGGCTTTGCAGTTTGCCCTGAAGGTCAACAGACCCAGGCTAACTCAGGGAAAGAGATCAGACAACATTAAAAGCAAAGAAAAGGTTGGCTTTGCTTGCAACAATGCTTTAGTGCATAACAAACACAGCCCTGCTCTCGCACGGAGACCCTTGCAGGCAGATTGCAGAAACAGAGGACTAAATTAATATTTCAAATGAGCCAGACCCTTTCATTTTAACAGAACCTCATTTTAATTAACTTATTTTGACAAGAATAAACAATTCCTGAATAGTATTGTAAATTCCCCTCCTCCACATATATTTCAAAATTGTCAAGATTTATAGGGGAAATATTCATTAGACACTTCAGAAAGTTGCTGTTACTCCATCACCTTATTCCAATTTCTACTCTCTCTTTCCTTAGGTGTTTGAAAATTTTAAATCCCAGTGACAGTCAATTTCAGGTGTTTATTTCTAAGGAGTGACAGCTTTGAACCCTGTGGGGGAGCCCAAAAGAGAGAGGGAAAGATGAAAAAAACCAAAACAACAGAAAACAAAGAAAAGAAAGAAAACCTTATGCTTAAATTAGGTCAGGAACCTCTTGGCACTGTCCACATTCTTCTCCAGCACCTTGGCTTTTTTCTTCATGTCTGAAAGGGAACAGAAAGAGCAGATAATCAGCCAACCCCGGTGCACTTTCACAATTTCTGTATAAAATTTCACTTAATGCAATTGTGGCGCCAGGGCTGGGCGTATGATGGTACCATTCAGAATATGTTTATATAACATGACTGCATGCCACTGCGATCCTTTAAATTCTTTTCTAAGAGCTTTACTCACTCCAGGTTCACTCATCCAAAACCCTTTATAATCTCAAATATCTTTGTTACTTTCTCCTCTGAGCAGCAGTGCTGGAGACAGGGGGGAAGGGGAAGGGTAGAAAGAAGAGGGGAAATATGCAACTGATGTGGACACTGGGAATTGTTTGCTCTTTCTCCCCATTCCTTAGGGATAAAAAAATTTCTACTTTAATGTAAATTCACTAGGATACAACAGCCTTTGATGTGGTTCTAAAACAATAAAAAAGGGGGAATTTGAGCTGCCTTGAGAAATTCTTAAAAATAGTTGCTGGGTTTGTACTGTTACTGTAGATGTTTGGGGATTTGGGAATTCTTTGGGAAGGTTTGGGACTTCTGAATACAAGAGTGGAGCAGCCAAGGGGGGCACAGAGAGCACAATGGAGTAGTGGCTTCTCATGGCTCCATGCAAATGGTATCTGCTTATCTCCTATTCACTGCTAACACATCTCCTCCAGCCTCTCCTTGTTTCTTCTGTAACACCATTTTGCCTGTGCTTGTGCTTGGGGGAAACACCTGAACTCATATTGTCACATATTCTCCTTTCAATCCCTTCCTGATAATGTCCTTTTTCATGATGCACTGAGAATAAAAACACCCCTCACGGCAGGGAGGCTGCTGACCTCCCAGTGTGTCAGACAGGGTGACATGACAGCGTTGCTTCTTTATTTTCCCTTTCTTTCTCCATTCTTACTCTGTTCTTTGTCCATTTGCCATCCCATAATGCCTTTATCAGTGATATCAGTGGGGCTATAACACTGTATTATGGCTTGAACAGTAAAGACATGTCAGGTAGATTTTTCTTAGGGAAAACAGTTCCTCATAAAGAAATTTTTTTAATAAATATGCTCTTCCAAGCCTATTAATAGGAGGTTTAAATGCATATTCCAGCTTTTGACTCAGCTTGGATAACTTCTTCACAGTTTGATTTAAAACAATATTATTGCCAGACATGGAAATAAGTGTGTCTGTTTCCAGCAAGAACAATGACAGCCTTTCATTTGGATGGGGCACTCCTCTGCCATTTTAACCTGGGCTTGGGGATTAAGGCTTGCAGTTTCTCATCAAATGTCAAAAAGTACATTAGGCAAGTGAAATATATTGCACTGTGGGATATGTTCCTTATTTGTATAAACAGCTCCTATAATAACAGCAGTGCTGTATAAATAAGAGTTTTGCAGGGTATGTTACTGCTCTACGTTCTTAAAAAAAATCATTTCTGAATGAGAAAATACTTCCAACAGGCAGGTGGGAATGTGCTGTTGTATAATCGTGGCACAGGAAAACAATAAGCTCCCTCAGGATATTATTTCAGAGCGGTACTGCTTATTTCCATGGAGTTCTGCTTCTGGGCAAAGGCAAGGAGACCAATGCAGGTCCTAACTTTGTAAGCCTCTCCCACTGCTAATTGAGCATGCTGAGACTCAGTTTACCTATAAAACCAATCTGGATTCTCTTGAGCACTGATAAACATAAGGATCATAGAATAATAGAATGGTTTGAGTTGCAAGGGACCATAAAGACCATCTCATTCCAACCCCCTGCCATTGGCAGGGGCACTTCCCACTATCCCAGGTTGTTCCAGGCCCCATCCAACCTGGCCTTGGATACTTCCAGAAATGGAGCAGTTACAGCTTCTCTGGGCAACTGGTGCCAGGGCCTCACCCCTCTGACAGGGAAGAATTTTTTCCTAACATTTAATCTATACCCACCTTATTATTAACCTTAAAACCATTCCCTGGTTTTCTAGCAAGTGCAAGATAGCTGCACTGACAAAGAGGAGAGAAGTATGAGTGCTGGTTATTGTTGTGCCAAGGCTTTATCACATTTTATTTATCATTTATGCAGAGATCCCATGCTATGACCCCTGGAATCCAGCAGCTGGCTGTGAGTGTACAAAGCTTCTTACAACCAGGTCACACCAGTATTTTCAAGGCAAATAACTACAGAGGCTGCATATATCGGGAAGACACCAACATTTAAAGGTCATTTCACTTTTTCTGGTAGCAGGCAAAAAGCTCCAGGCATTAACTTTTGCTCAGTCTATCCTAAGGAATGCATTAACTGTGTCATGGTGCCTTTCCCCACTCCCCTCCCAGCTCTCCAGTCCCAGGGCACCATGTGCTGATCCAACACACACTTTACCTTAAAGCCATGTATTGGGTGAATTTGTAGCATTATAGCTCTTTTCTAGCTGATGCTTACTTCACACTGGGGCAAGGAGGGTCCCACAGAGGTATTTCCATCAGGAGGATGGTTCCTATCCACTGCCACAGAAAATGGGGCATATTCAATCCCCTTAAGAGCTGCTCTAGATTAATAGCATGGTATGGAGCAAAGGAATTGCTGTTGGATGTTACAGGAGACTTCTGTTTTTGTGTTTGTCATGGGTGTTGATCAGGACTTTGTGAAGAAAATAAAAATTTTACTCAGAAAGACTAAATTTCCATATGTTTTCAACTCATAATTTGAATTTTTCCTCCCCTCAGACTGTGTACTCAGAAATGTTGAAACGAAAAAAGAAAATTCCCCATATTCTAGCTGAACAAGACTTTTCTAATTTTAAATTTTTACTTATAAAAATTAAGCCAAATAGAAAGAAAACATCGACAAATTTAATTTGAAAAGCATCAAGATAACAAGAATGTATTTGTTGGCTATTTGTTGTTTGGTTGTGTTTTTTTTTGTTGTTTTGGAGTGTAGCAGTTTTTCTGGAATCTCAAAACAACATTGTTGGATATGGAACTATCATTTACACAACTCGATTTACTGAGTCGTGGCATATTGGAACCGACTGGGAATCCTCCTTTGAATATCTGATTATCTGGATGTACTGTGAACACACTGAAAATAATATGAACTTTAAATGCATGCCCTAATTCTTATCATAGCGGTGCAGGAAAAGAAAATTTATTTCCATGCTGTTTTCTTCATGGCCTTTTTGCTCGCAAGTAAACACATCCAGTGATCATTCTGTGGATGTGTATGTTTTAATAGGCATTTTAATAAAGTAATGTAGAATATGTTTACTGCCATTCATTAAGAGTTTGATATCAAAATGTCTTACAACCTGTCTAAATTCATAATAACTGCATACTTGTGAATATTTCAGCTTTGCCTACAACCACCTTGGAGGTTTATCACATTATGCATAGAAAAATATTGTGGGAAAGCACAATAAATATAATCTCAGCAGCTATTCCCTTCAAAGACTTTCAGTTTTATGCATCTTGAATTCTAAATAGGTTTATTGCCAATTATACATGATGATGAAGCAGTAACACAGAGTATATGCCATATTTAAGAGACTCACACCAGCAGATGCTCTTGTAAATGTATTTTGCTTCAAACCAAAAAATCAGTATTGTGAAATCCCCCCAAAAGCTTGCCGCTGCACTTTCTCAACTCAAAACTTGTAAGCATTCTTGCTCTTTGATGGATGGCTTCTTATAAACTCTGGCCAAAAGCTACCGTGACACAAAGATGTTTGTTTACGCCCGGTTTTTCCATCCTGCAGTAGCGCTGGAGGTGTGCATGAAGCTCAGGACCAACTGTGATAACATCCTGTATCCAGACAAAATTTGCAGTCTTAGAAAACACAGACAAAAGGGCTGGAAGGACTTTGGGAGGGTCATCCAGTGCAACTCATCATTCCCTGTCCTGCTGATAAGTGCAGAGAGGAACAGATTACATTTTCACCTACCTGTTTTTTTTACACTACAAGATAAATGATAGTTCCAAACCTCCATGGCAGTGAGGTTGGAACTAAATGATCTTTAATGTCCCTTCCCATCCTTACCATTCCCAGATTCTATGATTCTATATTGTATTTCTTCCCTTTTTAACCTTCAGCAAGCCCCTGTTTTGTTGTCTTTCCTCCAGCACTGTGCCATTTATGTTGTTGTTTCTCCAAATGCTTGCCTGCCTCACCTCTTTTTCGAACCAATTTCCTCAATACTGAAAACTCCATTTAAATTAGGCCAGACAGGACCAAAGGGCTGCTTCACAGGTTTCATTTACACATACAGGACAGAAAACAAAGGACTTACATTAGATTTAAATTTGCACATCTGGAATGGTCACAGAGAACTTAAGGTCTTGATCTTGCATCCCACTAACTGGGATGACCTGTGGGTCTTTTCAAGGCCAGGTTGGATGGAGCCCTGAGCAAATTGGTCCAGGGGAAGGTGTCCCTGCCCACAGTAGGGGGATTGTAACTGGATGATCTTTAAGATCTTTAAGAACCCAAACCACTCTATGATATTGTGATCTTTGGTTTGGTTAGCTTCAGGTGTGCACCTCAATACTGCTGCAGGTTTGAAAACTGAAAGGCTTTCCCAGCCTCATGCCAAAGTAAAGCTGTAACAAGAATCCACCACTGCCTTGTCTGAATTCAGTGCCTTAACCACAAAACCACATTTTTTTTGTTGTTTTTTTTTCTTTCTGTGAAAGAAAAGATTTCAGGCCTTTCAGAAACAGAAAATAATAACCACCTGTCTGTAACAGAAAGCTCACCTTGTTTTATCATAGTTATTTCACAGTCTGGTTTCTCTGTTCTCACAGCTGGCAAGACAGAAACTAGCTCCCTGAGGTCTGTGATAATTTCAAATGTGATATTCCATTAGAGTCTCCCTTTGTGATTTGTCCCAGTGGTCTCAACGTCCGTGCTTACAAGAACTCCAAAGGGTTAAATGATTTTGATTGGCTAGTGGTAAAACTGTCACTTGACTCCTCCCTACCTGTGGCTGAGCAATCAATTTGCACAGTGAAAGCCCTACACTGCTGTTGAGTCTCTTAATTTATCCAGATTTCCTTTAAAAAAAATCCCTTCCTCTCACAAGACTTGGAAAACATTAGTCTAGACCTGTGAGAGCATATGGCTTTCTGTGTCACCCAGTGAATCTCAGAGAAATTTTGGTACTGAAAAACACATGTACCCCTACCTAAACATCTCTTTTGCCAAGTATAGTCAGGGATAAGGCAAAATGTTCTAAAATCTGGAGTAACAAGTATGTGCAGTTACATTTGAAATGTGAGCAAAATTTTACATGAAAATTTCAGCCCAAAGGTATGATTTTTAAATTAATCTGTTATTCAGCCCTTTTGCCCCTAAGTTGCACCCTATGAACTTTACTTACCAGGGTCTACCTCCATTTGTGTGCACTAGCACATCTAATGTTCAGGCACTTAACATCAAATAAACAATAATGAAAATTCATTCACATCTGAGAATGTGTTTCCCATTCAGGAAAATACATGGAAATGCCTTTAAGCCTATCCATATTAAGGACAGCATGTAAGCAAATAACTTTAATCTTGTACTAAGTATGTGCTTAAATAAATGAAGATGCCTTTCCAGCCTATATTTTTCACTTTGCCTATAAGCGCATCAGAACTTCTCTAAGCTTCACTTATTGGCATAGGAAGGATCTTATTGTTACAAGCCCGAAGTAGGAGGTCTAATAAAATTTCCTAATCTGATGAACCACACAAAAAGAACCAGAACAAATATAATTTTATATCTCTACTGGGGGAAAAAAACAGATGATGTGGCTTGAAGTTTGCTCCCCTATCTTTTATTAGGCTGTAACTTATACAAATTATATCAAACACTGCAATAAAATGAAGCTGGATTTATTTGTAGGCACAGATCTTCTTAAAAAGCTGTAATTTTTTTTTTAATCCTGAGGGAAATAGAAGCTGTACATAAAATTACACCAGATTTAGAAGGAAAGCAAATAAAATACAGATGATTCTATTATAATGTTTTAAAATACGTATTTATCATGTGCTGTCGTTTTCCTTTCTGAAAGTACATTGTTGTAGGTATTCCAATAAAAACAACAGTTTGTGTACACTCTAAGAGCAGCAAATTGAATATCACCATAATGAGGTAATATGAGGTAAAGCAATACAGAAAAGAGTTTTTAAAAATTCTAAATGAAAAGGAAAAAGATGATTTTGGAAACAGTCCAAGCTTTATGTTTCAGGCGTCAGACATTCTCTCATTGAGGAATGGGAAGGAGGAAGTTTACCTAGCAGGAATCACTCGGCTCTGATTCATCTTGCCAAAGTTTAGGTGTCTAGGTATCTAAAAATGAGGTGTCTAGTCATAGCTAATTATCTGTGCTCCTTCTGTAGTCAATGAAGAGAGATAAGCGCCTCTGGAAGGTGATTCAGTCTACCTATCTCAGGACATTTATCTTGGGCTAGAACGAATTTCCTTCTCTTTCACTGCCTATTTCTGTCTGTTCATCAAGGAGGGAGCTTAGGTGGTTACCTTAGATTAGATGCCTGACTTGTAGATAACTACATTTAGGTGAGGTGATTCTCTCCATAAGTAATTGCTCTTATTGTTGATAGCAGGGATAATTTCCACTGATATCAAGACGTGATGTTTATCTGTACACTGTGTGTGATTTAACCAACAAACTTTTCCATATGGTAATACTGCTTTCCAGAAATGGAAATTCATGCCTGAATTTGTACTTGCCCAGGTCATCCCTTCCCATGGCTGTGAACAGTAACCTGGACTTCCCATCTTAACCTGTCATGTACCCGTGGAATGAGCAATTCCCACAATCCAACCAAGAAATAGATGCATTTAAGTGAGGCAGGATATAACTGACTTACATATCTCAAAATCTAACAGCACTTAGGTTCTGCCCATTGTTCAATATAGAATTAAGTCTTCTGAATTATTAGAAAATCCAATTTTCTGCTAAACTTCTAAGTGGCCTCATTAAAAATGCAACAATGCTCAAAGAGTAACACAGACCTGGGTTCAGTTTTGGGGCTGGATCATTCCCTGGGATTCTTCTCATATGGTGGAAGAAGACGAGGCCACGCGAAGAAGATTCTCTCCACCTTCCCAGTTCTTTAACAGAGAAGATACTCTCTGAAGCCTTACCAACAATCCCTTTAACACAATCTATGGCACCAAACCTTTGTCCTCAATGTCCCAGTGGTTAGAAAAAAGACCTCTTGGGGAAATAATAAATAGAAAAAACCCAACAGCTACACTATTTTTATTATTTCAGACACTGAGTCTAAAAAATCCCCTCCTGCTTTTCCAGGTAGAGGCTGAATGAAGTGAAGGCTAATTCAGATTTGACTGGTGCAATGTAGAGACAACTAATTCTGCCCACATTAGGTGCAAGCCAAAGAGCAAAGGCTGCCCAGAAATAATATTTTTTCTTTTAAATTTTGGAACAGGAATAGGAACAGGATTTTTCAAACAAAAAGTTTTAGTTATTAAAGTTCATAAGGAACTCAACAAAATTTTAATTTTTCACTCTACAGAAAAATTTAGCAAAACTGCAACTAGACATGCTTGGTTAATACATGTCAAAACTTAAAATGTGAGGGAAAAAAATTATTCTAAATTTTCCCTCAAGTTGTCCAGATTGGATAAGGAGCATCTTAGGCCTCCTCAGCTGCTCTAACACACAGAAACAAAATATTAGAGCTGGCTATTTAGTGTCTTTAACTGTCAAGTTTATGGCAAGTCAAGAGTAGCTCAAATGTCCAAGAAAATTCTAAACTCAGTTCTGGTCTTCATAGTCCAGAGCATAAATCCTGGTGCCAAGGAGGATGTTCTAAGGGATGATTCAATTGTCAGTTGTGTCCTGCAACTGAGCATCTTACAGCTCATTAACTTACTGACTGATATTGTCTATGGATGTAAGAAAAGTTTTGAAGAAACAGATGATGAAATTAAGTGAGGGAAAGAGGGTTGAAGACATCCCCTCTGTTTCTGATGCACAAGCCCCTTGGCTGGACAAAGCTCCGTTGTGCCTCAGAGCTCATTTTTCGGTTGTTTCTGTTCCCCAGCCATACTGGTTGGTCTAACAAAAACTGTATCTTCTCTGCTGAACTTATCTTTCTATATAAAACTGTAAACATGTTAGAGAGGGATCTGTCTGAAAATAATTTGCTTTAGTCGTGGATTATAAAAAATAAATTGGTACGTTCTCAACCCACTTCCTCCTGAGTAATGATTGGGTATTGATGCTGTCATGGACCTGACTTTGTTTTCTGCAGAATGACAAGGAAATTTAGTAGCTCAGGGATGGTTCCAATCTCTGTCATGTATTTTAAAGAGCATAGTTAAGTATTCTGTTGAAGAGAGTTTGGGTGTGTGAGTATATGTCTTTCACTCATAAGCAGATTAAGTCCATACAGGGTTAAACAACTTATTACTGCAAATTCTTTGGGGCAGGGATAGTCTTTCTGCTCCAAGTTTAATGGCTTGGAGCAATAAGCTTGTGGCTCTTAGCAACTGCTGAAACACAAAAGGTAAATAAGGGTGTTTAGAGCTCGATCATAGGCCTTTGCTCTACTTGGCAGCTGTTTATTTGGGTGACTCCCATGTACTTTGGTGTTACTGCAGGCCACATTGTCACCTAGGCACATATTGCAGAACTGGCCCAGAAAAAAACAGACAGTGCTACTTCTCGTTGCTTTCTGTGACCAAAAGGAAAGATAAAAAAAAAATCATCCGACAGGGTTATTATTCTGGCCTTTCTTTGATCATTGACTTCACTTAATTTAAAATTAAAGAGAGATCAGAAAGAATAAATGCATATTAAATTAATAGCACCTATTCAAAGACTTGCATATTGCAGATAACAAAGTAATGTTCACAGAAAAGATAGAGATACAAAATAGGATGGAATTTCCCCTACTTGTTATCATTTGCAGAAGTCCGTATTCATGCTCATTTAATCATTACCATAATCTGTAGAGAAAAATGGCCATGACAATCTGTATCTCACTATACACACATACACATGTATATTAGCTGGAAAGGAAACACATGACCCGGCTCTTTTCTCCCTTATCTAAGCATTATGTATACAGGATTGTTTGTCCAGGGTGTGGATGACCCAAATGTTATTTTTTCTTTATGCATAGGGTCTTCAGACTGCCATCATCTTTTGTCCACAGGCATTGCCAAATCACCAGGTTATATCAGAATTGAAAAAAAAGCAATGGATTTTTTGCTGTGGAGAATAAAATTGGTGGTTCATGCTAAGAGGACTCTATGATTCTTTGTGTCTGTGGCTTGAGTGTCATGACATTAGAATAAAAGGAAACAGTCTTGAGTTTTGGTTCATCATTCAGTATTATTTATTCTTTTACGAGTTACGGGGTGAGCAAACTTTATGGTGTTAACAACAGAATCCAATTTCCCTGCTTTTATTTAATGCTGTTACTGCTGGGTTGCAGAGTGACACCGAAGCGTTCTTTGTTCTGAGCACAGAATCACAGAATCACCTTGGATGATGTGAGTGCTGTGACCAACTCAGAGAGCAACCTGGTCTGCCTGGGCAGCCCTGTAGATCTAATCCACACTTTGGATTCAGAGTGACTTGAGCTTCTTTGCTATTCCAAGCCCTAAATCATCCATTTAAAACTGACTTTCACCCCTTGAACTAATAATATTTTGAGCTGTCATGTTGGACATATCAGTGGAGGTTTTGCCCTTGAAATAAATAAGACCAGGATCAGGATGTGGTTGATTTGCCAGGAGAAATTTTGAAGAAGAATCTCTCTCAAAGGCAGATGGAGTTTCTGCACAGTTTCATACTGTACAAGCCCCTTTGATTAAGCTCTTTTCATTTTCAAATTACTTAATTACCATTCCTCTTGCTTTCAAATCAAAACGTGCAACAGCTTATCTCAGTCATATGAGAAGGCTGGTAAAGAAGGCAATATCACCAGGAAATTAAAAAATAAAATAATGATTATGCCAGTCGGCCTCAAGAAGAGAATGAAAATTGATTCTTACTAATGTTATGTATTAATTACACTTACCCTTGTTTAACGTCCCCATTATATTACACTGAACAGTGCTCAGTAATGCTGGTGTAAGAGGCAGCCTTGTCCACAGTTAAAGGTTCACTCCTAAACTCTGCTGTCTTAAAGAAGGAAATTTCATTTATTCATTCTATTCATTGTGATATTTCTGTTCCTTGAAAGTAATTTATCTTATTCAAACAACTTCAAAATTCATTTGTATGGGTCAGATTTTAGGCAGAGGTAATTTTCAGATCAATCTAGAGTATGCACATGCCAGAATGGGAAGCCAATAGGATACTAAAGGGAGATTGATCCTTGTTTCACCAATCAAAATAAATCCCAAATAGAATTTGAAAATGTATAGACTTTTCATAAGCATATTGTGAAGGAAATTTGTTCAAAAGGCTGATAATATTTCTCAGAAGGGGTTGGAATATTCTGGCATTTTAACATTGATATTTTTGAACACTTTGGTGTCTCAGTTTTTCAGTTGTACCAAAATGTTCAATAGTGCCACCTACAGTTTTCCAAATTTTCATTAAAATGAAAAAAAAAAAAGGATTGTGATTAATATTACAGAAATCCCATAATAGAATCATAGAACGGTTTGGGTTGGAAGGGACCTTAAAGACCATTTCATACCAACCACCCTGACTTTGGCAGGGGCACTTTCCGCTATCCCAGGTTGCTCCAAGCCCCATCCAGCCTGGCCTTGGACACTTCCAGGGATCCAGGGGCAGCCACAGCTTCTCTGGGCAACCTGTGCCAGGGGCTCACCACCCTCACAGGGAAGAATTTCTTCCTAATATCTGATCTACACCTGCCCTCTGTCAGCTTAAAACCATTCCCCCTTGTTCTATCACTACATTAGTACAGCACTAAATTTCAGTATTTTCTATGAAAATGTTCTTTTCAGAGCGATCATTTTTCTTCTATAAATTTTCTGCATATTTATTGAAGACAGCATGTGGAAGCAATCTTTCATTCTTGAAAGAAATCTAGAATGCATCATATCAGAACAAGTGAGAAGCATTCTGAAATCCCTGTTCTTTTAAAAAAAATTCCATTGGTTTAAAATAAAGAATTTAATTTTGAATTAATACTCTGAAAAAAACCCCACAAAACAGACCAAACAGCAGCAATAAAACCCCACCAACTTCCACGATTTTTTGTTTAAATAGTTTTTACATTTTTCAGAAAATTAGTTTTACAGGTACCCCTACTGACAAGAAGCTCTGTGCCTAAATATATACTAAAGAATGCTTGCTCTGTGGAATGGCTGAGGTTTCCCATTCTTCTCAAAAATAGTGATGTGGTAGGGATCCACCATGCTCTGTGAACACAGCTCTCATCTACTTAAGTAAGATCAATTCAACCTTATTCAGTTCAATTACTCAAGCAATTTTGTTGTTTACTTGATAGAAACTCTTTCTTTCTTAGCTTTTCTTCTCCAGTGAAACTGCACTGTAGAGCTTAAAAAAATTGATCAGCTCTTCTGTTAAAACATTATCCAGACTGGAATTTTTGCTGTAGGATGGATGGTTCAAAAAGTAAATAGTTAAAATAGTAAAAAGTCAAAAAGTAAGTAGTTAAGGTCCATAAACACAATCCAAACCATGCTGGTAGTCAGGAAGGTTGATTTTAGTTGCTAAATGTCTTTTAACTATTTCCTCCAATCTCTGGAACTTCTCCCTAATTTCTTTTTTTCACACAAAGACACTCTTTTTCCAAGGTGATCATGCAGATTTATGTTGAAAGAGCACAAGAGATCAGGCTCTTGCCCATGGCTGGCGTGAACATCACTTACCAGTGCTCATGTCCTGAGCATACAGCACTTTGTGTACATGTTGAAAAGTTACAAGTCCAGTGCAAATCTATATCCTGTTTAGGCTAGCCTTAAAAATCAATAGAGTTGGCAAAGTTTCTCTGTCTGTGACCTCTCAATACTGTAATTACAAAGTCACAATGGATGTAATTGCTCTATAAAACTTCCACATACCATAGAAGTACATAATCACTGAGAATAACATTGACAAGGTATACTTTGTACATTATGGGGTTTTTTTTCCCCTTGGGACAGTAAGGCTCCATTTAGGGTGTGTTGTGGCAGGAGGTCTGGGTGTTTTTTTCTTCCTGGAATGATGAAGTGCAAACAGTTCTCTCTTTCAGACCTGGAGGTTACAGGTGTGCCACCATGTTATCCATATCACTGCAGCATTCTTCACCACTATCATCATGCCTGTAAAATAAACTGGGCTCTTGCTCATGCCTGAGTACATACACTTAAAAATTTACTGTCACCCCTTGATTTATGGACTTGCTTTGCAAAGTTCTGAGCTTAGTGCTGGATGACGCAGCCTCTGAGTTTTTTCAGCTCTTCCACATCACAATAGTATGATGCTCATTGTTTCAAAGAGATCCTGGACTTTTGTCCAGTCCAAGGACCATGATTAGGGCAGAGCCACCTCTAAGTTCAGTCAGTGATGAACCTCAAATGGCTCTGGAATTCAGGCTAAGGCAAAACTTTTGAGTTTCAAGAGTGTTTTTTTAAATATTCAGAGCTTCTGGTTCTTAAAAGCCCATCTCAAGATCTTTTCAGATCATCTTTAAAATATCCTTCTTTTTCGATCTGTAGAGAGAAAAGGCAGAATATTCAGCAAGCTTTGAGTATTTACAGATCTTGGCTACATAAAAATAATTTACCCCTAGGTTTGCTTCAAACACTTCATATTTTACTTTATTATTTTCATGGACAGGTTTATTTCTTGCTAAGGCTGTATCACAGTTGTGGTTTTTTTTATATGTTACTTAAATATTTACTTTTTGAAATATTCATTCCACAGCAAAAATTCAACCCCGGACAATACTGTAACATAGTTTGTCAGAGCTACAAAATCTGTCTTAATCTATGCAGCAAATAATTTGCAACAAGTGTACAAAGAATTGGGAGAAGCTGTCGTTGGTCTTTTGACAGACCAGATCAGCCACTGCCAAAGCTGCCTTTCTGGTGATGTACAGAAATCAGTCCTTCTGACTCAAGAATTCTTGAACTTCCTCATGATGCAGATAATGTCTCCACATGAAAAGAATCTCACAAACACTTTGAATATCCAAAAGTTTGTACTTGGTTTAATCACATAAGGCTCTCAGTGGAAATGAAAAATATTTTTAGAGGGAAAATTCTGTGTCCAAACTCAGATGGTTGCTTTTCAATGATCTGAATCATCCCCTGCACACGCTTCTTTCTCCCTCTCTTGACATTAGAGAGCTCCGAGTGATCAGGTCACTTAGGTGCCTTTTACACCCCTTCAGAGTCACACAGATCCCAATTGTGACAAGTTGCATTAGGGGAGAGTGATTTTATGTGTATATTGTATTTTCTCATGATCTGATCGTGGGGAATGAGGACAAAGGATCAGGTCTGCTTGAATCTTGGCTGTAAAAGTGAGTGCAACAGCACATAGTGGGATCCCGCGTTGGGAGGAGCTCCATTAGAAAGGGCACTCCCCATGTAAAACTTGATGGATGGCCTCTTCACCTCTATCAAAGGATTAACACACCACATGACTGTCTAGAACATGGTCAGACAAGCCTCTTCTGTGATGTGTTGGCTATGTGTTTCCATCTTGTAATTTTTCATGTGGGTTTTCACACAAATAAAGAGAGTAAAACTTCTTTAAGAGAAGGGCAGGCTTGATAAAACCCTCTTCCATTGCCGAAAGGGTGGCATGAAAAGATGAACCCAGAGTCTTGCCAAGTGTGAACTAAAATAGGTCCAGAGTCAGTGCTGATGTTGCAAGACAGGACATTTGACACAGGGACTGTTTGCTATGGAAGTGGCTAGGAGCTGGAAGTCTCCCTGGAGAAGCTGTGGGATCTTCTTAAACTCTTAGGGATTTAAAAAACTTTTATGGGCAATACTCTGAGCAATTTAGTCTACTGTGGAAGCACAAGATTGAACTGGATATCTCCAGAGGTCAATTGAAGCTTGGCTGATGATGAAGTTCTATGATTTTAGGTAGAGTGTGGCAGACATGGAAGCATCCATGTAATACAACATCTCGTTCCTAGATCTGTGTTCTGGGAAGAAAACCAATGTTCAGTGCTGCCAGGGACAGGAAGAAAGTATGGTCAGATCCCAATGGTAAAGAGAGAGAAAAAGGTCCACAGCATGTCCACATCTCTTACTTTAACCTTAAAATCTGGAGCTACCCTCTGGATCGTGGAACTCTCCTTGATGTCTGCTCCATCCATATTTGAGCCAGCTTTGTAGAAAGATTTACAAATGTGGCCTTTTAAGCCTGATTTGGTAAGAACATGAGGACACTGTGATCCTTCACTGTGTATTTGTGAGATGCCCACAGTAATCTGTGAACCCTTTGGAAAATTTCATGTCATTGCATAAATTTTGAGAAAGAGTTAAATTTTCAAAGGAAATGAATTCCTAGGCAATTTTTTTCCTCCTGAAGAGAGATATCTGAATAGATAAATGAGAACTAAATAATGCAGCTCTTTGAGGAGTTCTGCAAATGAGAATCCACTTTTTATCAGTTTGTGTATCTATGTATCTATCTATCTCAAACTTGTATACTCCCTTTATTATGAATACTCTTATGCACAGTACATGCCCAGAAAAGCAATACATGCATTTCACCTGATTCCCTTCTCTGGTTGCATTCCACATTTAAGGATTAGGATCTTAAATACATACATAGGAAAGTGTGAGTCAATGACTATGTTAAAACCAAAGTTATAGAGAAGATCAAAAGTGTTCTCTTTCTATCAACTACTTATACCTTCTAACTCTGGTGTGCATACTTTCATATCTGAATCAGTTTCAGTGAAGTGTTCCAGCTTCAGATTTGTCAATATTGCACTGTATCTGAATCAAAACTCATTTTGCTTCACATTTCTGGTTCTTTTTTTCTGAGACTGGCTCAGTCAAAATTCCTCTATCATAACTGGTTTAGGAACATTGCAAACATTACATTAACTTATTGCATTAATGTATAGTTTAAAAGATATTAGTAATACTATATCTTTAATTAAAAGAGCTGTGTGGTAAAAATATGGGGATGTAAGTGGTCTGTCAATGTCTACTGTTGATTATATAAACTGTACTCACACAAGTCAGATCTCAGACTCTATATCATCAAAATATTAATGCCTTTGAGAAGGAATTTAAGAATGACAAGAAAGCTGGACTCTGAAACAGAAAGTTTTAAAATAATCCACAAATGTTTCTTAGGACTAAGGGAGTTACACAGGAATGATCTCAGATGAATTTCTGAACTCCAGAATTCCTCCTATAAGCCATGTGAGGGTGTGTGTAGAGTTTCTATTTCTCTTTTTTTTTTTTCTGACGTGAGTAATTAATCATTTTTGAAGTATATCAAGAGGAGTAGAGCCTCAGCCCTTTTCACTTGTAAAATCTGGGCTAAATATCATTGTGAAAAATACCCTCAAGCCTCAGAACAATTCAGGGGGGCTCAGTAAACCTATCACTGTTGAAATTCCATAGACAATATCAGGTAGGAGTCAGATGAAGTGATGATAATAGTCCTTGTGGGGTGTTAATGTGTTCAGGTGAAGCCCTCACCCTAGTCTGGCCTCTTAAAACCCTTTTGACTCATTTGTTCCATTAAGGAGTCTTAGAAACACCAATACAGTTGTGTGATGGAGTTGAGAAAGGGAGGTACAGCAAGATATTCTCCACAGGGGCATAGTGGAAAGCTGACATGGTACCTAAAAAGTGTGTTTTTGAAAGAAGGAGTAAGGCTGACAGGATGGGAAAGGACAGCCAGGCACAAGGGAAAATTCAGGCCTTCAGTAGGAGCCATCGGAAGAGCTCTGCCACTGCCCAAGTCTCGTTTCACCAGGAAGAGGGGAGCCAAGGTGGGAAGTTGCTTTAGCTTTAGTGGAGTAACACATTTCCCATGTTTTTGCTGGCATTTGGCCCTCAGCAACTTTCCTGCCTGGTTGTCTGAGTCATAGCAATTCAGTCTCTGTCCGGAACAACTCCAGCCAGTTCAGTCCCGATTGACCAAATGTCAATGATTTCCTTTTTTATTTTGGAGTGCTTGTTTTGGTAACCTCTATTCATGGAGGAAGTCTGGATCTGATAGCTTTCCTGTTTCATTTCCTACCTGTGTTTTATGAGTGATCATCTTTCCTTGTTCTCAAGCAGCAAGTCTCCATGCAGTTTCCCTTCTGGTATGATTTTTGCCATTCTTTTGAATTCCCAGAAGAGATGCTGAACTGTGAGGGAAAGATTTTTCTGGTAGGTTTGAAGCACAGCTACGACTGAGAGTAGTCTCTGTCAAAAAAAAAAAAAAAAAAAAAAAAAGAGAAAAAGAAAGAACTGTGTGAAAAAGATCACAAAAGATATTATGTTGGATACAGCCTAGATTTGTCCTTGAATGAGTAGAATACATTTTGATAATATCCATCTAAATCTTGCTTGCGTGCATTGAATTTCTCCCTGCAGTAACATTGGAATAGAAAAAGCAGCTATGAAACAGATAAGATTTGTATCATTTTTAAGAGAAAAAGTGAAAAGTAGTGTTTGGAAACAAATATTTTATGTTCATGTTCAAGATTATTTTGGAATTTTGGTTTGGGTTCAGATGGACTTTTCATAAACATTTTTGAAATTTATTTCTTAGTTTTAATCAACTGGAGAGCAGAGAGTTGTTTTACACTTGTAAGATGGTGGAAGGCAGCTCATTTGCAGAGGATAAATCCAATTGTACTCTCACTCGAGTATAAATCCATTGATGTTAGCCATCTTACTGAAGGTTCACACTGCTACACGGAAGATGAAAATTAGATTCTCAATGCACTGACAAGTTTTTTCATGAAGAATCATGTCACAAATACTTTCTCCTGTGTGTTTAACAAGTTAATGTTTGTGGAGCTCACTCTAGACCCGCTTCAATGAATCCCTGCTGCCTTATGCTGCTTTTTAATATCTAGTTACTTCTAACTGATAGCTTAATGTAGGATTTGGAATACTAAATTCATATTTGTGTCCACTAATGGAAAACATAATTTTTAGAATCAAAGAATGGCTTGGGTTGGAAGAGACATTAAAGATCATCTCCTTCCAAACCCCCCGGCCACAGACAGGGACACCTTTCACTAGACTAGGCTGGACAGAGACCCACTAAGCCAAGCCTTGAACAACTCCAGGGATGGGGAGTGTCACTTTGTCATGGCTCCAGCCAGCTGAGAGGAAGGGAGGCTCTTTTGGGTTGAAGGGATGGTGGAGGGAGTGGTTGGGTATTGTCAGGGATGAGCACTCGCATGTGAAACGTTTGTTTCTTGTGCACTCTGTTATTAATATTGCTGCCACTGCTCATTTTCTTATCTCGCTGCTGTTTCCAGAAATTTTTTTATCTCAAACCATGATCTTTACCTTTTGCACTTCCAATTCTCCTCCCCGTCCCGCAACAGGCAGAGGGGGAAGGTGAGGGAGGAGTGAGCAAGCAGAACATGGTTTGGTGTGTTTCAGTGGGAACACTACATTGGGGAATACCATTCCTAAATCACAACACATTCCAATTATATTTTTAGCAACAGCTGTGGCACATGAGGAATAATTGATGAGTGTTTCCCATACAAAGAGATGTTATGACACTTCTCAATCTTTCTCCAAGCGTGCTTTCTTCTTACAGATAAATACACGTTTCAGATACTTTACTAATTGAAGCCATTATTATTAACTCAGAAAATTTTTCTTCCAATCTACTAAGATATTTTTTAGCTAATAATATCAGAAAGAGACATTTTTTCCATGTATTTATTCCTCTTGCATGGAATCAGAGGGTTCATTTCATATTTCATAGCTGTAATAGCTTTAGATTTCCTTCTGGAATGCATAAGATGTTCCTTTTATCACCAATGGGAGTCATATATTCACATTAAGTTGAGAACAGGTCCTGATTCATAACCATTTTTCTTCAAGTATAGCTGTAATATCAGAAATATACCAGATGCTTTTTATTTTGTTTTTTAAAAAAATATATTTCATTGGAAATCCTGCACAGACTTAATTACCATTTTTTAGAGCTGCTTGAAAATCTCTTCAGGGACCCTTTCTATTATATTTCTCATATCAAGGTATAACCTTTTTTTGGCCAGCTATATTCTTTCTTAGCTAACCTTTCCATTTTGTCAATTCTTTTCTTGGACACCATCATTTTTCCTTAGGAATACTTCATTCTGCATTCACACTTGAACATCTAAGTCTCATTCCAAAAACTATATAAAAGAGTGGAAAACCCCCTACTTACCCCAACTAACTATGGATCAGATCTATGAAAGATCTCACGTCAAAATTCGAAGAATTCTGTTTTAGTACGGATGTTCCATCTTTTCTGAGAATGAAGCGAAAGGAAACCCTACATCTAGATAGTTATTTATTTTTGTCTGTCCTGTTGATTTTGTTAGTTGTTGAGTCAGTTTTTCCATTGCTACAGTTTCCCCATAATTCATTAAATTCAGTCCAATTCAGCAATGCATTTGAAACCGTTTGTTTCATGTATTCACACTACCAACCATATTGGGAATATTTGACTACAAGCAGCAAAATGCTAAAGTATGAGCATAATTTCCTACAGTCTTTGACCTAGGCCAGTAAGATCACCTTTAATTTCCAGAGGTTAATTCATTTACGTACAATTACAACATTATACTGGTTTTATTCCACTATATCTATTTTGTTCTAGTTCCTTTAAATTTTATTTTCTTCTTTTACTGGTTTACATCTCATCAACTTATTAGCATCTGATAGTTAAACTTGCTTAGTAATATACTGCAGTCAAAAAAACCTTATCTTTTTAAAATGCTTATCTGGGGTACAGACAATAACGTGGCGCTTGGGAGGCACAGGGTATAAGGGAGAATGAAGGACTCGTTTTGCTCTCCTCACTTTTGCATTCACTCAACATACAGAGGGCCCAGATAACAGCCCACTAATCTGCTTCATGGGCACTCACAGTCCAAAAAGTTTAGAGTTTAATTGGAGAATATATATAAATTTTACCATGCAAAGTTGAGATAGTGGTGTTTGAAGAGGCTTCTTCACAAGGGAGTACAGCTGAGGGTACAGTCCAGTTCTTCAAGAGCTGGCCTGGGGGTCTTCTAAGGGTTGAACGTGTGCACACCAAGAGAAAGGAAGGTGTTCAGCCCATATTTGAACTTATAGAGTTGTATCTTGAAAGGAAACATCAGAAATACTGGGATATCAGCACAAATCTCTGGATGTCTCCACTTGGTTTCCTTAAAAAAAAAAGTAATAAAGAAATGTTTATTCATGTATATCTATAAACACACACACACACATATATATATAAGCTGTTTCTTTCAGAATAAAGTGATAAACATGCATCTTCTCTGTTTCCTAATTCGATACATTTACTGACATTTTTTCTGATTCTGCTCCACTGATTTTAACTGGTTCTTTTCACATTTCCATTTCCATTATTGCTTTTCAGAGAAAGAGGCTGGTAGGTTACAAATGTGGAAGCATTTTGTAAATGAACTACATAATCTGCGAATAAATTGCAGTTTCTTCAGAAAGAGTAAATGAATCATCTATAAAGACGTACAAGAGAGTTCCTATTTTCATAACCTGTATGTTTTATAAACTCATAAATGCAGCAGACGAGCAAGTCAGAATGGAGTTGTAACATTTTGCTAAATCATTTCACCACAATTTTTTTTTCTTTTAATTACAGGAATAAAAGCTTATGGTGACTATTATCCTTATGAAAGAACCCCTTTCTCTCCTGTCCTTTTTTCTCCCTCAGTAAAAATTCTTATATTTTTTTCTTCTGAGGCTTTTTCCAGACTGTCAATATGTTTTCCCCAAAAGTACACAGCAAGTGGCAAAATGCATTAGAGCTATTACTTTCCTCAATGACTTAAATTCCCAAACACTGAACTTTTAAGAGTTTCATGTCCTTTGGCTTATACAAACCTTGGTCTGTATCAGAATAGGAGACAAGCTAATAGCACTGTGTTTACCTACTTCTATAACTTCGATTAATCACCCAAACAGCCCAAATGATAGGCAGCTCTAAACATCACTAAAAGCTACTGGTTGGCACCATTTGTTTTGGTTGAGGGCACCAGAAGGAAATGGAGATTTGTTTTTGTAATTCATTTAAAGATATATAAAGAATCAGTTCAACATCTTTCAATCACTGATGATTTATGAGGCTGTATTAAAAAATTTATTATAGAGGTAAGGTGTTTTCACATAGACCCCTTCAGTGTCACAGGAGCAAGTGGTCAGAACAGTTCTGAAGGTGCCATTTTATCCAAGTGTTTTCAGAATAGCAAAGGACGTGTCTAGAAAATGTACTGGTGGTGATAAGTTTATGTGTAAACACATACACATACACAAAGTGCAACATAATTTCCTATGTGTGAGAGCACACATGCAATCACACACAAATCTTCTTTCATGTTGAGTTTAAGGAGATCAGTTCACTGTGAAGCTTCACTGAGCTCTCTGTTTGGTCCCATGGTCATCTCTGTGCGTTCAAGTCTGATGAAAGCATTGGCACATCCTGTCTGAATACAACCATGATGGTCCAATAAAATTAAAAGTGATAGAGAGCTCTAGCTTTGGGATGTCAAAAAAAAAAAAAGCGCCATTTCACATTCTGCTCCACTGAGTCCAACAGTTCACCCAAGGCAGATGAAACCCTTCTGAAGCTAATGAGTGTCCTGTGTTTGGGTGGGACATGCGATTGCAAACGTGCCTTCAGTCTTTGTTTGCATGCATAGGCTCTACATGCCTGATCAGTAATGGGTTTTCAGGGGCCCTTGGATGGCAGTACAGAGGTTTTTGTAATGAGAGTGAGATTTTGAGTCTAGTGAAGGGAACAACAAAACCGTCACAGGGAAGTCTTACATTTCACTGAGCATAACTTGATTTTTTTCTTCCTTTCCAAAACATACAAAATTTTGCTTTCCATTCTGGATAGCCCTGACCAGGTAAAGTATTATTTCTATCACTAATGCCTTGGAAACTTTGGGAGGTTCACTAATGAATTATAGATTGTGCAGCATCTATATATGAGTCCCTTGAAATTAATTATGTATACATATATATATGCATATATATACACACACACACACAAACACTGTTTCACTATATGTTCAAGAGGTTTGAACATATAAAGAGCAATTGCTCACTCAGGTGGTGTTTGCAAATATCAACTGGAATTTCCATTTTGATCCTATTCAGGATTTAGCCACCTGTACATGCACGAGCACAGAGACCACCTATGAAGCTCACACAGTGAGATTTTTAATGGAGAGCACTTGTATTTTTAGTTAAATTATGGTATGTGTCATTCCTGCTAGAAACAGGTGCATTTATACTATCTGTAATCAAATGACTATCCCCATATTCATCCAAAGAATGCCTCAGAGAAACAACATGCTTTTTATGAAACCCAAATAAATGATTTCTAAGAAAAGAGATACAAGAGAGCAGATCTTCCCCCATGGCTGATCACACTCCTCAGCTGATGCTGCTGATAAATTTGCTGATAAAACCGGGAGGGACTTTCACAGGGGAACTTTACTTTTAAAAGAGCTTTGTAAGACTCAAACCTCCTTACATGGCAGATCTTCTGATCCCTGTTGTCTAACTGTGGTTACATGTGCTGACTCCAGTTTCAAAAATAATTTCTTAATCACTTTTGGCTCATCTTGGGTTTTCGCATTGCAAAGCCGATGCAGCTGCGGAAGGATGGACCAGATTCCATTCTCCCTCACTCCTCATCAACATCAATGTTAATTAAGTTCTAGGTTTGGGGCCAAGTTACACCCTGAGATACAAATGGCCTCCAGACTGGGGCAAGGGTTTTTCTCTTCATTTGTGCCGTGCCTGGCACGTAGTTCATGGATCATGCCTGAGATTCATGGGGATTGCTGCAGTAAAGATAATAAAAAAGCAATAGTATGTACCTTAAGTAAATGATGGCAATTCCTTCACACACAGCAGTAGGGTTGGAGTCAGCAGGCCAAATTTGTGTCTATATTGTACAGTGACATGTGGCCCTGCTCTTCTGACTGTCCAAGCTGGAGAACGTGGTGGAGCTCACTATGATTTCCTCCTGTCCTCATGCAAAGAAAAGCAGAGGGTGCAAAGAAGTGGATGAAGTTCACATGTCATTCTGGGAGCAGGGAAACACTGCCAGATGAGCACATTCTGTGGCTGCAAACAAGGTAATTCTTCCCTTTAACGTATTCTGCCGCAAACTACTTCCTTCTTCAGGAAATCAAACAAGCTGCTCCATTAAATGCTTCAGACCTGCGATACCTTTCAGGTTTTTGTTTAGTTCAAGCAGACAAGTCCTCATCCCAGCACAAACCTGGCTTTCCCCCTCTCTCTGTCTTTCCCTGCAGTGTTACTTGAGTCCTCATTTTCAAATGCCGTAATAGCATGGAATAACTACTTAGTTGAACACAATCACACAATTGTGTGACAAGACAAATGTAATGTAGAGCACAAGGGAAATGTGATCCTAAACTCAGGGCATCCATTCTGCACCAGAACAGTCGAGAGCTATGTAGTTTTTGAAAGCCAGTCTCCTCTTGACAATTACCTTCAATTAATGGTACACTGCACTAAGCAGAAAATAAAAACTATGCCATTACATCCTTCAATGCAGGCTGGAAGTGTTCCAGGCTGGCTCTAAACCACCCTAAAGAGCCTGTGTTCATATTACATAGTTATAACTTTACAGGCCTAAAAGAATATGAATCAACAGTCATTTGTGCTGTCCCCTGCCCTTGACAAAGCTTATGTCTGAGAGTTTTAATCCTGATGTAACCAGGATATATGGAGGCTGTTTTGTGTCCAAAATATAAACATGTCCACAAACACTGCCTTTGCTACTTTAAAACCAAATAGCTGCCGTACAGGTACTTCTTTCATTGGTATGTATTCCATAGAAATTTACTGAAAGAGCAAAACCACTCTTGTTTTTTGCAAAGTCTTTGCTATGAGCTTTACATTGGCATCCACGCACTTGAACACAAGTCCTTTATTTATGTGTTCTCTGATGCATGGTCTTTGGCTAAGCTCTGCAAATAAGAGAGTGATCAGCCAGGATTTCTGAGTATGAGGTGTCTCAGGATGCACCAAACTTCTTGTTCCAGTCCAATCCCACAGTGGAGAGAGAGGTGGGATCAGTTGGGAGCAGTTGCCACCTCTCAGCTGTTCCTCCCTGACCTACCTCAGGTGGCATTTGCAATGTGATGATTTTGATGCATGGAAAGGCCACAAGAATTGGCTGTCCAGGCTAGACCTCACTCAAAAGTTATGATGAAAGTGTTGAGAGGTTAAAGACCACGCTCGGAAAAAAATTGAAGTCTTGTGATTTTGTCTCACTTGTTTTTAGGACTTAAGCCTCAGTGAACTAAAGTTATTTTCTAAGTTGCAACTTGGCTAAAACTTTCCTGTCAAAATGAGCTTGGATGTGAAAACATCCTCACAATGAGGCAATATCTTTAAAGGGAAACACCTCATTTTAATATGAAAATACATTTTCTTCAGTTTTCAGGCAGAATGTTTGGCTTTCAAAGGCAGACCTGCTTTGGCTTTGCTTCGCATTGTTAGTTTTTAATTAGACTTTTCAGTATATCGAACAAACATAAACATTTTCCTCTGATGTGTTTAGAACGGCTCTCAATACACTCTAAGAACCAAACTGGGGTGGTTGTTCCTGTGTTTTACTTGTTTTCAGCCTGATTATGGAGGTAGCCTCGGCTCTCAGAGATGCCTAACCTGGTGCTCAGTACCATCCATCACCACAGTCCTCAACAACAGAAAAGCTGGAGCAGCCTTCAGACTAGAGGTTTTTGTACTCATAGCTGGAGTAAATAGCTAGGAAATACCCGAACATGTGATTTCACTTGATCATTTCTCATATGGGACCAAAAAGTCCTGAAGGTTCTCCTGGTGAGCAGTGTTAAATGTTCATAACAGTTTATTGGACATTCATATTTTTCAATTTAATTACTAATAAGCTGCTGATGCAGGTTTTTAGTTTTTCCTTAGTTTTCATTAGCAATTTTTCAGCTTTTCTTGTTTCTTTTTAGCCATCCATACAGTGATTTTTTTCCTCATGTTCTTTCTGTCTCTCACACCCCAATCAGTACTTTTGGCAGCTCTGAAGAGAGACCAGTGCACATTGTATCTCTCTGGGACATTGCAAGGCTTTACCAAAATTCCTTATCATTTTGAGATATATGGAACTTAACCCTTGAAATATGAAATGCAGCAGTGAAAACTTATCAATAATATCTAGGATGACAGTAGTTTAATTGCATGATGTGACAGAGTTTAACTGCCTTGTTCCTCTAATTGTTCAGGTTAAACTAATACTAATACAGCTTCATTTGGCCCCGAAATATCCACACTGCTTAGAGCTTTTCTTCTGAAACACATGATTATTCAGACCCAAAAAGAAAAAGATGTGCTCAATGCACAAGATGCCAAACTGAGATTAAACCCGCTAAGGTCTACAAAGCCTGCTGCAAGAATGATAACTATCTTTGTCAAAATCCCAAGCAAAAACATGTACGTCAAGTGAGATTGCCGATAAAATATGAATATCAGGGTAGGACTAAGTTGTGGGTTAGTTTCAAAGAATTTATTTTTCTCTGAGATGCAAAAATTATCTCAAATCTTATAACCCATTTCTGAACACTGCATTTATAAATTCTGATGACATGTGTAGTTTCCTTCTATGGCAACACATAACTACAAAAGACTTGTTTATTAAATGTATCTGTGCATTTCTGTGATTCACTGAGAGTTTTGGGGTGCTAATTTTTTAATTCTAATATGTCTGTCATTCATTACATGCATGCCCATAAACCTACAGCTTTCTCACACTGGACATATTCACTGTAAGAGATGAAAACCCAAAGATGGGACATCTGATTCCCACAGAGACATCATCTGCCACTGCATAATTAAAAGGGTCTTGTCTAGGTGATATGATGGGGATTTCTTTGCTTTGCAGAGCTGTTCTGAACTGCAGCTAACCCTATTGTCCCAGGAGATCCTCATGTTAATCTCAGCCCAGACTCTTCCCTGTTCCCCACTGTAATGTTTACCTGGGATGTGGTAAGGTTTAATTTAAGCATTTCTTAGTGGTTTATTTGGCATTGCTTGCTAACTCGGATCTGTACAACACAAAACACAGGAACAAGCATCAGTTTTTGCTTCATGGATAACGCAACAGGAGTCATTGAAGCTTAGCCTTTATTTATGGGAGCAGATTGTATTCCTACATCACAAAGTGTCAAAAAACACCTGCTGATGACTAACTGATTTTACCCTGCATGTAGCATGAGCTAGAGAATTCACCCTGTAACTGTGTCAAAGGGAAATTTATTTCAGATCCTTTTACCTCTTGATTCATAGACTTTCAGCAACAAAAACTCTATAACATTAAGGGATTAACTACACTAAGATGTGGAGAGTGGCACACTGCAGTCAGTGTTAAATAAACAGGACAGCTTTGGCTTTTAGGTATTTGCTTCTCTTCAGTGCCTATAAAAGGTACTGGCATCAGGGTCACCCTACCCAGGTGATGTTCTAGTGGAAGGGAGGTGAAGGCACTGGGATTCCTCCCCTGTGCTGAGAAAAGATGGTGTTAGACCACGAAATGTTTCCTTTATGTGGTCAGATGTCTCTCTGCAGAACCATATTTTAACACCAAAACAACTCCTTTATCAGACCACTACACTTCCACATTCTCAAGGTTCTGCAGGATCCTTGCACTCACAGAGTTCCTTCAGTTGCCAAGGCTTCCTTCCCTTCTCCCTACCATTTCCCCATTTTAGACCTCTGTATTCATTGTGATCCTTCTCTCTGTCTCCTGGTCACACTGAATTGGTGTCCTCTATGTCTGCATCATCAGCAGCAATACTTAATGAAATTGAGATATGTCTGATACTCAGACATGGACACTTGGATTCCCTCTCCTCTAACAGTTGATGTGATATGTGTTTTCACCATAGTTTCAGGTTCTCATTTTGGATCAGTGCATAGCTCTTCACCAAACTCGTACTGCATAATTAATCATCTGTGAGAATCCTTGTATGAGGGCATATGAATTAGGAAGTTATGGAAATATGTCTTATGGACTTGCCTATCCATTGCAAGTATTCAATTTATTGTTCCTTGGACAGGCTTAGACCTCATTTAAATCAATCTACTCTTGAACTGTACAGGACATTTTCTGAATAAAACCCAAAACAAGACTAAATGCTAACTCCAATATTTGTCTTATATGACAGAAAGGAAAGACAGCTGTAATTCAACTATTTTGATGATTCATCTATGAACTGTACAAGTGTTAACACATCCTATCATTATGATTTCTACACTCCCACCTGCTTCTTTGCTTCACCCACCTGTTGCATCTTGCCTTCTAGATTGCAAGTTGTTTGGGGATGGTACGTTGTTTACTTTGTATATGTCGTAAAATGCCTTAGTACGACCCAGTTTAAGCTTCTGGGGTCTTCTGCAAAAGTAAAAGTTAAGAGTGTAATAAACATCAGAGATAAGAAGAGGCAATAGTAAGATACTGATTAGTTTTAGGATAGGAGCCTTTAAAGTGCATTTTATTTTTTAGTAATGATATACTTAATGTGTGATAATGATCTTAGTATAAAATCTGATTGGAAAGTAGACACCTGTTGTTTTTCCAGCAAAGTGGTTAAATGAGGTCAGCACTTTAAGCTTTCTCCCCTCCCTTCCCTCCAGCCCAGGGCTGACCTCACCTTGGTTAACACCAGATAAAATTGCAATGCCTGGTCCCACCAGTACCTTGTGGTGAGAAAATTAACGTGTTAGCTATCCACTGGTAACAATGCTGGAGTGTTTCAAGGAGGGGAGAGAAGAAGGCTATCAGTTGTTTCCTTGGCCTGATATTCCATGGACTTCACCACACACGTTGACTTTGAAGATGAGCTCTTTTATGGTTGTCATTCCTGCTTATTGTGTGGAATTTGTAGCCCATTCCAAAGGTACCACCAAAGGCATCTCCTGGGAGGTAAAGATCCTGGCATGTGCTGGATTCAAGCCCTTGCCCAGAAGGATATGGACTCACGTGTCTATTGCGCTGGTCCCCTCCACCATGTATCTGTTTGAACAAGAGCACTGTTGCCTGTTTGGCAATAAAGTATTTAGCAGACACCCGTCATCCATCAAAGCATTATCATTAATAATCACAGTGAGACATTGGGCAGAATGGGAAATTAATCACAAGTGGCAGGTGAAGCACCTCAGTGCAAGGGGAGCTTTTCTGCATGCTGAAAAGGAGCATTTTTCTGCTCGCCTTCACAAAGGCAAAATCTGAGTTTAATTCAGAGTTACAACATATCCCCCTTTCCACTGCTGGTGTAAAGGGAGCTGTGTGTGATCACTCTATTGCCAAACAGGGTAAACTTCATAGTGATAGAAAGTCTTACATACTGTCATAAAACTGTGAAACAGGGTGTCTCTAACTTGAAGAATTGGGAATTCAAATTTCCAGAGTTTGGCAACAAGGTTTGAATAATTTCAGGACTCATTGTGACTGAAAAAAAATATTGCAACTACCACCTTTCTGCCTCCCACATGGCCCCCATCAACAGGTAGCATGAGAACAGGAGTGATTAAAAGGGCAGGGTATAACATTGATTTAGTCTGATTAATAAAGTAATAAAGCTGATTGAAACCTAAACAATTCAAATGAAAGTCCTTCTCAATATATCAACAAGTCAAACTTATGTCACTGATTATAGACTCTTTTTGTTACCCTCTCCCTGAAATGGAAAATGATTCATCCTTTCATTATGACTGTTCTGATGTGAATATCATGCTGAGTTAATTGGAGTTTGCCTTTACGTTAGAAAAATCTACAAGGCACACAAGCTGCTGTCCCAACCCTTTATTTTTTAACCAAAGCCTATGTAACTCATGTAACTGAGAGACAAAAATTACACAGAGTGAAACTAAATAAACGTATATTCACATAAGTCATGGAACGTACATTTAACCAAGAAATGTCCAGTATAATTTTCAGCCCTCCAATGATGACTCTGTTACTGGTAAAATATTGATACAGAGATCTTATTGTCCCAGATTTTAGCTCACAAGAGTATGGGGGTCTCTGGTAGATGCTGTAGGATGCTTATGAGAAAGACAGCTGTAGCCATATAAGTATGAAGGAAGTGATGATGTCAAGCACAGAACTTGGAAGACCTGGTAGTTCTTTAGCACACTCTCATCTGAAAAGAGCTGAGCAATATTCACTTGTTACGTTTCATATAAGACTATTTTTCCACAATAAAAGCCATTTCAACATTCCAGGCTCACATCTTTTTTTTTTAAATGCAAGCCAAGAATGGTAGGGTGCTATATTGTTTTCGAGGTGCACTGCCTCTTGAAGAAGAATCAAACTGAAAGAGAGTAGGTTTGGATTAGGAAGAAATTCTTCCTTGTGAGGGTGTTGAGGCCCTGGCATAGGCTGCCCTGAGAAGCTGTGGAGTTGTGGCTGCCCCATCCCTGGGAGTGTCCAAGGCCAGGTTGGACGGGGCTCTGGAGTAACCTGGGATAGTGGAAGATGTCCCTGTCCATAGCAGGGGGCTGTAACAAGAGGATGTTTAAGGTCTTCCAAACCAAATCATTCTATGGTTCTATGATTTTGTCATCTTATTCTCCAGTACGCTGGACCCCTTTCTTTTTGCAGTCATCTTCTCAGATGACAGTAGTGTTTTAAAGCACAGGAACATGAGTCCAATATCCAGGATCAGATCAAAATTAATCTTTCCCAAGAATTCCGTTTTAACAGTGAATGATAGAAGATTTTGAGGAAAAGAGAATAATTAATGCTTTGATAATTAGTGATTTACATCACGTCAGCTGAAATTATTTGGAGCACAATGTGTGGTAACTTTGATAGACTATTCTGCTAATTTGATTAATCTATCTCTTTTGCCTTTAAAACATCCTGCAGCAGTGAGTTCTATAGCAATAGAAAAAAAGGAATATTAGAGGAACATATAGTTCATAAATGTATAATTCACAATCATCAGCAGCTGATTGTTTTCCAAGACAGATTCCCATTTGCTTTTGTGCTTCCTTAAATTTTCCAGCCTCAGCTGATAACAGTGTTATCTTTCTATAACTGTAAGGAAGAGGGTGCTGCAGCCACGAGGACCTACCCTGTTATCACTTCCAGGCCAAATTATATCTAATGATAGCCAGGGAGAAGGTTAACTTGTTAGAGCAATCACCATCCAACCTAACAAACACTGAGACTGTTATCCTGAGCCTTCATGCTTATTGTCCCATGACAAGAACACTGAAAGGACTGTTTGCTGTATCCTGGGTTACAGAAACCCAGTGTCCCTCTGGGTGCCTCCTCTAAACTCTGGAGAAGAAGTTAGATATTGCAGGACCCTTCAAGAGGATACTCTGGGTTGTATTTTGTAATGGGGTAAAATTCTAGAGACCACATTTACAAACTGGCCTCCCAGCATAATTTCAGCTAAGTCTGTGTACAAATCTGTTTCAACAGCTCCCTCTTTAGTGAGACATATGGGCAATCTCTTAAGGAGTCGACCTCTGTTCCTCATAACCTTTGATAATTTGCCATCAGAAATTAGAGCAGACCTTGGTTTCCATTAGAAAGTGTGATGCACATTAGAAACAGATAAGTGGTTCCAGATTCTAAGGGATGAGTGCTCATGAAATATGTGCAATAATGCACTTTAACAGTTACACTCAGTAATAATAACAGTAACTAGTATCCAACCACATATTTTTGAGATGCTCACTTGTTTTAAAACATCCAGTTATATTTCACATACACAGAATTGGGGCTCATGAAAACACTCAAAAATGAGGTACATTCCTTAACAAGGGTAGGATAACCCTTGGGGTTGCTAAAACTGGGAAAAATGCCTGTTGAAATATAAAATGCCTTTAAGCCATTTGGGAATATGCTGTTGAAAAAGAAAATCAAAGAGTAGGGAAGGGGAAATGTACTGTCATTTTCTGTTAAGAAGCTCATTTTTTGCCTCCTTTAGAACCATTCAAAATTACTTCTGGCACAATTTAATAATCTACATCAGTTTCCCAGGAGTTAAGATAGCAAATGATATTATGGCAAAAATGACTTAAATAAAATAAACCTCAGTAAAACCAGAAATGTTGCTTTTTCATCAGATTCTTGAATAATTCAAGAGCTGTAACATCCACTTTTAAATTTTACTTAAATGGGGATATTCTTCCTTCTAAATGACAACAGTATTTTAGTACAAGCATAGGCAGTGGAGCAGAATTAGGTTAAGATTAGGTGTTATGTAAGAGATTGCGTAATGTAACTCTTTCACATGCGATTGTGCAATTGTCAGTATTAATTGTAAGCAATTATCCATGTTCTTTGGATACTGTTGTTCTCCTACCTCCTCCTTTCTGTGGGTCGCCTTCCAAACTCTCTGTGAAGGGGAGAGAGGCAAGGAGCATGGGGTGGTAACGATGGAGGGAATTCCTGCCATGTTTCACAGCTGAGGGAGAGACGCTGGCCTTGTCAAACTCACACCATTGCCCAATGGATGGGGGCTGGATCCTGCCTTAGCAGCCCTGCCTGACTTCCTCCCCTATCCAAGAATTTGGCATAGCTTGGAAACGCCTGCCCAAGGTGCAAATTGTCCCTCAGCCATGACACTGACCTGGCACAACGAGAGAGCTGTGGTAGATGAGCCACTTGTGACTCAAGAGCCACAACTTGGACATCCTTGTCTGTTGCTTCATGCACGTCATGGACTAAATGCATAACAATGAGTCAGGTTGATTCTGTCAGAGATTAAATTCTCATAGAGGAAGGCTCTGAGATGACCTGGAGTTGTTTTAGCACTCTTTGTGCCCTCAGATTTTAGTATAAGGACTCTGGCAGTGGGCTCTGTTGGTCTTTTAAGTGTTCAACAGAGTGGTGCAGCACCTTTTGCTAAGGTAGCAAATAATGTAAATTTGCAGGCCAGCACATTTATTTTTTTAGCAAGTCTGCTGAAGGCCATATGATAAGTAGGATAGCTTGGGATAAAGGCTGGGAGGTATGGAGGGAGAGTTATACCAACATTATATTTAACAGAACCTGATTTTCAGGTTTCTGAGAGGTGGTCACGATATTTACCCTGGAGAAATGTTGTTCCATTGCAGACTTCCTGAGTTGTCTCTCAAAAAGGGTAGGATCCATCTGAGCAAAGATGTATGTTGACAACAGAGGCATCTACAGCCGTGAAAATCAATCCAGTTTCTCTTCACAGGGAGGGGAAATCTGGCTGATATATCCTGTGAAGCCCAGAATTATTTATCTCATTCTCAAACATTCCTCTCAATTAGGTCATATAGAGCATGCATAGAAAGTGCCTGTTCTTCTCCCCTAGCTGCAAAGAGGGCCAGAGCAGGAAAGCCCAGTTAAAGATATCAAAAATCCATGTGTGTTCCTGAAATCTCCTGAAATGAGCCATATTATATTTTCCATTCTTCAGTATCTGAGGTATAAATAAGTAGATAACAGCATAGCCTTACTAAGGTCCACTACTTAGAAAATACTGTATTTTAAATTTTTTGTTGTTGTTGCTAAAAAACCACAATTCGTGCTACAGTCTATTTGATTTTAAAAATCAAATAACAAATAAAATGATGTGCTACTAGGCAAACAAAAACCCCTTCTAAGATTATTGACACAAACTTTCCTCCCAGTTGACGTTATCTCTTTTCAAATTATATTAGATCATATCTTACCAGGAGAGCAGGCTGGTTAAGTGTGGAACTGAGACTGATGACACACCAGTTTTACTGCATTTAGCTGAAAAATTTGAATGGAGATTCTGCTGGTATGATATCACCACGTAACTAGGCCTAGATGCACATTCGTATCTTTGTTCTTTCTCCAGAAAAAGCATGAAGCCTATTTTAGAGCTTTTTGAGTGCTGAAATATCTTCCAGTTTGAAAGGAAAGAAGGAAATAAAGAGAGTAAAGGAAATAATTAACTTTAAAGCTGTAAATATAAAACTGCTCTTAGTGAGATTAAGCGAGCAATGTGGAAACCACATTCAATCCTCCCCATCTGTTCTATGTAATGCCTTGACAGAAGCCCAACAAATCTGGCACCTCCAAACACCTTCACGTGCCTTTTTTTGTGCTATCCAAAGCATTTATCACTCTAGTGAAAAAATACCACTCTGTGGGTTGTGCAAGAGTCATTGCACGTTTTCTAGCCCTTTGAACTAAAACGGAGGACAGTAACAGCAGCTGGACTCAATGGTCATTGTAGTTCCTTTTCAGATGAACTATTCTATTCTGTTCTATTCAAAAACTTCAATTCCAGTAATTAATATTATGCCTTAAAAGCAGTGGTGTCTCACTGAGCCCCATAAACATCTGAATTAAGTTTGGAAGTGGCTGGTTCACCCAAGAGAGGACAAACTCCAAGCAGTGGAAAAATGAAAGCAAAGTGTAATTTTTAACCCTTCTGAAGGCACTTCTTCAGCAAAATGAAATTAGGCTAATAAAACAAAAAAAAAAGTTCTGGTTTATATAAGTCAGCTCCTCTAATCAGTGTGCCACTTCCACAGCATCAACAAGGACCCCATTCCAGGAGACTGGTGCACTGAAAACTGCAAAATTCAAGGAAAATCAGGTTTTATAGCTGCACTGACACTCAGGTTATCGATGCATTGAGCTATAGATGTGCACTTTAACTCCAGGAACATAAAACGTGCCAAAGCAATATTACGTGTGGGAGTTATTCAATAACATGTGGAACGTAAATCTATCCTCTATCTCTTTGCATCAAGAACATTAATTAATTCTGTGATGAGAATGCCATTTTCAGCTTACAGTGAAAGCTGGGAGAAACTGTCAGTGATCCTTCTGGCTTTAATAACTGCATTTAGTTCAAGGAAGGAAAAATGAGTTTAGTCATTAAACTGGAAGATTTTCCTGGTCTTTATGAGATTGAGCTGTAGGTGGAACTTGCAGTATTATATTAGAGCAGGGAAAGAGGGGATGCTTCTTTCAATGTCAGTCTTTTATTTTGTTTGGTTTTCTAATAGAAGACTATGCAAATTCAAGTTCAGACTGTTGTAGAGAGGGGAACGAGGCACTGCATGTGCCCTGGGACATGTGGTGTGGGAATAACCATATAGTCCTCCCCACATCCAGTTAAATCCATCCCTAATGCACCAATTTACAGGTATATGAACAAAAATGGGTCTGATCCTGTAGCTTTTGCTTGAAACTCCTCTTCCCCAATGCCTTCCCCATATCCTTTGGTTTGTGAAAAACTAGGGTTAGCAAATCCTGCGTTTGCTACTGCACAAGATGATGAGAAAGCTAAAGATTACATTAATCTCAAAGAATATTGAGACTGTGAGATCCTGTAACACAGCATGACCTGGAGATATTGTCTGCTAGAAACAGAGAACAAGAGTGCACATGCTTACATCTTATGAAAACAGGTCCTCACAATTTGTGTGGCAATTCCAAATTTAATATATGATAAGTAAAAAATCCAAGGTCATTTATTAGCTGGCAAAACCCTGGCTATGTATCTTTCTTGGAATGGTACCTTTAATGAACTCTCAAGGTTCATCATGTGCTAGCGTGCCTCGTTGGAGAGAAACCTTGTTGATGTCTGCTTGATTTCTAGAAGCTAGAGATAAGAAATTCTTTGTCAATGTCAATAATGGCACAATGAAATAATCTGTATCCATGCACGAACATCTATAGAGGGAGCTGCTTCGGAATATTTCCAGTAGGATATTTTATGGTTCAAAAAGTGCCAGCTCATGTGAGTGCTTTTTTTTTTCCTAAGGAGTTATTTTTGTCTAAGGAATTATTAGGCTAAGGGAAGATGGAGTAGGGAGAAGAGAAGGTTGATCACATGCTATCCACAACAATAAACTGGGAAGAAGCTTTTTTCGAGTCCCTGCTCTGAATAACAGAGGGATGCAGCTTTCTAAAACCAGAATAGGTTCAAACCTTTCAATCACTTTTTGGAAAAGAGACAGAAACTGAACATTGTGGAATAAAACACAAGCCCCCTCCCCAATATTCCAAATATTTTTCACATGACATTAGGGAAAGGCGCTTTCTATAACTGCTCATTACAGTGAGCATGTACAGAAGCAGGTAGTATTGTTATACCCCACAATTAATGTAGAGCCAGGCAAAATTTTCCTTGGAGGCTAAAAGATGACCAAAGTCCTTATATAATTCACCTCCCCTGCCCTTTAACAGCTTCTCCTGTTCCCATTGAGACCATCCCAGTCCCCATCCAGGTGTAAGGCCCCCCTGACCATCCTTCCTTGAGGCCCAGGGACATTCACATGATTTTATTGACTTTTGGGTCCACTGAGGATGGAGATGGGGCACCAGATGAAAGGCATTGAATCTCAAGGAGACTTCCAACTCCTGAATGTTTTCTCTTGAGTGGATCAGAGAATGGCCACTCATCTGACTCATTTCATGCCCTTGCAAGCACAGGTCCCTTGATGTATTTATGCCATTACTTCAGCAACTGGACATTTAAATCAGAGACATAGTCTTATCAAATAAAGGATAAATAATAAAGACCCTGTCCTACCTTTGGAAGTTCCTGCAAATAGTCCACATCTATTTTTTATGCCCTTAAACATCAGTGAAGGAAAACAGGGAAACCCAAGTTTAAAGCAAATTAAAAAATTAAGTATTTTCAAAACATTCACAACATTTCTCTATACAGTGCTGGAGAAAACTGCCAAAGTCATTTCCCTTTGTTTGAGAAGTTTATATTCCCATAATACTAGAAGTGTTGTGTCCTGATTGCATATTAACAAAATATTTGCATATTTCAGTAAGAACATCTGATTCTGGTATTTGAAAAAAAATTCTGCTACTGATTGCCTTTAAAACTGATGGAGATTTAAAAGTCATGATAGTACATGTACAAACATTTTTGAAGGCCAATATCCAACTGATTAGATCTCTGAAAAACTAATTAGTTAATTTTCTTGAAACTCCACAGCAAATTGAAGTATTATACAAAGCTTAAAGCTGAAAAGTTGGAGAAGGTTTCATTTATTAAAAAAGGCCAAATTATTAACACTTAACAGAGCTTGTTAATTATTTTGGTACAGCAGAACTGTCGTACCCTTTAATTAATTATATAAAGCAGTCAGTCTTTTAAAATAAGTCAATATAAACTTAGATTATCTGAGTTGATTCTTATCCCAGGCACCCTTATTTGAAACTGGTGTAGTACTGCTCTTTTACTGGAGTGAACTGTGCTTCAAAATTATAAAAATGATAAAAAGATGGGAGTTCAGGATGCTAATATAGCTTCTTACATCTGAATTTCATAGTGCAAGAAGAGCAGCTACTGACATTTGCGGTGCACGTCTTCAAATCGAGCACAGCCTGCTTTGAAATCAAAAAATCATAAGTTTAATGTTATATGTTAAATGTCTGAATTTAGTTTTATATGTCCAGGGACTAATGGCTCGTATTGTTGTTGCTTTTTAGGTGCAAGTTATCCTGACACAGAAGGAAAATAGAAATTATTTGCGTTCTTGCATCTTAGCACTGCTGTGTGTCCAGTCATGAACCAGAATCTTCTGGTTCACCCTAGAAAATTAAAATAGTGAAAAGCAGTATTTCAAGGGAGAGAGAACTTTTAAGAATGATTCACCTGAATGATCACTTGCAATATTTAAATATAGAAAAATATTTTTCTTGTAGTTTGACAAAAATACAAAGAAAATTTTACAGTGATATTCATTGGTCTCTTCTTTAGTTTCCCTCATCAAGAATTTGGTCTCATTAGGCTCAGGAGGTAGCAGGGTCCTGCAAGTAATTTATTCATTTTACATAAATTATGTTGATTTTTGCTTTTACTGTCTCAGAAGTGGCTCCTGTTTGTCACATAGTCCCTTTTAACAACATTTATTTAAAGGGATTTTTGTAGGGTTTTTTTCTTGAAGGACTTGTCATTGCATTTGAAAACATGCTCAATTTTTCTCTTTTATTTTGGTTTTCTTTCTCTTTGGAGGTAAGACAAACTAGTATGAAAAGTTTATAGTAAAATCCAACAAAACCAGAAACCCCACCTTGCCCAGCATAAAAATAGCAGTAACATATTTAAGGAAACTTTTCTCAGGGGAAGCAGAATGAAATACCTTCCTTATAAAACATAATATTGCTTGTAAAAGGGCCAGTCTGTTTCATTTGTTGATGTTCACATTAGGATCCATTTGATTTAACCATATCTTTGCTTTGGAGGAAAAAAAATCCAATGTATTATTAATGCCTCATTGTATATGAGAAATGAGTATATGAGTCAATATTGCTTCAGTGCTGTGCATTATTAAGAATAAGTTAAAGTAGGTCAGCACAGCACACGAGTCTAAATAGACTAATAATGCACCCTACGGTAGACATTCATCTACCAAGGAGTCAAGTGTTATGTGCTGGCACCAACACAAGATAAGCATTTTGATTTGTGGATTTTCCAGATCACATTTGTCCTGAAAAAAAACCCAGCTGCTCCAGTTTCTCCAAAATTCACCCTCACTTTTACTAGAGCTATATGGCTGGGACTATTTTTGCTAAAAATTTAGGGGTTTGCTGGGGAGTTTTATTGGTTTGATTTTTCAAAAGCAAAATCAAGCAAAGATACATAAAACAGAGGAGATGAGTGGATAAAAGGGGTTCAGAATTTAAAATTACCTTCAAGTGTTTACGAGTTAATCACAGAAATTTTGTAGTAGTTCCTCAGTGTAGGGATATGAAACAGACTAGAATTTATTATGAAAATAATAACTGTTTTTTACCCCAAATTAAAAGATGTGCTGAAAGAAAGCTGCAGAGCACAAAACAAGGAAGAGTTGCAAAGTGAATATGCTTGGCTAGCTGATACTGCATTTTAAGCACTGATCAGTCAAAAAATGTTTTTCTAAATTGTCATCAGCACTCACTCAGGGAAATTCTTCTTCAGAAAGTATTGGAAAATAATAATGTGGCATTCCATTGCTATTAAGTCTCAAAGTTTGTAGACCACATCTGTTCAGGTTACAAGTTAAAACTATGCTATCATGCTCAGGTTTTTGTTTTCTTTCTTGAGTATCATTCATCATCAATACGAGAGATATTATAACTGAAAATTATCCTTCAGTTCCGTTCCTGATCTCTGAGCCAAAAGCTGAGTTGTCTCCCCAGAGCTAACAGTACTAAAATGCAGTTAAAATGATCAAGTATGAGTCAAATACACAGAGAGAAAGGTTTATTAAGCAAGGAGGTGCCAGCCTTTGATGGACTTATACTTTAAGCAGCGTGCTTCACTCTCTACTGGCTGCATTATAAAACCAAAGGGGAATATCTCCTCTTTTGTTGGATTTCAGAGGATAAATTTAGAGCCGTTAAAGGTAAATTTTAAGAATATTGGCTCTGTGTTTTCCCAAGCACCAAATGATCCCTGAACTCTGTTCATTTCCATAGACTAAAAGCTGGGGATACCATAGAGAAGGAGTGACCACTGTGCAGCTCCTGACCAACACAGAGCCAAGCAGAGTTCCTGTGCTGGGCTCTGTGTCCTGGCTTCCTTTGCCTGCTGGAGGGATGTCACGCTGTCCAAACTGCTGCTGACGCTGATTCTGGGTGCTTCACTTGGACACTTGCTGAAAACTTGCTCCTCCCCCTCATCGTGTCAGAAGGAGTTGTGGAACCACCACTGCCTCTGCTGCACCCACTGCTTCAGCTCAGCCACATATGGGGCTGATATTTGAAGCAAAAAAAAAGTCCATAAAAATCGATTTCATACACAAAAATGATGGAATTATGTATTTAACCCGTCTCTTAAGTGTCTTTTGTCTAAACAACTTCTGCCAATGGCTGCCG
Organism: Monarcha castaneiventris obscurior; assembly: GCA_026261815.1. Taxonomy (NCBI): domain Eukaryota; kingdom Metazoa; phylum Chordata; class Aves; order Passeriformes; family Monarchidae; genus Monarcha; species Monarcha castaneiventris. The sequence goes on along the minus strand of JAMPIT010000174.1, from coordinate 16,060,229 downwards.
ATCATCTGATTTTGTTGTCTCATTAACCAGTCTTGTAAAAAGCTCAATATAGGTAACGGGAGCATGAAGTGATATCAAGATATCATATTATGCTTGTTTTCTGGCCCTAAAATCAAGTTAATAAAGAGGAATGTGCCAAAAGAATTGGGCACTCCCTGGTAGAGAAAAACACAGGATGAACCTGGTGCACTTTTTCAGCAGAACATATTCTTGCATAAGTATTTAATGATTCATGTATATTGCTTAAAGATGAGCTACATACAAGAGAAAAACAAGAAATCATGTGAGATTTTCTCCTGCTTTGTTTGTTATAATATATGAGCAAATAATGTTGCATGTTGTTAAATATATAATTTTAGTTTTGATTTTGTCCTTATTTTTCAAATATGCAAATAGCAGGTGGCTGGTAGAGAATAAAAAGAAATAATAATATAATCCAACACAAGAAAGTGAAGGCAAAACAGTTTAAATTAATGTTTTAAAGAACAATTCTTAGTATTCCACTATCTACTAAACACTTGAACATCTTTGTTAATATATTTATAACAAAACTCATTTCGATGTTTTAACTAAAGGGCTCCAAAAGCACTCCAGAAAAGACATACTAAAGCACATCAACCTCCAGGAAAAAAACAATCCTAGTGTTTCAAGCATTTCTTCAGTTAAAAAAATAAGGAGAAAATTCTTGTATTAAAATAATCTAAAAACAATCTTACTAAATTGTTCCTGAAAGTTCCTCTTTCTTAACAAAAACAAGCATAAATAACAATATATAGATAATCCTATGGTGAGTTAACCTAATTATGTACAACAAAAACAAGGTAAGCATTGTAAATTTTCCTTGAAATACCAGTTGATTTGTATGTATTATTTTACAAAGCACTTATTTAATCATTTAGGTAAACTTTGCAAAACTGTTTCAGCATGTTTGGGGTTTTTTTTTTTTTTCAATATACAAAGAAGAATTGTCCCTTTTGAGTATGTCTTGAGAACACGTTATTATAAAACAGCTTGGAGAATATGGGAGATTGCTTATCTTCCTATATTTTATAGGACAATCAAACTGTAAGCTCTGGTTTTGCAGTAAGAAAAACAGATCTCCTGCCATCATGTGGAATGTAGCAGTATGTCCTTTTTGAAATGATCTGATATTTGAATACCACAATAGCAAATACTTGGTGACAGCAACATTATTTTGTGTCTCATTGGAAAACTGAACCATGATTACAGAACTTGAGCATTTTGGTTGGTAGTGACCATCATCTTCAGTGAAACCTCCTCTGTGTTGGGAAAACTCTGCCTATGAGCCCTGGTAAAACAGACCCATTTCTTTTAATTCATTATGTCAGGAATGTCAAGTTACATGACAGATTTAAAGCTCCTCCTCACAGGATTGTGTCTGTATTGTAGATCTCATTGCTTTCAGTGAAGTTATACCAGGAGGTTTGGGTTATACTAAATTCTAATTATCACTATCAGAGTGTTTGAAAATATGCCAGGCCTGATACTTATTTATTGGTGTCACTTATGCCATTTCCAGAGCAGAATGAAGCCAAGCTTACCTCTAGAATATCTTGATCAAATTCCAGAGCCTATATTCATGCAAAATGTGCACCTACATAAGTGCTGCCAGAGCCACTGGACTTTTAAAGGGAATTCACTCCTCCTGGCCATACAATTAAAGGCAGATGGACATGCCTGTCCAAAGGGAATGCAGGTCTTTAGTGTGGAGAGACAGGTCTTGATGGGAAACAAAACAAAAGCAGCCTGTGTCGAGTTATCAGGTCAATCACAGAAGCCCAGGGTGGTTGAGGTTGGAGAGGACCTCTGGAAATCTCCTGTCCAGCTTCACTCTCAGAGCAGGCTGCTGAGGACTGTGTCCAGTCAGGTTTTGACTCTCTCCAAAGATGAAGACTCCAGAACCATTGGATCCCTTTTGACTTCTATCTTCTTTTGACCACATATGACCTTAACCCAAATTCTTCATCTTTCTGCTGGTGTTGACCTTTCTCTAGGCTCATAGAGATATTACAAATTATGGAGGATTCCTCTACTTACTGCTCTACTCTGCTCATTCTTTATGCAAGAGAGCTTTCAGCTTAGTTTCACTTTTCAGCACTGGGATATACTTCTCCCCACTATTTATAATTACATTCTTTCCCATCACTCTCAGTGGTACTCCTTTCCCTTTTGAGTATTTTTTCCTGTTTTACATGGTAGCACCTCAATGACCCTTGTTTACAGCCTGATGATTTTCTGAGATGACTCAAAAGGATCTTCTTTGCTCAAGGTGAAGTAGATATATGAACCCATCCAGAAAGAGAAATTGTTGACAAAATGAGAATATTGGCTTCTAACTAGCCCTGAGTTGTCACATTATACCCTTTGTTAAAGCTGTCACTTAAGAAAGCAACAGCAAATCAACATACAGTGATGTATTTGCTGCTGTATCAGGTTGCACACTTGGGCACTGGAAAGGAGAAGACTCTTCAGTCTGTGAACTGTCTTTGCACAGAGCTGATCACTTCAGCCTTTCTGCTCTCCAGCCAGACTTTATGGAAGGCTCACTGCGTAAGGATTTTGTGAGATAAAATGATTTTCAAAACACATCCTAAAATGGCCAAAGTGTGGGTTATCTCGTCTTTGAAAACCAGAAACACCAGAATGCTGCTCAATAGAGTGATTTTCAGTTTTCTAAGACCGTGCTAAAGTGGAATCCTACCTCTTTGCTATAATCAAAGAAAACACACTCGCTTTACAGAATAATCAAGGAAATTTTCATTTTTCTTACAAATATCAATCCATTTTAGACTGAAGTCTGGAACAACATTGTAGAAATTATGATTGCTCTCAGATAAAAGGGGAAAATGTTTTTTTTGACTTTTTCAGTAATTCTATAAAAAATTCAGCTCCCAAAATAATTTGAATCTCCCCTGTGTTCTTCTCTTCTTTCAGAAAAGTTTTATTTCTCTTCATAATGACTGACAAATCAGTCAGTTTTAATATAAAAATTTCAAACACTTCCAGGTAAGGCTAATTGAAAATATTGTCAGTCATTAAATAGAGTTTGTTCTTGAAATGATTTACTTTTTATTTTCTTGCCCTGGACAATTGCAGTTGGGCAACTTGTCTAGGGTGAATATGAAATCCTTTAAAAAACAGCTTTGTCTAAGAAAAGTTAGAAAAAGCTGTAATCCCTTATACATTTCCAGTAATGGTGTTTCCAGGGCATAAGCACTGTACTAAGAAGAAGGATGTATTCAGCCACAGGAGAACTTTTCTAGCATTAGGTAGCCAAGAGGTCTTGCACCTCACAGGCCCCCCATGACCCCATACATTTCCAGCTCTATTTACTTATAATATTGTTGTAGTCCAGGCTGTGGTTTGGAGAATTATGTGCTTAAAGCAACATAAAAGTTTTGCAGATAAATATTCATTTGTCACACATCGTATCAAATACCCTGCAACAACAATTTAACATTCAACCAACAACCTTGGGCATGATGTGTTGCTTGCTGCTTTTGTGGCCCCTGCAAAGAATTTATGAATTCTTCATTCATTCAATGGTAACAATGAATTTGTTGGTGTTGTCTAAGGAGTTTTCAGCTGTGGGGCTTTATCTTTCTTCTCTGTAAAGTGGGATGATTCTCAGTCCACAGGATTGCTGTGAAGTCTAAATCAGTTGTTATTCTTGGCTTAGACTCCAGCCTGAGAGGTGTCCTTGAAGAAGTCTTTCTATTCTTTTTTTTTTTTTTTTTTTTTTGGTGCTGTTAGTGCTAAATATTATGCTAATTCTTAGGTCAGATCATGAAATCTTTACTCAGGCAAAATTTAAAGTGACCTAACTCCTGTAGTTTTGACTGAATATCAAAAATGCACTGTTATTTGGACTTGTTATTTACAGGGAGAAAAGCAGTACATATTTAGTTGTGTGTGTTTCTTTAACAGAACCTTGTGAATTCTTATCTATTTTCATGTGTACACTTATTTATTTCAAACTGTTTATACAAGATAACTACAATGAATAAGAAAGGAAAGAAAAATCTTGCATGTGTTTAAATACACCAATGTGATGCATTGGCTTCTTACAAATACAAACAATACAATGAATATGTAGCCTTCCTATTACAAGTTCAAGTGGAAAAGCGACACAAGACCAAATTAATCAGGTCTAAAATTCCTTCTGCAATCTCTTGCCAGACAAATGAGGTTCCTTATGGCCGATGTCAATGGTATTCTAAAGTTTTAAAATCAATAAACAGGCTGTAAAATTGCATCTGTAATCAGGATAAGGAACACAAACATTTACAGAGTAACATGCAGACATAACAAAATACTGCAACCGGCTAAAATAGAATGAGACACCCTGTTCAGATGCCATTATTTTTAAATGCATGTTTAATTTAGCATCTCAGCTGAGATAAAATGCAAACAGAGCCATGTTAAATTGGTATTACCAACTGCCTGGAGATATCTCCAGATTAACCCACCTATCTACAGCCCATCTATAGTAAAAAATAAATTAAAACTAAAAGACAGAATTCAGCCTGTTTAGCCTTTTTCTTTTTTTTTTTTTTTTTAGTATTGTACATCATTGTCAAAACAGTCAGAGATAATGTTTAGCACTGCAGAGAGCTAGTTATTATTTAGACAAGCCACAGCACCAGCACCAGAAAGTTCCCAGGTGAGCATGTTTCTGGAAAGGTCTCTATGTGTTGCAGCAAGTTGTTGCGAGTGAAATGTTTTGGAGAGCTCTAACAGGTGTTTTGGGAACACAGTGTGACTTAACCTAGAGCTGCTGCTCTGTAACCTGGCCAGTTTGCTCACACATCCTGTAATGTAGGACTGATTTTTCCAGAGCTTGTGGGAATAACCCACAGCAGTGTGAGTTTAAAAAAAACAACCTTACAAGTACAACAGAATTGTATATGGGTCAGGGAAGGGAGATAAAGAAAAGAAGTGGAATGGGATAAAGAAAAGAAGTGGAATGGGAAAAAGAGAATGAGGAACGAGGTGGGTGATGAAGTTATATGGGATAAAGCAATAAGGATGAACAAGAGTACTTCTCTGTGAAATTGAGCTGTCAGACTAAGAATTGAGGGAAAAGTGACACTTAGAGGTACACAGTCATTATTTAGAGCAACATCTACCTTTTGCTGTTGATGTCTTGGGGACAGATGTGGGGCATTTGGTTCTTAAAAGGAAATACTGAGTTGGACCAAAAAGAGAATTTAAAAGAGTGTCTCAGTCTATAGATACCTAGAAACCTACAAAAACATAAATTCTTAGGTTTTCTGGGGAATTTTTGTTATGGTTTGCACTTTGTCTCAGCTCCTGGAAGCATGTGATTATGGAATGATCTCGGATTTCAGTACAGTAGAAATGAATCTCTGAACTGAAGAGTGGGTTTGGTTTTTGGAGTCCTTGCTCTGCCATGGACACAACTGTTCAGCAAGTTATTTTTTCTTTCCTGTGCTTCAGCTCCTAATGTGTGAAACAGGAATGAATGTACTTGATTTCCTCATAAGAGTGATGTGAAGATAAACACATTCAAAAACATGCAGTGCTCCAATAATCCATGGCATACTTGCCTACCATAAAAAAATTATTAATACAGGACAAATGAAATGAAGTTTGATGATGTGCCTGTACCTGAATAACCCTAAGGGCACAATAATCAAAAGCCAAGTGAAGGAAACAATTTGATGTCAATCTCATGAATTCTTGGAACAGGATTCTGAGTTCTTTTACATTAATGGTTGACAAGATTGCCATCAAGAGCTGTGTATAAGGTATGTCTACACTTTAGTTGCAAGCAGAGGGTTGAGATAGAGGTTGTGTTGGATTTAAGCAGAGTACTGTCCTAACCACTTCAACATACAACTCTAAGCAAGGTACTACCAAAATGAAAAATTGTGGAAACAATTTTACTTTAGTAAGAAAAGCACCAAAGAAAATATGGTTCCTCAATAATAGCTTACTTCTTTTAAAGGTCATTCTTTGGTACAGGTTGTTTCCAAAATTATTTTAGCCCCAGTTTTGAGCAATAGACTGCATAAGAAAAAGGGAGGGAAACGTGATCAGCTGAGTAACAGGGAGAGAGAAAAGAAGTATAAGGCACAAGATGTATTTCAGGAATGAGCTATGAAATCTATTTTTAAAGTTATCAGGGAATAGAGCCAGAAGGGAATATAGCAGCCATTTCAGGACACAGCTCTTCTTTTGTTGTAACTATTAGAAAATGCCCATTTAAGGGTTAATGACACATTTGGATGAGTGAGCAAGGAGTGTCGAAAGGATATTATGACATGAGGGAGACAAGGTGAAAATCTGAGGATGGCCAGGATTTACCCCAATTACTCTGAGCTGTTCATTTATGCTTCTTTTTCTTCTGAGTTCCTTCTGTTGTTACCAGAGTTTTCTGTAGGAAGAGAGATACCGACTTCCACAGAGTGATTCAGAAGTTAAAAAGGCCTTCAAAGCCTGGTCTAATTTCACTGCAAACTCTACTGTGACTTGATGACCTCCAAAAGTCCCTTCTAGCCTAAATGTCTGTGTGGTCCCATGATTCTTGAAACCACCATCTGGATGTAGCTACTCTCTCCACTAACTGGAAAGCTAAGGAGGAATATCTTCCTGCAGATGCTCCTCATAAATTCCAGCATATGATAGAACCTGAGCCAGGAAAAATTAATATTTTCAGAATGAGTGACAAAGAAAAGTGGTTGATTGCACATAGGTGGAGTCCTCAGGTGAGCACTGTCACTCTAGAATGCAAGATATCCAATTACCCTAAAAGTATATAGGATGTGATTTTCTCGGGGTAGAAATGCCTTCTAGAAACTAAATTTAATCTCAGTTGGAAACACTTTGAAAAGATATTTGAGGTCTCTTTCTTGCTTTTCTACAGAAAACCCTTGATATCCATTTCGTTTTATAGGAGTTACTTCAGTGCAGATAACAAATATTAGCCAGGACATGTCAGTGCTAATCCAGCTTTAAGACAAGATGAAATCACATTATTTGCTAATTATATTAGTCAGAGGCATGCTGGCTTTTTTGAAACTAAAATTCAAAATTTCCCATGAAATAGGGCAGAAAAATATTTATTTTTGGAAATGCCATTGGAAGTTGATATTCAGGAATTTCTCACTGGGTAAGAATTTAACTTTCCTACAAGGTCTTTATCTTGTTTAATATAACTAGTGACTAATAAAACTTATCTTGTTTAATAATGGATGAACTAATTATCCCTATACATGTTTAATCCTTTTTAAAACCTGCTAAGCTCTTGGACTTGCAGCTATCGTGTGGCAATCAGTTCCACAGGTCAATTATCTATTGTGAAAAAATGTCTTCCCCTTTATCCTCTCTCAATGTCTTGCCATCCCATTCCATAGGATGCTTCATTATTCATGTAATATGAAACGGGGTAATTGGAAACAACCAATTTTATGATCTCTATCACATCCCTCATGTTTGTTTATCCTCTTTTTTTTCCTGGTCTATTTTTCATTATGAGCAATTTTTTGGTGCCTCAAACTTTTCTACTCCCCATCACCAAGCCCTTGCTTTCCTCTCTTTTGATGGTGACAGTAAGTTAGGCTCAGAATTCTACCATTTTTCCCATCATTTTATTGATAATCACATAAACTGTAATGCTGAACATGTCACTGTCATTGGCATGTCTTATAAATGTTGCAGCAGTTATAATTGATGGTTTTACTCACTGCCCTAAGTTGCTTAGCCCATATGAATGCAGCAACTGTTATTAATAAATCACTGTGTCTCTATAATTACGACATTGTGGAGTTGTTGTTATTATTTCCTTTTTCTAATTAAAAGTAAATAATTCAGGTAGTGATGTATTATCCACAAGAGATGCAGAAAGACTAGAACTTTGCTCATTGGTGCAGTGTCTGATTTTGGCTCCTGACTGGGTATGAAGCTTCAAAGGGAGCCTGTGCTCTCCCTGGGCAAACTCACAGAATAAGGCATGCAACTTCTAAAATTAGTTTAACAAACCCAGTGCATCACGCTGAGCATATCTGTTAGATATGGGATTAGAAACCCAAGTTTTCCCTTTCTGCCTGTGTCTGGAGTGATGATGTCTTCCAAAAGCACAATGAATATTTAATTAAAGTGGAACAGATTTACTGGAAGAGATTGTGAGACCCACAATCTCCTGGACTATCTCTTGGTGGTTAGGGTATTCTCCTGGGAGGTAGAGAAATAGAGATGTGGTTTCAAACCCCCTCAGGAGAAACTTGCACCTGGGACTGCCCTGTTCCAGGTGAAGCCATGAGACTTTTGAATAAAAAGGAGTCAGCAAGAGGGTTATAAATCTCCTTCTCTTGGATGCGTTTCATTGTGCTCTGAGAATGTTTCTGGCTTAGGTCCTGTGAGCCAGATAGGCAGGGAAACCACCTAGTTTGCAAATCCAGTTCGTGGTGGAATGAGAATAGGTGTGGAACACCTTGGCAACATGAGCCTGTTGCAGAAGAGGGTTTTACTGGAAGAATGGTGGCTGTGGTAACTCTTTTGGTCTGGAGATATAATGTGAGGTGAGGTTTGTGGACAGTCAGTGCTTTTATTTAGACCAAGGAATATCACTGGAAAAAACAGGTAGGTGTTTTAGACAAATGAGCCCCGAACATTTTTGTTTTCAGTCTTGCAATAAAGTCAGAAATATTTCATGTCAATTACAAACTATGGTATTCTATGTTAGTCTAAATTTAATAACTTTTTCATGTCATCTAGTCTAAAGGAAAGACAGAAACCTATGGAAACCTAGGTGTCTACAGGGTCAGGCAAAATTTGGCTATTTTGAGAGTCTAAAACTTGACCTTTGGCTTCTGCAAAGTTTTTCAAAAGATGTGGCTTTGACTTTTTAACACTGTTTTCAGCAAAAGCATTATGGGGAGCTGGTAGCTGTAGCAGTAAAGCCCATTAATCAATGCTGTTCAGAGTTCCCATCCTCCACAAGAGGAGCATTAGGGACAGCACAGGGAAGGATGACGGTTAGAAGCAGATGGTGAGTAAACTGTTAAGAGTCCAACTTCATTAGCATTGCTTTGATAGATTAATGGTGCCCTGAAATCCTGCCAGGTAGGCTGTTGCCAAAGGTGCCATCTGCGTGGAAAAGCATACACATCAAGAAATTCAGCTAGAAAAAAAAGAAAAGGAAAAAAAACCCCACAACTAACTCCATCAGTTACACCCCAAGTTATTTCCACCCACAATGTGCTGATGGATAACTGAAATAACATTAGTAATTATAAAAATTATAAAATAATTATAAAAATATTGAATTATATTAAAAAATAAAAATTATGCTGGAATGTCATGCTCTGTACTTTCATGCAGTGGGTCTCTTCAATTAATACTATAATATCTTCTATTATCATTATTATATTGTCAACAACATCAGCATCATTGTATTTATTATTTTTACCATTACTTGAAATATGGACACACCTTGAAGGCCAATTGCTGTGTGATTTTCATTTCAGTGGTAAGAGGTAAACCCTGCCCCAGAGAGTTTAGCAGAGCATTTTTCAATTCCATTCCAGTTTAAATAGAAACTGTTTCTATTGAGTTCCCATTCAAGCCAATACCTGTTTCATCATCAGTTTGTTAACGCTGAATGAATTTGGAATGTTTCACAATCAAAAAGTAAAGCATATAGAAAGAGGAGAGTTTCAGGGGGTAGAAAGGTGGCCAAGGTTTCAGGTGGGAGACCAAGGTAGAAACTCCATCTCCCCTGACAGATACTTTGCATTTTTGTATAAGAAGCTTTTTTCCTAGCTCCTCGTAGCTGTATGAGGGCACCTGAAAATTTGGTGCTGCACTGGATTAGGAACATGTGTGTTACCAATGTCCTAGTGGTCAAACAAGGTCTTTAGTTTAGAAGAGCTAAATATCTCACAGTTCTCCTTTCCTCCTTATTCACTTCAACTGCAAGTAAATCTGTTCCTAAACATGAGTCATTTCTGTATAACAAGATACAACAGTGAGATTATTTCAGGAACCTCATCAGGCTTGCCGGGTTTCAGTGCATTACCTCTGATAACAAGAATCAAAGATCCAACCTCTTCCCACTGGAGCCAATTTGCAGAGCTCTCACCTGCAGCACGATCAAAAAGCCTGTGGGCTACACCAGCCTTGCCTAAGGTCTACAAAGCTTCCCAGCCTTGTGGTGTAGAGACAGGATGGAGGTTGTATGGACTGGTATCTTGTGTGGAAAAGATGGGGATGATAGAGGGACAGGAAAACTTCAGTGGGACATTTTTAAGTAACAGAAACCAGCCCAGGTGAAGATTATCTTGACTCCAGGCTCCCTTACCCAAATTAGGTGTCTCCATTCAGGTTTCTTTATCAGCTGGTGTTTAAACTCCTATTTTTTCCATATGAGAGAGATTCAACTGACCAAAACTAAGTGCGTGTCCACCTTCCTAACCATGGGTTTTTCTGGCATTGGCAATACCCTGGGGTACCAGGAAGGGTCAGAGAGGGCCTGAGGGTCTCCTATAAATCCCAAGTAAAATATGCAAGGCCTAAAAACATCTATCAGATATACCATGGTTTCTCAAATGGCATTAAATAGCTGTGTAGGCAACTGAGTTAAATCTATAGTCATGTAATTAAACCTCTAAATTTAAGTGTCTGAATCTAAAGCTGAATAACATCAGCCTTGTGCTGAACTGACCTCTGACAGAAGATTTTGCAGGGCGAAAAAACCCAACAATCAAACAAAACCAAAATCAAAATTTATTTAAATAACAGACTTTAGTCAGGAGGGTTGCACTCAAGGTGAAATGTTGCCCCAGATTCCTGACTTTTGGTCCAAACAAGTTGCCAGCGTATGCCAACCTTGTATGAAGTGCTGGGGAGTTGAGCACAAACCCAACCTACATTCCAATAGCAGCTAAGCAAAATTTTAATCAGTGATGGCAACAGACAGAAGGAGTAGATGGAAAGAGAGATACCAGGAAAGGAGGGTGGTAATATTGATGACATATAATTATGTGCCATATTAGCAAAGGCTGGGGAGGTGGGGCAGTATCCATTACAAATGTTGGCTGTGTTTAACATGTTGGTGAAGTCTGAGGCACTTGCACAATGTTGACCGTGACTCCAAGTCAGTTTAAACCAAGTTCAGTTGCGTTCAAGGCTTAGCTCTCGATTCTCCACCTTCTTTAAGAATGTTCTCAGATCTCACCAGCCTCAAACCTAGCTAATTCCCTGTATTAATCACAGTTAGCTGGCATGATGCTGCATACAGTTTTTCATGGGTCCTGGTGAGACTATCCATGGATTCAGCCAGACTTACAAAAAATTTCCCAGGAAAGAAAACACACAGAATGTCCAAAGTTCATGTTAATGTTGATTCACGGCATATTGATTTTCCAAGGAAGCAATAAATCTCCTGTGGATTTAATATTTATTCTGACCTATCCTTAAGAACCATGAAAAAGAATTGAATGGAATTAACTATACTCCATTACAGTAATCTTTCAGCAATGTTTTTGCCTTCATGCTAAATTAAAAATGTCTGCAATGTTTTTCAATTTATTTTTAATATGGACTAGCCTAGACGAAGTCTAGATTTGCAATTTACATACTCCATTGTTTGGCTAAAGAAAGCTAGTTTAGTTATTCTTATGTTTTAACCTGTTAAGGTTCTTTTTAGCTTAGAATACTGCACATGCTCAATTCAGGTTGCTAGCAGACTCCCAAAATCTTATTGATATAATGAAATCACATTAAAAAAACCCTAACGGTTCATTAAACGTTAGAGACAATGTAGAACTGAGAACAAGATGTTCTACTGATGTTGTGTATAATATAGACTATTAGGTTTTCCTTGGCTATTTTTATACTGAGTCTCATAATTGTGATAACAGTAAGGAATCTCAGTCTTCTGAAGTCTAAAACCCAGGGAAGGGACCAGGGAGCACTTGGACTTACAGTTGAGGGAGTATGATTTGAAACTCTTTCACTGGATCTTGTTCATATCTGTCCATGTGTTACTTTTTTTTTTATGTTCCAATCCACAGCTACTCTGGGCAACCTGTGCCAGTGCCTCACCACCCTCACAGAGAAGAATTTCCTCTTTATCTGTCCTAAGTTATGATATTGTCATTTTCAAGTCAAGATTGTGAATCCTAAAAATGCTTGCAGACTTTCAGAAAGAAGTAGTTGTTTGGATAAAATGTTCCCAGACCTGTAGGACCCTGGTAAAAGAAGACACACCAGAAGAACATCAGAAAAATGAAATTATCTGCATCAATTTGAAGGCTTATTCTGGTTTATTAACTACCTATTTATTTTCCATTGGCATTTTTATACATTTAAAAGGATGCCAAAATACTGATGCATATCAGGTTATGTGATATGATGTTCCTCAGATAGCACATGCACTGTACTGCTCTATGTTTCAGTAACTACTAGAGGTCTCCCAGATTATCACTTATTCAGGATTTTCAGTATCCAACAGAGATTCTTTTATACCTTTTGAACTAAGGAGACAGCTTCATTTTTTGTTGTTTTTTTTTTTAATTACTTGAGGGTTCATCTTTCTGCTTCTTCATTTCCCTCTGGTTTTGATGAGAATAGTTTCTGTACCTCCACCTCTCATTTATTTTCAATTTCTGAAGCCCAGGTTAGAGTGCCCACACCCAAACAACAGTGACTAAGTCTTTGAAATAACATGAGGCATCTTTAACTTATTCTCCAAACGTTTAGCAATGAGTGAGGTGCAGCCTGAAGAAACTGGGTGAGACAATTTCCCAAGTAATGAATTAATAAATGTTGCAACGCTTGTTAGTGCCAGCCAAAATCTCAACTTGGCATGCTAGAACGTGATCAGAGCTCTCCTTGCAGCCACCTTTGCTTTGCTGGACAAGGTTGTCCTATTGTATTCAACTAATGCTAAAAAAGCAGTATTTTGTACCTAAACTTTGCTTTAAAATAAATACCAAGGAGGAAATTCAAAGAGCCATATCTGGAATAATACACCAGGATTAAACTGAGGCTGAGGTATGTGCCTGTTTCCAAGAAGGGCACAACTTCAAGTCCTACTCCGGCTGATATTGGAAACTACTTAACCATGGAACCATCACTAGAAACCATCATGTAAGTTTATCAGGAGTGATTTTTCAGCCTCCTGTAAGACAGAATAATATACAAGTCACATGCACATTTGCCTGATCTAATTTTGGCCATTTTAAATTTGGATATTTAATCTAAACTAGCTATCCAAAGTGCCTTTACAGGGGAGAGACAGTGAGAGAGAGGCACCTTGCTGGCTATCCAGCTATGGTGGCTTCAGCTGGGCTTGTCTTGGAGGTGTCTCAAAGGACAATATTTTGACTAAATCCCTTGCACTGAGGTTACCAAAGGACAGCCAAGCTGGTTAGAGAGATGGAGCACCTCTGCCACTGTGAAAGGCTGAGAGAATTGGGGTTGTTCAGTCTGGAGAACAGAAGGCTTCTGAGAGACCTGACTGGGGCCTTCTAGCACCTGAAGGGAGCCTGCAAGAAAAATGGAAAGAGACTTTTTGCAGGGGCATGCAGTGACAGAACAATGGGCAGTGGCTTCAAACTGAGTGAGGGTAGGTTTAGATTAGCTATTAGGGGGAAAATTCTTTACTATAAGTCTGGTGGGACACTGGGAGAGGTTGCTGAGAGAAGTTGTAGCTGCCCCACAGTCAGAAGTGTTTAAGGCCAGGTTGGTTGGACCTCTGAGCAACCTGGTCTAGTGGAAGGTGTCCCTGGCCATGGCAGAGGGGCTGGAACAATATGATCTTTAAGGTTCCTTCCAACACAAACCATTCTAAGTTTCTAAGATTCTAAGGTGTATCCATCATAAAAGCTCTGAGATCCAATTTGCTTAGTTTTGAAGCTGAGCTAATGGAATCAGAAAATCATAGAATAGAATCGTAGAATGTTTTGGGTTGGAGGTGATGGTAAAAGTCATCTTGTTCCAACCCCTTGCATTGGGCAGGGACACCCTTCCCTAGAGCAGGTTGCTCATAGCTTGATCCAGCACCTCCAGGAAGGTGCAGTTATGAAAATTGGCTGTTGAATTTTGAGACAGATGCAGTCTCATGGTGAGAATATCCCATTCCCTTCACTGAAGCACACATAGGTAAATGTGCCCTTTCAGGGAGCTTGGGGAAATATTTGTGTAAAGAAATAAAGAAATATCACCCACTCACTCAAGAAAATTCACCACTTTATGCAACTGAATATGTCTTCCAACAGAAGTTTGGACTTGATGATCTTGGGGGTCTTTTCCAAGCTTAATGATGCTATGATTCTGTTTTTCTGAGACTGTGTGGCTTAGGCTGAGTGACTAATTTGTCCAGAGGATGGTTCAGGGCAGAATCCCTTGAGGTGGTTAAGAATATCTTCATTGCTTAGAGGGCCTGACCTTTCTAGGAGACCAGGGGCTTTTGTGAATGCCTCCTCCCCCGTGTGAGTTCATAGGATCCAAATTCTGCAAACTAAAATGTGAACAAAGATCTGCTGACTTGCTAGTCAGGCTCTAGAAATCAAGGCCCAGGAGTTTGGGATTTTGACTTTTCATCTCCCCAGCGAGACTTAGGAACTTAAGCCTCTTTAGAAATCTGTGTCTCTGGACTTGAGCCACCAAAGCACTGAGCTACACACATATTTTTACAGGAGACCGTTGGCTTTCCCATGTTATTTGTGATTCATGTTAAGCATATACTTAAGGGCCTTCCTGGCTTGGAGTCTAAAAAATATATCTCCTGAAGCCAAATTTTCAACAGCAGCCTGTCATGGGGGAGGGACGGAGACTCCAGCTCTGGCTATCCAACTTTATCCCATCATATTTGGTATCAGAGGCCTTCTCACTTGCAAAACAAAACACACTATAGTCAGGAACAGGGGCCCTTGACATGCCTGGTATTTTATCTTCTCTATCTTTAAGGAAGGGATATTAGTCCTCACTTCTCAACCTCAGATGGTTGTTGTGAAGATTAATTAGTTAATGCTTTTACAGCACAGAAAATGTAAAGTGCTACTATATAAAAGTATTATTAAGTGCCTGCAGGGTCTTGCTGTCTAATGTGGCTGAATGGGAGAGGCTCTGAACCATGGAGATTAGGCAATTTTGAATAGTTCTTTTCAAATAGCATTATTTTTAACTCTTTGTTGTTATAATATCCTCTCAACAGGGTTTGGAAATATTTGCCCTATTCATTGTATTTTTCTATTTTCTTTAACACTCACTTTTAAATAAACACAAGTCCTAGTTTTTTATCTGCATACAGAGCTGTATTGGCTTAAATAAAGGTGTGATTTTACACCAATTTCATTTATCCTAATCCTTTTATTTCAATTTTAAATTAAGCTTATTCCTGTTCAGCATAAGCTGATTCAGAACAAGTTTACGATAAACTGAGATAAGCCACTCTAAAACTGAAATTAGTGTGTCCACATAGGGATTTGCTCTAGTTTAAGGAAGGCTATGAATTTGAACACAGGTTATTGTGGCATAAACTACAAAATGAATTTACAGCTTGCAAATGATTAAGCAGTACGTGCTAATGCACTTAACCCTGGGCACCTCCCCTCCAGAAAACTTAGTTTTAATCCAGAGATAACCTACCTGCAATTACCGCCCTATTTAAAACAGGGTGAAAACATGCACATGTTAAATAATGAGATCATGGAGTAGTTTTGGTTTGCAAGGAACCTTCAAGATCATTGTGTTCCAACCCTCCTGCCATGGGCAGGGACACCTTTCACTAGACCAGGTTGCTCAGAACCCCATCCAGCCTGTGAAGCCGTCAGGACTTGATATGAGGTCCTGATATGATATCAGGACTCCAATGAGAAAGGGAGAAAGAGGGAATATATTTAGGGAAGGACTATCCCACAGCTTGAACTTCAGTCCTCTAACTTGCAGGAATGACAGAGACGATGGAGGGGGGTTGGCTACCATCCAGCTTGAATGTTGTGTGTCTAACTGCTAACAAACTTCAAATTCACCCTTCTTGCTCAATCTTATTTGTGTGTCTGTGTGCTGCCTTGGCTGCCTCACATCCATGCAAACGTGTGCATGGACATGCTCTGGATTGCTGTTGTCCCAGTGAGTCACTCTTACCCTAATCAAAATTGTGGCCATCAACACTGCTTTTGTCTTAACACATGTAATTGCACAACTGGTAGACTGACAGGAGGTTGATAGAAACTCAAATGTATGCAGGTGTGTTAACAGAAAGGGATGGAATGTGGCTCGTTCTCCTACAAGAGCAAGAAAATATAAGTAAAGAGAAGTTAAAGGAAAATAGAGGAAAAATTAAATAAAGAGAGAGAAAAATAATTCTTTTTTTCCTTGTGCCAATTTTAGCAATAGACATATTATGGACAAAATTAGAGAAAACATAGTGAAAATTCATTTTTGTCTCTAATTTTGGATAGTATTGGGTCAAAATATCTGGTATAAAACACTTGCAGGGAATCCAAATTAGATTGCATGTGAAAAATCTACATTTTCCAACAATATATATTTTTACTTCTCCTTAATGTCTCAAAATTTTAGTTACCTGGTGTCTGTCAAGCACTGATAAACATGATTAGCAAACCAAATAGGGATATTAAGAATTTTCCCCTTCACTTAATTTTTTATTTCATTCAAAACAGACTGAAGTTTTATAAAATCAAAAAAACTAAATTTAGGCTCTCAAAACCTTATTTAGAAACTTAAGTGAGAACCTTATTTAGCAAAGATCATAAGCACATGTTTAAATTGATCCTGGTTCAGGAATGTGCTTAAGTATATGCTTTAATCTGATTTAATATGTGTTTAATGTTAAACACATGTTGAAATGCTTTGCTGAATTGTGGCCTGATTTTCAAAAGTGTTAAGTACCTTGAACATCTCATTAAGGTCAAGAAAAGCTGCATGTCTTCATGCTCTTACCCATCAAGGCATTTTCTTACATGTTGAAATTCAGATTTAGGAGCCTAGCCATTTTTTTTTTTTTAGTAAAATTTTGGACTTGGTTTTGCTGAAGATAAACACAGTAACATCTGCATTCATACCTTATCTGAACTATCTACCACTAATGAGTTTTCAAAGTTGGACTGAAGGACTGAAAACTTCAGCATAGCCTCAGTTTGTTTGATTTTCTTTTGTTTTTGTTTTTAAAATGTAATTTTTAGTGCGCTCTGTTTCCATTTGGAAAGGCTCTGGTCCCAGCCAACACTGAGAAGTGAAAAGGTGTGTGAAAAGAACTATTACTACTAACATTATTAAGTGCTGACAGCATTCTTAGTTCAGTACAAGACACGACTGAAGGCAGACCCTTCTTTGCACATCTTACTCACAGGTAGTCTGGATTAATTTCAAATTCCAGATGGCTTTTCAGGGTGGTTTCTATTTTATCTGAAACGGTTTTCCTTTTGCTAAGAAAAACAAAGAGATAGTTTAGGCTTAGGAAGATTTTTTCCTCCCCTATTCTAAGATTATAACAAATTAAAGGCCAGCCATGTTTTGGCTTCTAGAACTTCTAAAAGTCTGCTCAATCCTATTGCTCTTTTTGCTATTGTTCTTATGAAGAAACACTGGCTTTTAAAGAGCTCACTGCACAAATATCTATATCTATATCTATATATATATGTAGGTTTTTGCATCATTTTTTTCTTCACAAGGAACATTCCTATAACCTTCACCCACATATTTTGCTTTACATCAATAGCTGCTTTCCTCTTGACTCAGAAAAGCTTTAGATCTAACCTAAAAGCCTTTCTGCAGCTGAGCCTTGCTAAGGGGAGGTAAATCTTAGCCTGCCCCCACCTGCTTATATTCACTGTTTTCTTCCAGCTCCCTCCCTCGCTGAGAAGGTGTTTCTCACTTCTGGCCCCCAACATACACACAAAACGTGTCAGCATCCCTGATCAGATTTTGTTAAAGTGCTCTGGAAGAGAAATTCCTTCTTGCTTTTGAGCAGACCTGGTAGGTGATATAGCTGCACCACGGCACTGCTGCAGCTCTACATTTGTGTGAGACCAAACTACTCACGAGCATTTCAGGCTGAAGTGTTTGTGACCCCAACCTGAGCCCAGCTCTGGCTCAACCTGTGCAACAAGGCTCCTCTCAGCCCCACTCCATGCCTGTCCCCACTGCAGCCTCACATCCTCTACCTTTTTTTCTATGTCCTTTGGTCTCTCTTTTAGAGCAGGAGCCAAAGTGGGAGATATTCCTTATTTCTTTCTGGCAGACACAGGATTTTCTGCTGTTAGGTTTACTCTGGAACAAATCTGAGTTGTTATCAGAAGAGGGAGGGGGCATTAGTCTTAAGAAGAGAAGAGTTGGGGTGGAAAGTCTTACAGGAGGACCTGCACTCCATTGTGGAGCAGAAAAGAAATTCCAGAGGGAAGAAATTAGTCTTAATCACCTGTTGTGCAAAAGACTCCAAAAGGGAGTGACTTCTTCCAGGAACAGCTCCTGCCCCTTCCCAAAAGAACAGATCAGCTAGGAAACACAATTTACCCCAAATAGTTCCCCTCTGTTCTCCCTGCCGTCAAATAGAGGGGGTCCTTATACAAAATATTTAACCATGCTGTAATATGGGACATTTTGATATGTTATCTTAACTAAAAGAAAATTTAAATTTTATTTCTCAAAGCTATCATAGGGTCTTGTGGACTGCAAAATGGATGGTAAAGTTTCAGGATGCAGGAATGTGATGACAAGAATTTGGGAGCAAACTGGTACTGATTGTTACTCTGCTCCTGTGTGGGCAGAACGTGTCATGTGGCTGTAGTCCTTCAAGCAAGTTACTAAATCCTTCACTTTGGTCTCACATAACATTGACTATCTAAAATATATCTTGCCTAGTTGTCCAGGCTCCCTCTACAGATAATGAAGAGAAATCCATTAGGTGATTCATCCCAGAATCATGATGTTATTGACTCATTTAATGCATGACATCCATCTACACATATTTGGACCACAGAAGGAATTTAGACAGCTATCTTATATTAAACATTGTATTTTAGATGCCTAATATGAAATAAAGCCATCCCAAAACCTTTATCAAGAATGCTTGACTATCAGATCAGCAGAAGAATTGCTTTGGTACCTTTACTCCACCTCAACTGAATCACAAGCTTGTTTCCTTATCGGGACTTGTTTTGTGTGTTCCAGATTAATGATAATCATGATAATTCTTTAGGGAGATTAAGTAATCCTCACAGTCACCATGTAATAGGTAAATACAGATATCACCGGTTTACAGATGAGGAAACAGTCAGCGAGAGTTTAAGTGACTTGTTCTATCTAATTTAATCTTGTTTGAGTTAATCTAATCTATGTTTTATAAATAAATCACACAATCACTGTGATATGTAGGCAATAGACAGTCAAGACAGTGCTGGAGACAGTACTCAGGAATTCCTAGCTCCCAGGTCTATCTTTGTCCCACAAAACTATTGCCTTAAGAACTAAGACATAGCAGCAAATAGCCCGAAAATTTTCATGAAGCATTTCTAGGTCATGTATTTTAATGCAATCGAAGTTCTGGAAACACAGCACTTCTCTTGCCTTCTCTGAACAGATTGGGATAAGGGTTGTTGCTGCACAGAAGAGCTGGGTATATGAGGAAATGGATGAGGGAACTGTGTGGTCAGGGTGATTTATCTTATTCCTTTGGAGTGTTAGCTGGGATAAGAGAAGACATAAATCCCTTTGAGAACAATGTGACAATAACTTTAATCTTAACTGTTTCCCCTAAGAGTTTCAGGGATATTAAAATTAATGAAGGAAAAAATATTTGTTTGAATTATTTTACTACTTTGATTTCTATTTTTTTTTAGTAGATTTATTACTTTTTTGACAAATTGTTTTTAACCAGGTAGTATTTACTCCTAGGAACTGAAATATGTTTGTGATATGGGCCTTTATGGACAGTGCCCTTACTGGGAAGCAGAAGCTCAGATCTATAACTCACTTTTGACTTGCATGAGAGAAAGGATGAGGTCCACTCTGCCCAAGTTGCTGCCTGCTGGAGCAAGAAGGATGAAGCTTCAATTTCTCTTCCTAGCTCAGATAAAGTGCAGATATGAACCAGTCTGGAATGAATGTTTAACCTTGGGAGTATTTGCTATCTCTGGGCAATCTCTGTTTTCTTTGGGTTTTTTAAGTGGTTGGTTAAAGTTGGTGGTTTTTCTGTGGAAATGGGAAAAGGTTTTGGAATCTTACAAAGACTGTGGAGGAGGGAACAATTGTTTTATTCAGTTTATTCAGCTGGGAACACAGATCTGATAGGGATATTTTGGAAGGGAACACATTATAGTGGAGTTGCAGGACTGCCTTCTGGGGGTTCCCCAAAATATTGGGTGCATTTGGAGAGTGAAATGCAGTTTTCAGTCTGTTACACCTGGAAATGATCTCCATTCTCAAATGAATGATTTCTTCCCTGTTCAGTTTTTGCTGAGGGTACAGCCAGTGCGGCCTGCTCTGATTAGCTCTATCTCGGAAGTACGGGGCAATCACTTCTCCACAGAAACATGTTCTACTTCTTTCAAAGCCTCTGGTTAAATTTTTATCTAAGTCATCAGATTTAGCAATTTGTAACTGATCTAATCTCTCTGCAAAATCCTTGCTCACCGAAACTGTATCCAACAGCTCTTCACTGTAAACCTTGTTGTTCATATAAAAATAGAACCGCAAATTATGTCGGTGTCTTTTCTTTATTCTCTCCCTCTCTCTTTTTTTTTCAACTTCTTATGACCTATCACCCTTTCTTTTAACCTAAATCAAACAGATTTTCAGATTGGCTTAACAATAGCACTTTATGAATCATATCACCAATTGCCAGCTATCATACAGTGAAACAGCTAATAATGTATAATTAACATTATAGGTAAGTAATGAATCACATCATCATTGCTGACTGTCTACCACATTATTAAAAAGATAGATTTAAGTAATCACAAATACCTTTTTATTTTCTTTCCTCCTTCCCCCAAACTACTCTAGGAGGAAAAGGAAATTCCAGTTGTGTACGTAAACTGTTATTTCTATCAAACAACATGATTCATCAAAATGATTGCAATAATCACTTACATAGGAAAGACCTAAGACAGGTAAATAGGTTAAGGCTTTCTGTAACATCATATTTACCGTCAGCATGTGCATTCAAACAAGCAATTTGCTGAAACCAAGAGTATCTATGTGCTGAAGGACTAAAAAATTCAGTCAAAAAACACATTCATGTACCCTGCAATTTGGAAAATTATTCGAATTCACCTTGTTTAGCCTGGAGGAAAGGAGGTTCAGGGGGAACTTTCTTGCTCTCTACAACTACCCGACAGGAGGCTGTAGACACATGGGGGTTGGGCTTTTCTCCCAAAAAACAAGCTGTAAGACAAAATGAAATGGCCCCAGGTAATGCTACGGGTAGTTTAGATTGGGTAATAGGAATAATCTCTTCACCAAAAGGGTTGTCAGGCATTGGAACAGGGTGCCCAGGGAAGCTGCTGAGTGACCATCCCCAGAGTATTTAAGACATGTAGATGTGATGCTGGGGGACATTGTGGGCTTGGCAATGCTCCACATTGGTAAAGGTACCAAAGGGGTAGTGACTGGGCTCTTAGAGGGCTTTTTCAATTCTATGATTCCAGGATTCTCCAGGCTCCAGCATGCAGTAGCTGGAGTTCTCTAAGAATTTAACAAAGATAGTCTTTATACCTCCAGATTTAGGTCCTAATATTTTTTTCCAAGTTAGGCAACATATTCCAGCAGCCTGTTTCACATCTGCTGTACCAAACTACCATATACTTTTATGGTTTCTTTTCTTTTTTTTTTTTTTTTTTCTTTTGCCCCAATGTTTTTTCAGTTTTGGCCAATAATTCTACCCAGATCTCAGCATCAATGGTGATTTTTCAGCTCATGTTTCACTGAAAATAGTGGTGGTACTGTGAAAATCTTCTGTTCCTGCTCTCCTCACACAGTTCACCTTTTGTTCCAACTGGATGAAAGTCACCAGAAGCTCTGCCAAAGCTATTAATACATTCCAAACTGGCATTTGAGGAGAACCATGTCAATAAAGCCCTACATAATACATGCACTAGGTCAGGTGAAGAGTGTCTGCCAAGCTGTTTCAGTGACCTGTTTGCGTCATTCAGCCTGACCAGGGGAGGAGCAACAGCTAAAGGTAATGATAAAGCTGCACAACTTTCATTTTCACTGACCCTTAAGTGCAACCTTGTTAAGACTATTTACACAGAAGTTAAACAGATATTTGCATACAGAGAACCAGGGCCTTTTCACTCCTTTGTGTGGTCTCAAGAACGATAATGAAGATTCTTCACAATATGTATCTTCATAACATTCCTCACATTTGGAAATATCTTGCAAGTAGGTAGAGAATAAATCCCTTCTTGACAGAATCAAGGGTATTGAAATGAGGTTTTTTGTTCAGTGGGAAATGTTTTTGATACCAAATTAACCTTCCCCCTATAAATTTTTATTGTTGATTTTTTTTTAAGTATTCTAAAACAAATATTCATGGAGACACTTTTAAGATTTTTCAACAAATGCAATTACAGATATTTTATCAAAGAAAAGAAAATAAGCTGTTTTCAGGTACTTTTGTTATATTAATATTCTAATAATTTTCTTTTCCATTTCTTCATTTTTCACTTCTTCCTTCTGAGCAATTCTTCCCCTACCTTTATTTCTACCTTGGTAATGGAAAAAAAACCCTAGAAATTTTGTATGAGGCTTACTGAGGTAATCATCATAGTCTCATTTTTTTTTGTAGTGGAAACACCTGCAGAAGGAAGATCCTCTGATTTAGCTCTTCCAAAGATGCCTATAGCTGTCCTTTGAATACAGAGTATGCCTATGGCAACCGGTGTAAGTGTAAATATATGAAGTTAAAGTATAGCAATACCACCCAGAAATGAAAACTTGAAATAAACTTGATATTCCCTTATCCTTTGATACTTCCCCCGCCTCCTTTTTCAAGCCAGAGAATAAACAGGGCAAAAAATGGGGGAAGAACTTGAAAAATCACCAGTATTCAGGTTGTTAAAGAAAACTTGGGAACAAATACTTTTGAAGATTTCCTTTAGCTACAAATTTTAAGATCCTAATAACAATAAGAAACTCAAAGAGAAACTGTCATAAAAACCACTCAGTGTGTAAATATAATTTCCACATAGCCCAGCAGAGGTGTGTGTGACTGATTCCTGCACATTCACCAGCTGAAGGGGTCAAGCAGGAGCAAGAGGCGAGCTCATATTTGTACTGACTTTAAGAAGACTTGAACATATAAGACTCCCTTCCTGTAAGTTTCTATTGACCATGTGGAAGACACAAAATATAAAGAAATTGAGAAACAGGATCCTGAGTTGGTGTTACAGCAGTTGGGCTGCCGGACTGAGAAGGAGCAGGTCTGGATTATGACCTCTGTTCCCAGGCTTGTTTATGTATTTTACATTAGGCAGTTACTGAATAAAACAAACCTGGGAGCTGTGCCAGGGGTTGTCCACACCCAAACAGTTGCAGAATTGGGACCTCGGTCTTTCCCACAGATATGTTTGTCAGTTTTTCCATGCAAAAAAAAAGTAGAATTTTCTCCTATAGTGTCAGTCACTTTTATTTTTTTCCTCCAACAACATTAGAAGCAACATAAATAAGGGTTTGTTTACGTTATTCTGTGAATTATTTTCCCCATTGGTAACATTTTAGGTATTTTGTTGATATTGTTCCCTTTTCCTGGGCTATTTGATAGATATGTTGATATTATTCTCATTTCCTGGGCTATTTGTCAGATATGTTTTTCCTCTTGAACTACAGAGTAATTTATTGCTTTATGGAATTATAACTTCCAAAACCCAAACTAACTCTAGTGACATTTTCCTTTAAGAGAGTCCTCCCACGTTACCAAATTACATTTCAGTGTGTCTCACTAAATTCAAATAACATTTCTGGTATTGGTCAATGTACAATTGAGTTGCCTGCTGGCAAAGAAAATCAAGCTGGTATAAGTGTCAATTTTGAAGCAATAATTATAGTTTTATGCAGTAACGTATTTATTATATTATCAAATTAATACACCTTTTAGCATGTCAGGGTCTGTGGGTAATTATAGTTTAGCATTGTAGTAATAATTTGTATGATTTATGTTACCTATGGAGCAGAACTGAAAGCCAAAAAGCTGTCTGGCATAATTACTGTTAAGAGGTAAGATCAACAGATATCCCCAGCCAAAAGAACACAGCCCTAAGGGTAGCAGACTCAAACAAGGAGAAGTCACCTCAGGTATTTGCTTTGCAGCTTGCCTTTTCTCACCTGAGAGATGGCCCACCCACTATTCCAGGCTGCATTAACAAGAGTTGGGTGCTTTTATGTTACTGCTTTCCACTGACCTTGAAGTTCTCATTTTAAATTGAGAAATAGGAAAGTGGTAGAGAGGGACTCTTTACAAGACCTAACTCTTCTGAAATGTGGAGAAAAGGGTTTTCTGTGAGATGAGAGAGGGTAAATTATTGTGCTTTCTCTACTTTCCATTGATTTGGGCACAGAAAATAGATTTTTTTTGTGTGCCTGTGTTTTTGCTTTTATTATTTTTTGTTCTAAGTCCTGTGCAAACAGAACAGAAATAGTCTTTACATGAAAGGTCTATGCAAAGCTAATTCTATACAGTTAAAATTTATTACAGTTAAAGCAGATTCATGAGTGACTTAGCAGCTTGACTAGAAATAGGCAGAAAGTTGCTGTGTGTTCCCCCCAGTTTCTGTGTATTTATGCAAATAAATGCATAGAAATGCAAAGAGTACCCTCATCTCCTTTCAAAGCTCAGACCTCCTCTGGCAAACACTTTGCAATTTTTTTTTTCTCCCTGAAATAATGTTTCCAGCATTTTTTACAAAAATAGAAATATCTCAGGAACAATCTAAAAATCTTGCCACTAACATCGTGATCACACTCTCCAGTCAAAACTGTAAATGTGTCTTCCTTCCTTATCCCCTTCCTCCTCAGCATCACCCTTCCAAATGGAAAATGAACGTCTGGTATCATATTCTGTGAAGGTTGCAGGCTCAGGCCTCAGATGATGAAGTTTATGAACAAAGGCCAAGATCCACAAAGCTATTTAAATACGTAATTCTAATTAATTTATATGTGCCTGATCCTGAAAACATTTATGTGTGTACTCAACTTTCACCAGCCCTGTGATCTTCCTGGAGTCAAAGACATTACTCACCTGCTGAAATAGAGGTCTGCGAACTGAGGTTCAGTGAGGAAATATCAAATGGAGAAGGTCCTGCCAGCAAGTCCCTCATTCACTAAATTACAGAATGTCACAAAGTGTGCCTGGTTTTTGGGAGGAAGGAGTTGTTCTTTTCCTTCCTATTCTTGTGCCACTTTATTTCTGGAACTCTGTCCTACTAGTGGGAAAAGTAGCAGAAAAGCCCCAGGTACTCATTGACCCTGTTCTACATTTTCCATGTGAACACCAATTGGCTGTGAAGGGGCTGGAACCAAACCTGAGAGGAGGATATAAGGGTGGAATTCATTTCACTCAGTGTTATGTATCAGAAAATTTAAACGTCTAAATCTGAGCTAGGGTCTCCTCAGAGTCAGCAGAGACTCGAGGGCACCTCCAGGGAGTGACTCATCCAATCTATCTCAAGCACCTATGATGGGACAAGATGAATTACACTCTGGAGATGCCCATTTCTCCCCTCAAAGGGAGCTTGGAGTGACGAGCTCAGACTTAGTTGTTTAGTTTTAAGACGTCCAAGTTAGGGCAGATGAATTTTACCTCAAAGGCTTGGAGTGTTTTCCTGAAACTCAAACCAGCCTTTTGAAGTTCCCTCTTCATCCTTATAGAACACAGGTGTGCCAATATCCAATTTCTCGTGTTTTTAATTCTATAGGAATAAAGTTATGTGTGTCTGTACGTGTATGTGTATACTTAATGGCCACACTGTCAGGCTGACCTTCAGCAAATAATTAAAACACATTTTAATCCTGATGCATAATGTTTCTGTTGGCAGGGGCCCTGAGGAAGGTGGTGGATTCTGCCCACTGTGCCATCATTACACAATGAGTGGGAGCTTAAGTAGCTTTTAGGCCACCCTACAGCTTGATAAGGCTACTGTGTTGTATGGGGCTAATTAATATAAGACCTCCTTCACTTGGGCAACTGTTATGTCTTTGTTTACTGCCTGGAACTACCTCATCAGGTGACTGTCATTAGCTATTGCCAATAGTTATGCAATATCCCATGGCATGATCCTGTTTCCAAGCTAGCCATTGAAGCGGTGAGGAGAGGAACTAGTTCTGAAATGTGTACTCACATGGCATGAGATATCCATACTTTCAGATAAATCAGAGTGATAGAGTTGTAAACAGTCTGATGAGGCAGAAATTCTTCTGAACTATCAAGGAATTAGAATGATTTATCAAATAGGCCCTATTATTGTAATTTCTTTCTTTTCCATGATTGTTAAATATCTTTCCCTTGTGTTTTCCTTACCTGGAAGATGCAGAAACTTGAGTGCAGGCTGAGGAATAATGCCAGCATGATGGAGCACAGAAAACTGAAGCAGACAAGTCAGTGTAAGTCATTTCACAAGTCCGATGCATGTGGATGACTCATGCAGAAAAATGGAGCTGGTTGGTCAGGGCCCTTTTTAAAAACAAACAAACAAAAAAATAGTCAGTCTCAGACACAGAAGCTCATTGTGCTCTACCATGCTAATTTTTAATGAAGCACATAATTATTTTGTTACCACTGATGTTGCCCAGGCATAAGGGACTTTGAGGTGGTCTCAAATCAGGTCAAAAACCCTGTTCCATGGTAACTGAGCTCAGGTGCTCTTTCTAACACTCACTGTCTATTCTGAGAGGTAGGATGAGTAACTTAACCTTATTTCCTCAAGTAATAATCAGAATGATATGTTTAATGGGAATAATAGTTGTCTCACCTGCCTGACAGAGAGAAGGTGCTGGGAGAATTAATTAGTTTGTGAAGCACTTTGAAGATAAGTGCTACGTTATTAATAAGTAAAACCCACTGCACTTAGATACAATTCACAAGTGATTGTATTATATTACAGTGCTTAGATAACACAAAGATAGTTGCCTTAGGAATACCAATAGATGATAGAGACAGTGAGAGATAGATAACCACCAGATTTCTTGTGTTTTCATTTTGTCTCACAATTTATACCAGCTTAATGATATTTAGGTCCTAAAAGATGTTCCAATAATGGAAATTATTACCTGTATTTTAAAGATGTCACAGGAGAAACGAAAAGCAGTGGGGAACGGTGAGTAAGTATGGCCCAAGAGTGAAAACAAAATGACCTCTCCAGAGCCTCTTCCAACCCTGTGTAATCTTTAAAGATAGTTGATTTAACCCAACTCAGATCATCCAGTACAGTTCTGCTCACTGAGGTTGTCTACCATGAGTAGGAGTACAACTGGGGAGTCGAGTGTAAGAGCAACATTGTGAATGTGTGAAAACTGGCAAGAACCAGCCACATCTCAAATATAATTAAGTCACTGACTAAGGAAGTTTAGCAACTTCTGGGTCAGATCCTGTGATGTGAATTAATACTCTGGCAGTGGGGGCTGCAGGGTATTTTACATCTGGAAGACTGGGAAAATTTGCTTGGAGGAAAATCAGTAAATATGTGAAAATAAGTGAGTTAATGTAGAATTGTTTACACTTAGCTTTGATTGTCAGGGATGTCATTGGCCTGTAAAGAATAAAAGTAAGTGGAAAGCTAAAATCTCAAAGGAGAAATCTAAGACAGATATTGATAGTGAAGGCTCCTGATTCCACACTTGTTCCCTGACTCTTGCTTGTGAAGGAAGTCCTTTAGCTTATGGAATTTTTTATCTCCATGTGGCACTGTATTATCCTGCTGTCACTAAGAAGTGTCCATGCCATGTTTACAATATCACCATTTTTATGCAAATCATGTTTCAGCTTTCCCATCAGGTCAACATCTCAAGGTGGAGAATCAAAGAATCATGTAAGAAGGAAGGAACCAAGGCTGGAAAAAACCCTATTAAGTCCAACTATGAACCCAGCACTGCCAGATCCACCACTAAACCATGTCTCTAAGTACCAAATCTACATGTTTTGAAAACTTCTAGGGATGGTGATCCTACCACTTCCCTGGGCAGCCTGTTCCAATGCCTGACCACCATTTCAGTGAAGAAATTTTTTGTAACATGCAATCTAAACCTCTCTTGGCATGCCTTGAGGCCATTTCCTCATGTCCTATCACTTGCTACCTGGAAGTAGAGACAGACCTGCTCCTCACTACAACTTTCTTTCAGGAGAGATAACGGGAGGACTATGTGCAGTTGATGAATTTAACTTCCAGTTTCAGATGTCATGTGAGGCGTCTGAATCCTTCACAACCTCTTTTAATTTCTTAATGGAAGAAGTTTTATATCTATCTATTTGCATACATACATATATATATATATATGTAATGAATAGTGTGAAACTACTAGGCCTGCAAAATTAGCATGATGCTGGAAACTCTGGGTACCCAGACCCGCATAGAGACAACAGGAACATCTTTCTAATCCTCTTGTTCCTAAAAATCTGGAGAGAAATGGGCTTTTTCTTGGCTAAGCACCTCTGACACCACCTCAGCAGCACTGGCAGCACACAGGAGAGGGTGGTGCCATACCCAGACAATGACCACTCTATTTTCTTTGAAAACAGGGAGACTGGGGATCATAAAAATCAACTGAAAGCCATTTCTTTTCCATTCTCTGCTGAATATGAGGGTGTAGCTGCCATCAATGTTAATGAGTGATCACGTGCATCAGAAGAAGAACATCCTCTTTTGTGAAGGCAAGATGAAAGCCTTTTATAAATATGACCTACTGGTGAAAAAGGCATCCGTTCAGATCAAACCTGTGGGTTTATACTGATGGGTTAGATTTTTTTTTTCTTAATACAATACATTTTGTTAAGAAGAAGGATTAAAGTATTTGCCAAAATGATTTGTGTTGACAAAATGGCTTAGTACGTTTGGCAGATTTATTTTATGAAGCAGAATAAATTAAGGTGTCTCGTAAAAAATGTGGGTTATATCCAGTGAAACAATTTCAAGTATTTCAGAAACTCTATTTTTATTCACTTTGCAAACGTGCTTAGTTGAACTGCCAGTCACTGTTACATTTCCATTTCCAAGCAATTAATTAAAATCCCAAATCAGGTTTTTTCTTGATCATGCCAGCAGGAGTTGGTTGCCATGGTAATAGGACGATCAGTAGCATTTGGGAGGGAGGAGAGGGAGAAAAAAACGTTCTGCATTTGGGCTTTTATTATTGAAACATAAGTGCAGGTCTGGAGGAGTGTGTTGGCTCATCTGTGCCAGCCTGTGGCCCCAATGGTGATGACTGGAAGTGAGAGAGGGTTCTCAGGATTATGTTATTGTCAAGGATATCATTTGGTCCAATGTAGAAATCATTAGTGAAGCCTTTTCAGTCCTACAGTCTATAGGTTGCAACTGTGAATGCAGCTGATCACAGGGAGTTTCAGCAGTGGTAAGGAGGTTTCTTCTATCTGTAATTGCCCACATTTGCAGAGAGCTATCACATGTAATGGGTTTTCTCCCCCACAGGCCTGAAAACCTTTAGATTTGAAGCTCATTTTCAGACAATACACAAGATCCATGGTGGTTTATAAGAGCCATTTCATATATAGGTTTAAGAAAAGATTAATGGTGTATTTAGTGTGGCAAGGTTTTATGGGTTAGTGCCAGGGACAGGTGATTAGGAGGAGGAGAACATATGGCAGACAGAAAAGGAGGAAATGGGAAACAAGTTCTTCTCTGAAGCAAGCACAGAAAATGGTGTCCTTCCTGAAGGAGGGAACAGGTCCAGGATAGGGCTGAAATTATTTGGGACACTTTCTTCAACCTGCTCTAGTGCATGGCCCTCCCTTCCCATGGCAGGAGGTTGGAACTAGATAGTCTTTAAGGTCTCTTCCAACCAAAGCCATTCTATGACTGTGTTATGATTCAGTGGGGGAACAACCCGTGATTTAACAGCCATTTCTGCCACATGAAATCAAACTTTCTTCCAGCAGTAAGAAATGTGCCATGCCCATCAGATGCAATCCAAAAAAACCCCACTGAAGGTGCTGGAAATACTCCCATGGATTTCTTTGGGCTTGGGGTCAAGCATGTGTGTCCAGGGATGCACCTGGATCAGTAGACAGTTCATCTCTGAATGCTAGTCTCTTTTCTGACTTGGCTGCTAAGATGCCAAAAGTGTTCTACCCTTTGGTTTGATATATTTTATACTGACCACTTCATTAGTACTATTACCAATTCCTCTCTCAGGCCAGAGCCAGCTTTTACCTCCAAAACACCCCCAGGACTGCCCCTCCAGTGCGAAATATTTTAACAGAGTTCAGGGAATTTTGTTGCTCTTGCACCCTGGGTTAGTTGTGTCTGAGTTGAACAGTATGAGGACAATGACCACAAGTGTTGGGGCATTTACCTTGTGCATCACCTGAGGAGAGGCACCAACCAGAAGCAAACAAACCAAACCCCACACTGGTTAGCACAGTGACACTATGGGCTGCCTGAGAGTCCTTTCCAGCCTTGAGGACATAGACATGGAAAAAACCATTTCATCAGACCTTGTTGTTGCCAGTGTTCAGCTGCTGACAGTGTGGTAAGGCAGGATAGTGCCAGAGATTCCCTGGATCATTAATGCACAGGAACACAGCGCGTCACATATGGTGCTTGTTAAGCCCCCCATGAAATCAGGAGATTGGTAACAGAATTACAACATGCTTAGGGTTATAGGTCATATGCCAAATTTCATCCTTATGTATTAGCTGGGAATTAATCTGAAAATAATTAGGAAAGAATCCAGATATTAAAAAGGAAAGATTTTGAGAACATTGGGATTTCATGTCTTTCTGCAGTATGAAATTCCCATGAGAGAGAGAGTCTGAAAACACTGCCTGATGGCCTAATGCTTGTGCTGGAGAGGAGAGTGACTTTATTAAAGTTCTTTGACAAGGTCCTCCCTCAGCTGTCACTTCAGAAAAGCCTCACCTGACCCTGAGATTTGCTTGCCTTGTGCTTGTACTGTATTTGTAGGGGCTCAGTGTGGCTGGGACCTGAAGGAGTTCAGATGGAGTTAAAGAGGCCAACAAGGGATTTATTGATTTGGATATATCAATTTGCCCTAGTCCAAACAAGTTGGGTTCAGGGTCCCACAAACTCTAAGGGCAGAAGGGTAAAAGTTGAGCTTTTGATCTTCTATATAGTAGGATGTAGTATAATGTAATGATTCAGGGCGTTCTCTGGGGTCTCAACGTGGGAGGAGGGGATTTGAGAATGATTGCTTTCTTTGTCTTTTCCACTCTGAAGAACTTCAGAAAACTTCAATTATATACATATATATATATATATAAAATCATTATTATTATGTACTGACCTCATTCTGTTGTCCTCCCTGGCATTTACCTAACTCTTTCCTGACCTCCAACCCTCATCTCACATTCAGACACCTATATATATAAATCTAAAATTTTGGGGCTCTGGCATGTTGATTAAAATAGCTGAATTAGATAAAATTACTCATAACTTCACATTCTTGAAGCCACTCTTTGGAAAACAAGTGTCCTTTTAGGTTACTTGAAGAAAGCATCCAGTACCATTTGAAAGCCCCCCATAAATCTGAGGTTTTCACACGAGTCTGGAAGAGATTCCCTTTGGAGAGGCAATTGGAGACCAAATAGATACTGGATCCCAAGTACACATCAGATGACCCTCAACACTGTGGGGTGTGTGAGTCAAGCCTTAGGTGACCAGATTAGAAAAGATGCAGTTTTCATGTTGCTGAAATTTGGTGAACTGAGCCTCATCCTCGCTATTTTTCACATAAAAGGTATGTGAAATGGAGTCCTTTTTGAGAAGCCATAATTCACTGGCAATCTGAGGCTGGCAACAAAAAGAAGTGTTAATTGAACCAAGCAGGAATTTCACTATGGTGACATTTTCAATCCAGTGATATCTCTATTTATATATATATATTTTGTTTTTAATATTTTTTTAGTCTTACACAAAATTCTTCCTTTATTATTCAGAATATTCTTAAATGCAGTTATGTTCAAACAGAGCAGTCCTGAGTGCCAGCATTTTTAATTCTCTGTCCTTCTGTTCATTCAAATGCTACAGCTAGTCAAGCTGAAATCATCCTTAGAGAACCTTTGCTATTCTACTTTTTCTTCTGCTCAACAACAGCTATTTTTCAACAAGAACTGTAAAACTGCAAACACTTTTAGCAAACCATTATTCCAGCACTGGTCTGAGGAAAAAGAGCAGTTGAATATTTCCCTGAATATTTCCACAAGTCCAAATGTCCAAAAACTGATTGCAGGCATTCACAGAGGCAGACCTGACTGAAGAGATGCCAGAAGAGATTTGCTCACTAAGATGGAGATAGAAATTTTTCACTGGAGAAATTACAGCATTACTTTGACCACACTACCCAAGTCATTGCAAGGTGGCCAATTCTCACGGTGGGCAGAAGATAAAGGAATGGCTTACTCAGCTAGAGCAAGACAAGATTGATGGAAAAAAAAGTTTTAGATGACAACCTGAAAATGAAGTTGATCTAAAAAGGGACATGCCTCAAAAGACTGAAATTTCCTATGTTCTCAGTAATAAAAAGCTATTAACAAAGCATTTTTAAGAGTATTTTATCTGGTATATCATGGAATAAAGATCTAGATATAGGCAGTAATTAAAGATCAACTTTGATTTTGATAATCCTTTTTAATTGCTTTTTTAATTGTGAAATTTTAAAACATTTCTGTGAAGTGCTCTGTGGAAAAAACGCTGATGTAGAGAGATTAACTAATCAAGATCGCTCTATTCTGCTTGAATAACTAGAAAGGAACTTTGAGTGGGTAAGTGTAAAATAAATCTTCTAACTAATGTATGGCTCCATGTAATCTCATCTCACCTTCTGGGAACAATGTATAACAAATTAAGCTTGGATCATGAAATGTCATACAAATCTGGCAGTGAGATTTCATTTGGAGGGAAGAACTGCTATTCTCTTGGCTCTTAACAGCCATAGAAAATTTCAATTATGTGAGCATCTTGACAAATTCTACCTCCAGGGTATGGAGGATTTTTAAAAAGTTTTCTGTAACCAGCTACAGTGCCCCAAAGAACATTGACTGGTTTTACCATCTTGAGCTGTACCTATTTGCAGTTTGCCTCATGGATAAGAAAACAGCCTCAATAAAGATGTGCTTATAAAGTAAAATGCTAATATATTAATGTTTTAGTGACATAGTAAACATCCTCAAAAGGAGTGGTAAAATAAGTATTGTAATAATAGTAAAGGATCTTGTTTTGTCTTCTTCAAAATCTAATGAACACATAAAGGACTGTATATACACTTAAAGTTGAACATAATTGGATCATTAAGAATGGAATAAATAAGAGGACAGAGAGAGAGGAATACAGAGTGAAACATCGAATATTTATACAAAAGGGATGAGGATGAAGCAGAAGAGAAAAACTGTAACAGAGAAATACGTACATGATATATACCAGGTATATGTAGCAATGTTGGGTTTTCCATCTGATTCTCCTATTTCTTTTATACAGAAATGGTTTCATTAAAAGATCTGGTAATTGTATTAGACAGTGGCATGTGTTTGTTTCAAGTAATTAATTCTTGCAGCCATGAGAGAAACATAAGTTAGAGACAAATATGTTAAAACTGTATGAATTGGGTAAACCCTGGACATGTTTAAGACAAAAAAAATAAATAAAAAGGTGTGACAAAAGAATATATTGATAATCATGGCTGAGAATGTGCAAAATGACAAAAGAATATATTGATAATCATGGCTGAGAACGTGCAACAATCTACTAAGGCCTTTTACCTCCTCATCAGGAACGGCTCAGTGAAAATTCTGCTTATGTGAGGTTGCAAATTGTGGGTGCTCCAGGAGACAGATATCATGATTTTTATTTAAAAGGTGACAGGATGACTTTGCATCACAGCTTGAAAACAAAGCAAATTTCCAATGTAAGACAAGAAGGGTTAATAATTGCAAAGTATCAGTTAATAAAGCATAAATGTGTACATTTCAAAGGGAAGGACCCAGAGAAAGCACATGTAGAGAAAAGCAGAGAAAGCTCTTTAGGTGATGGACAGAGATGGGCTGCAGCAAATAATCAACAGTCCCAAGGAAGAACCCACAGGACAAAAATCCTGTAAAACTAGTGGTCAAAAATAGGGTTTATTTTGGACAAAGTTACATTGGCATTACTACTGCTGTGTTTGCTTTCTCAGGGAGTTGTGAATGGCCATGTAGTTGATCCTTTCAAAAACATCACAGAAGAGGATTTGAATGGTTCCTTCTATCCCTGCACTGCTCTTCCATGTGCAAATCAGTCTTACCAGGTTCTACTCTTTTCCAGAGACAGTTTGACATGGCTTATGTCATGTGAATTCCAATTTCTGAGCTTACCTGCAATAAAGCAGGTATCACAACTCTGCTGACCCATGGTTTGGTGGGCAGAAGATGCTCAGATACTGAAGTGCTGGGGAATACATTGGTCCCTCAGGTTTGAGTAGGTTAGCTAAAACTAAAGTTCAGATTTTGAAAAGAATGTATCCAGATTGTACTCAAACCAATTTAATTCACCACGACTCAAATATTATTCCATGTGTGTCCTGTAAGCAGAGCATGGAAGCCACTGACATGGTGAATTCCAGCCTGTCTTCCTTGAATCCCAAAGAATCTGTCTGATGAGCAGCTTGGACCAAATTGCTCATGGTTGGGGAAGATGATCTCCCCTTCAAGTATTGCATGTAGACTTTTAATAAAAACAAGTGCGGTATTCTGCAAGCAAATAAATTTACACCAAACCTCAAACATTGTAGTTATTTAAAGCACCAACACACATTTTTAGTTTTCATTGGTAAAATCAAGAAGCTTTCATTATTAATTAAGCAGCTAATTTTCTCTTGTTGTACGAAAAGAGGGAGAAGCAGCTCAATTGCATTTGAG
Source organism: Monarcha castaneiventris obscurior (assembly GCA_026261815.1). Lineage (NCBI taxonomy): Eukaryota > Metazoa > Chordata > Aves > Passeriformes > Monarchidae > Monarcha > Monarcha castaneiventris. The sequence continues at coordinate 16,025,140 of JAMPIT010000174.1, read as the reverse complement.
ATTCCCTTCAGCATAATTAGATCCAGGCAAACAGATAATTCCCTTGACACCAATGTCATGCAACAGACTTGTTTTAAAGCAATCACTTCATTTGTGAATATCACACCTGTAGTAATTAGGCAAATTTGTCTCATTCTCCTAAGGAATTATTTGTGTAACACAAGGATTACCTTGAAAAATGGACAAAATGAAAGACCATTTGTAAAAATAATAGTATAGTCATCATTATTAGTAATAATAGATTCTATTTTAATTTCCAAATATAAACTTAAATTACAGTGACAAAAATTATATTTAGACTATAATATCTAGGAAAATAAATTTTAGGTCTTGGGATTCAACTACATTTGATTATTGTAACTCCATCATGAGAAGCTCTTTAAAGTGAAAATTGATTAATAGACTAGAGCACCATTAATCAGAAATTAATTTTCAAAATAAGCGGTTTTCTGTAAATATAAACAATTGAATTTTATAATTCCTGGATGAAATACTTTTCCTGGTTTTTTTAAGTGGTTTTTAATTTTTAATTTCTTGTCAATATGTATACTGTGAGTATGCAGTGTAAAACAGAGTGTAAAAGTAAAATTTTGACCAGCTTAAAATATATTGTTTTCCAGGGAGGTTTTCTTTACAGTTCAGAAAAAGAAATTTATTTCTTATTTAAAAGAATTTCATTAACGTTCAAGTCAAAATACCTGCGTGTGTGTGTGTGTATGTGTATGCATATAAAGATGGAGAAAAAAACCTAGTGGCAGAAAAAGATGTCCTTATATGCATAAGATTTTAACTGCAATAAACTCAGTTATACATTTGAACCACAGATGAGTAAATTGGAAGTGAAGGTTGAGATGTGTTTGGGACAGCTTAGTGCACATCAAAAATGGCACTTCCTACTGGACTTCAGATTTTAGGAATTTTTTGATTAGTACTTGATAACATATATGATCATTTTTAATAGCAGTCAGAAGTTGAGAAAAAAAAGCAATTACTATGGCTGTATTATCCTATACTGATGAATGAAATTTACCAACTGAAACGCTCACCAATAAGTAGAAAAATGAAAATAAATACCTGTTAATAAGTGATCACATTATTTCCACCAAAGATATTGCATTATCTTAATACTGGTGTCTGGGGAAACAGCTTGGGTAACAGAACTGATGCCCAGCAAATTCATTCCTGTATCTTGGAATCAATGCATGTCAGATAAGTAAATAATACTCAGTCCTGTTTTAGCCTGGTCTGTGTTCTATGACAATCTGACTTGGAAGAAATGGGGAAGTAGACTTTTAAGAGTATTAAACGTTGTTGATCCATCAATTAGATTGTTGCAATTTCCACCAGCCAAGAATCCATAATTCCAGCATTATGATAATGTCAAGTCAAATATATCCCCAAAATAAGTACCAGTGAAAGAAGAGAAGAAGGCTTTTGTGTGTTTTGTCTTTTTCTTCACAAGCCATTTGAAACTATTAACATTTATAATCTCTCCAAAATGCAATAAAGAAAGGAAAAAGAAGAACCAGATGTAGAAGATTCTCTGGCTTTGACAACACAGAACCTTCACAAAGTTACAGAAAAAAGAAGAAAAGGTTTAATCTCATGGACTTCAAATGAACAATAACTAATGTCACCTGATAGTCTTTTGCTGATCTCAATGGGATTTGAAGTAAGCTTCTGGAAAAAAATATCTTAAAGCAGTACAAATACGAAGAGCTTTCAATTTAATGAGAAAAACAAAAATCTCCAGAAAAAGTATTTTCAGCTTGGATTAATCCAAAAGAATTTATTTTCTTTTTGTGTGTGAAACAATTCTATAGTTTTAGTGGACAAGTGTTTTGTCCAATGCCTTATGTTAGTCTTGTTTCTTATTTATCCTCCTTTTAAGATTCTTCCCTGATGCAAGTTAATCCCTTTGTGAAAATACCATTGTGAAATCAATAATAAGATGATTTACTTTACTTTTTCTTTCAGTTCCTTTTCCACTCCCCACCTTATCCTCCCCAAAGTTATTTTAAAATTTGTATCAAATAACATGATTACTTTTGATTTCTACAGAAGTTTGTTCTATTCAGTGAGGTTATTACTTCCCATATATTTTTCCCTTTTTTGAGTAGGCCCCCACACTTGACTGTTTATCAAAATCATTGTGTTCAATGAAACCAGAACTTTGTGATAGGGTGGAGACAGTCTCACCCTAACACCAAGTTGGGACATGACCAATGTATCTACTCAGACCTTAAAATCTGGAGGCATTCCTGAGTTTAATAACATCTACACAGCCAATACATCCCACCTTTACCACCAAGATCTGAGTCTCATAAGACAGGTCCAACTCAAACTTATCCTGTAAATATAAATACAAGCTTTGCCACAACGTGTTTCACTAACACAAAACAGCCTCCCCAATCATTCATCACTTGCAATGATACACACAGGTGCTGAAGTGAAGTGCAGCTGTCGATAAAGGCTGATGCCAAATTATTTTCCTGAGGTGAGTTGGCTTTCAGTTAGGCTGAGTTTTTGTTTTCTTCTCTTTTCTTTTTTTTTTTTTTTAAAAAGTGGGGAAGAGGAGAAGGGGTGGGATATAAAATACTTTTTTCCCTTTTCTTTAATAATTTTCTGTAATATTCTTTTTATCATAGCAAATACTTCTGGTCGCTCAGTAATTTGTGAGGCTGCATTCACATTATGAAAATATGTTGCTGTTCAAAAGTAGTGCTGAGAATCTCAGGTTAAAACTGAAAGATTTGAAAACACTGGATATAACTTTCATTTTTGGTTTTGGCTTTCCCCCACACTCTCTTCCCTATTCTATGCTGGGACAATTGTTTTGAAATTTGGAGGAAAAAATGCAGATGTCCACCTCCACATGTATGATGCCTTCTGGGACTCACCAAGAATGGAAAGAATCTAACTTTAAGTCCTTTCCTTGTGAGGTCTAGAACTTGGCCTCATATTTCCACAGTCCAGATAAGAGTCATGAACGAAGGGCACTGGCTGAATTCCTGTGACAGTGGCCGTATGGAGGCAGGTGTTTCTCTGAACTTCCCATTGAAGTGCTTCCATTTACTATAAATAATTAAACAGTCATTAAGGCAGAGAGTTAAAATATATTCTTGCATGTGATCTATAGAGAAGCATTAACTACTTAACCAGTTTGTCTCTTTGTTCCAGTGACTATTTAATTATTTAATATTAAGTGGAGACAAATTCTCCTCGATTTGCTCATTCAGAGCTGCTCATTCACTCCTCCTGTGTGGGACAGGGGAGAGAATTGGAAAAAGGGTAAAACTCATGGGTTGAGATAAAATTTAACAGGACAGTAAAAGAAGGTGAAATAACAATGATTATAAGGGAATATAAAAAAACAGTGATGCACAATGCAATTGCCACCATTTACTGACAGATGCCCAGCCAGCCCCCAAGCAGTGGCTGCCACTCATTTTACTAAAATACCTCAGGACACAATGAATTTGTTCATATTTTGTCTCCAATTCTCTGTCCAGAGAGAAAATCTATATAATAAGCTTCCACTAAGCATTTCAATCTTAAATGTATAAAGTCAACCTCAATTTTTCAGGTAGTAAGCAAAGATGGTGTACCAGAGTATACCCACAGCCATAACATTAAATTAATAATAAAATAAAGTTTTAGCTTTGCAATGAAGAAGATAAAGTCAAAGCAAAGTCTAGTCAAGGAATATTGAGTCCTGGAAGTCAGATAACTCCATCGAGATGAAGAACTGGTGCATACAAAGCCAAAAAAGATTAATCCACCTTATTAGTTTATTCAGATTATTGGTTGGTATGCAGATGGGAAAAAAATCATGAACAGCCCCAAGCTATGTCAGGAGAGATTTAGACTGAATACTAGGAAAAAAAAATTCTTCATGGAGAGAGTTGTCAAGGCTTGGAACAGTCTGACCAGGAAAACGATTGAGTCACCATCTCTGGAGATATTTAAAAAATGGGTAGATGTGGCACTTGGGGATGCAGAGCCTTAGTGGTGGACTAGGCAGTCTGGGGTTGGTGATTGGACTCCTTGATCTTAAGGGTCTTTTCCAACATTAATGACCTTATTACTGTATAAAGGTTTCTGGTTTTTTCCCCCTAGAGCATAAAATTGATCCCCAGCAAGGGAGGGCTGTTCTGCCAGTTGTCTCTCATTAAAATATTTTGGGTATGTTTCTCCTCATTTCTCTCTCAGCTGGAAAAGGTGCCTGCAACATCTCCCATTTAGTAGCACATCCTGGCTAGAGTCCTCAGAGGCTTTTGTTTCCCTGTTAATTGAAGACTTTATTTGGAGATTGCCAGAAGCGGGCACTATTTCAGGAAAAGCCGGTGGGCCGCGGCGTGACACAAGTGGCTCCCAAAGAAGGAGGGTTGTGGCCCTTCCTCCCTCACATAAGAGCAATCCCACAGAACCCAGCTCCTGCACCCGTGAGGGTGGGAATCTGGCTGGCACATCCCAGCCTCTGACTCCCATTAAAACAGCGACAAAGGCTCCCCATCCCGGTGTGCCAAGTGAACATCCAAGTGCATAACAATTCAATCCCTCCTCCCTCCCAAATTGCTAAAGCAGCTTGAGACAACCGCTTCCATGACCTTGTGAAATGTCTGCAGCATTGCAGAAACAACCGGCTCCTCTTTGTAGTAGGAGAAGAGGAGTTTTTTTTGGAAGGAGGGGTGTTTTGATTTTATTTTCCCACCTCGCCCTCCCTCCCTCTTTCCTTGAGCAAATCCCCATAACAAATAAAGTTACACTTCAAGACTGGATTACGCAGACTGTTAGGTTTGCATGCCAATGTTTACTTTAAGTTAAAAATGATACTTCTGAGAATTCAAATAATATGTTTAAAGTATTTCCAGGCTATTGCTTTGCTTGTATTTGTTTTGGCACTGTTTCCCTCCACGAATATGTCAGTTTTGAAGGAGAGATGAATGCTGTTCGGTTACAGCCTTTGCCTATTGATCATACATTTAACATCCGTTGACTTTGTTTATGTGCAGTTTTGGAGGAATTCATGGCAAAATTAAAAGTACTTGCTGCAGAGAAATTTTGTTGATGAGACTTTTCTGCTTTCAAGGCAGATATTCTGGGATGGCAAAGAGTCTGATGGGGGTGTAGTCAGAGCCCACAACATTGTTATTCATAGATCAGAGTGAAGAATCAGAATAGCCCTTTTTGACCTCAAAATTTATATATATCTATCAAAAGGTTTCACTTCAATTTTTTTATTGTAATAACTTGTCTGGGACTCAGATGAAAAGACTACAGAATGTCTGTCTCACCTGACATCTTCCGGAAGATATTCCTTTCCATGAGCGTCTTTTCTCTGAAAGCCAGCTTGCCTGATATCCCTAACAACATGCTGGATCCTGTACTCTCAGCCTTGATTCTACTTCTCCTGAGGAATGCATATCCTGTGGCTGCATACACCTGAGCTGGCTCCTCACAAGTTACCCCTGGAATCAGACCTGAGAGGAGATACAGGCTAGGGACAGCTGAGCTGACTTTATAGGTGTGCATTTAAAGCTTATCAACTCAAGCTGAAAACAGGACAAACTCGTCTGTGGCTATTGATACCTGGACTGATGCTGCATAGCAACACCCAGGATTGTCTTGGCATGAAGATCTCCTTAACCCACTCTGTTGCATTTGTATGGACTTGACAGACCTTATTTTCTTTTTTTTTTTAGTCCATTATTTATGACTGGAAGACAGGCTTAGAGGGCTGGGGTTGTTGAGCATGAAGAAGGCTCTGGGGAGACCTCACTGTGGTCTTCCAGTACCTTAAGAGGGCTTATAAAATAGAGGAAGAGTGACTCTTTATATTGAGAGATAAGGACAGGGAAATGGTTTTAAAATGAAAGAGGGTGATTTTAGATTAGATATTAGGATGAGATTCTTTACTTCAAGGATGCTGAGGCCCTGGCACAGGTTGCCCAGAGAAGCTGTGGTTGCCCTGTTCCTGGAAGTATTCAAGGTCAGGTTGGATGGGGCTCTGAGCACCCTGGGATAGTGAGAGGCATCCCTGCCCACGGCAGGGGATTGAAACTTGATGATCTTTAACCTTTCCAACCAAAGCCATTTTATAAATCTATGACTCTGTGAATCTTTTCTGCCTCCATTATGCCTTGGTCTTTGATACATTTAAATGGGGGCAGTGTTTGTATGGAGACAAATTCCTCTGAGAAGTATGGAACACACTTCTGCTAGTTTAAGAAGCAGAGGAAGGTATTAGGGATTTCAAATGAACAAATCTGTAACAAGTTAAATTTACTTTTTTGACAGTGGTAGTTTTTTCTAGTGGTCTCCAGGAGTGGTCCATCTGTTTCTCCTGGAGTTTTTTAAAGACTTAGGAAAGCAGCAGGGAAGGTAGGTAAAATATCCTCCAACCTGAAAGCAAGCTGAAGCTAACTTTTTTTTACACATATTCCATCCAGAAAAAAAGCTTAATATTTATTATTATGAATTATTTGTGGAATATCCTCACAGAATTTGCTTCCACAAAATTTCCTTAAACGTTGTGCTTATTTAAGGAGTATGTAGTAGAGGAAGAAAATTAATCTGGAAAGTAACTGATCTTTCTGAACACTTGGAGGAAATGTAGGAACAAAACTATTCAGATATATTTTATTGTTTTAAATGATGGGAGAATGCAAAAGAGGTAAAGTTGGTCAAGTTAATTAACATTTAGTCAAAACAAAAAAGAAGACATAACAGGAGTTTTAGAAATTACTTGAGATTGAGATAAAGGAATAAGTGATTAATTGGTTATCTCATTAGGGCTATAGAAGGAGCCTTAACAAGGTCACCGTGACTTTGACAGTGACCACAGCTATATTGCTTTTAGGAACTGAAAGGGAGAATGGTGATAAGGAAATTGGATAGGTAATTATGCAAAGGTCAGGAGAGGGGTCAGATGATTGCCAAGCTGGTCAAAGGACAAGGCATGTCATCAAAATGGCTGAAATGATGGTTGTCTCTAAACTCATTGTCCCTTTTCAAATTGACATCAAAGAAAATGGAAGGCATTGATAATCTCTCTAAGAAGATAATTAAGCAGATGGGCATAAAAAATTAAAAAGATAGATAAATAAGCTAATGAATTATGTACCAGAAAAAGAGATGCAAATGTAAATGTAGAAGTATGGACAAGCTTAATAGCAAAATCTTACAGGCTTTGCTAACTTGGAAATTTCAAATAATGGAAATATGAAGATATTCATTCCTAATGATGTAAATGAATTCAGTGGTGGGAAATGACATGGCCCTGGATCTCTCCCTTTTTTGGAAACAGTTTGTCTTGTGTACTTTGTGAAAACAGGGATGGATGTGAACCAAGAGCTAGTCTTTCCTCAAAGTGCTCACTATCTCAGTTTTTCAAACTTTCCCCTTGGCTCCATTCATATCTTCTCACTGAAGCTGAATGCTTGTGTGGATTTACTGGGGATACAGTGGCCTTTTTCAAGAATTGGGAGTCTCCTCCATGTGGTTTATGCTTCAAAGTAGTCTAGCTGCAGACGTGCAACATCAGAACCTATTCAGATTGAGGTGGTATCTGCCACTGGCTCACAGCACTGTTAAAATTCAGCTGGAGCCAAGAATTTAAAGGTTGACCCCACAGTCTTGCAAGTTTAATTCAGCTTAATTCTGGACCCCCAAGATGCGCCAAAGTGCATATGAATGCAATAAATAAAGATGAAGCAATACATCTTCCTTAGAGAGTAGGTGGCTTTTCCTCTTTTCACAGGGAAATAACTCTCAATTAGCACCAGTTAAACTGTGATTCCTTAAAGCAAAGGGTTGCCATGTAAAGATACCTTATTCTGCTAAAATTATTCCCATTTCTATAAACAAATTGATATAATTCCTGTCTAAGGAATAAAATTTTTGATATAAATATTTTATGTTGTATTTAATATATGTTCATGAAGGTAGTATTGCATTACTTTATTATTAGAACTTTAATATAGATACACAGTGGGGAAAAAACAAATGAAACAGAAATAGGTCCTAAACTCTTTCGGTTTCTTTGTTTCAGATTGACTCAGAGGGTTTGTGTCAACAAAAAAAAAGTGATTTCCAGAATATGCAGAATTTTCACTGGAAGCAGTCCTTTTGATATAAAACCAATGACCTACTGGATGGAACACCCAGAATATCTGTATTCTGGTCTGGATACATAGAGCAGGGAGTGGAAGGTGAATTTTCTGTCACTGCAAATGTTTCCTGTACACCAGGCAACTGGAGAAGGAGAACCTTTATTTCAAATTCCATCCCTTTCTAAGATCAGCTATATAAAGATCAAGCATATATCTCCATGGAAATTTTAATTTTCCTTTAAGTGACATTTTCAAGTGACAATTTCTGGTTTTAATGATGACATGAATTTCAGAGAACTTCATCACTTTTACAGAAAACCAGAATCTCCTGCACTTGTAATTCTGATTTGAAAACGTACCTTTCCATTTTCAGTCTGCAGATGTTCATGCAGTGTTGGACATAGTCTTCCTCATTGCATATTTTAGCAATACTGACAGTTTGGGCACTTACTACAATATTCCTCTGTACAATGTGGCAAGATACAAACCCCTGAAGCTTTCCAAGGTCAGATCTCGTTTATGTTTTAGGTTCTTAAAATCCTTAAGAGACCTGCCTCTGAATGTAGAAAGCCTCTGAAGGTTTTCAAAGCACCTCATTTCTTTCTGTTGGGCATATAGGAAATTCAGGTGTTTAAGGAAGCTTCCTTTTTGTAAGGAAGAAGCCGGTGACTAACTTGTAGACCAGATCCCCATAGCCATGACCATCTTCTCTTTGCATTAGTGTCAGAACAGCCAATGCAAACTCTTTAATCCTATTTAATTCTACAACAGAAAACACAGGACTGGTTATGGAATATAAAAAACCAGAGCAGAATCTGGCCAATGAATTTATTTGCTTCAGGGGAGGGAAAAGCAGAGGGTTCTTTTGTGTTTACATCATTTACAAAATTTAAATCAATCACAATGCAAATCTCCTTAGTAGAGAACTTTGGGATCCCACTGAGCTTACCTCAAAATGTTTTATCCTGAAATTGATTTTACAGGATACAACAGGAATGTTGTATAGATTCCTGTTTAATTCCTCCTATGTTTCATACTAATGATTATCAACTAACAGCAAGATGCAACAGAAGTACAAAATGACTTTCATGCTGCCAGCTCAGAAGTGGATAGCTCCCAGTTTATTTCAAGAAAAAGACATTTGAGATTGCCTACATCTGAAAACTGCGTCTGGATCTGACACCAAGATTGCAGTTTTGTGCCTGATGAAATTTCTTTCAGATAGCCCTGGAAGTTGCTGACATCCAGAAATTTTAATGATGACCTGGCTTCCACATCCCTCCCCTTCCATAAGCTCTTGGTCGGCTCCTCATCTTTCCCAGGTGGAGCTCCACACACTCCATCTGGTGACTGACAGAGAGGGCAACACCACCTCCTCATCTCACCTGCAAGACCTTCCTAAAGAGCCTGCATCCTTCCATTCCAACACTCCACCATGCCTCTGTGATGCCAATAAGATCATCACCCTGCAGGTGTGCACACATCTCAACTCCTCTTGCTTATTCCCCGTTAGTGTGTTGTGAAACAGAGGGCAAGGGAAGAAGGCAAGAAACATGATCTCAGTGTTCTGAAGAATTATTGGTTTTGCTCCTGCTTGGTGATGGCTGTTATTTAATGTTTTGGATATATGGGGTTTTTTTCCTTTCTGAAATTTAATTCTGATTAATAAAATTGGGAGACTCACCAGCAAATCAAATTGCTTGCCATCATGGTCATTACTTTGGTTGTTACTTTGGTTGGTCATTTCTAGCTACTCCTCTGGAGTCCCCTTTCTAAAGTCTCCAGAAAATGGGTGCTTGAGCACAATCTTCTGTGACTTTCATCCTCCTTTTCCCTGTCACTGTTCAAACAGCAGGATGATAACAGCCATTGGGATCTGCTGCCAAGGTGGCAATTCTCCTGACAGACCTGCTGTCCCTGGCTGACTTCACATCTTAGACTTTTGTCTCTGGTTAGAAGTTCATCGTGATTTAATGAGAGTCTGGCAGGTCTGAGTGTCCACCTTTGGGCATTCTGGACATCTCTGCAGAGATGAGGAGGCTGAAGGGTACATGCACAGCTGTTCAGTTCTTAGCACTCCACTCAGAAGTTGCATGAAGTAACATAATTAAAAAAAAACTCCAACGTCTTTGAGTGTATCAGAGACTGCTCTAAAATATACTGGCATTTGGAGGATCCAAATTCATGAATCAACAGTAAGGAATCAATCAACTGCCCAAAGTTCCCATTTCCATACAAACCTACTTTCTCCACAGTGCAGGTGTAATTTTCCATGTCAGAAACCCAAAGAAAGATGTGCAGTGTGTTGCTTCCTTCTCACTGGAGAAAAGCTAACTTTAAAAGCTCTTCAGTTTCACAGATTTCAAGCTCTATTTATAATGCCAAAGTACTAAAATATTTTTCATGTTTTCAAAGCCATCACATCTTTAATGCAGTGCCTTAAACTGCCAAAAGTAATGCTCCCAATCAGGGCAACTATATTTTATATACAAGCTATGACTTACTTCTTCATAGTGGTGTTAATCAGATTTCATTTATTTTTATAGCATTAGGGACATTAACATTACCCTCTGGAAATGCTCCCCTTTCTATTTGCCCTTGGATAAGATATGTCCTGTACTAGGATAACTTTCTTCCTGAAGATAAATGTTCCCTGATAAAACAATAGTGCTAACCTGTAACAACTGCAACATGAAATAAATGCCGTTGTCAAGTAAACTTTAAAGGGGGGAATTAAAATTAAAAAAAAAAAAGAATAAAAATGAAGAAGAGAGAAACCCAGGACACATTAAAATACTGCTGTATTTTTCTTTGCTGTCCCCAAAAGCATTTATCTTTCTGGCTATCTCGCATGATTGAATAGCAGAGAAGTCACCTGAAATAATGTCAAATGACAAAAGATGTATTAGAATTGCAGGATAATGTCTTTGTTCTCAGGGAGAGGGAGGAGAGGTTTAGCTGTCATTCATACCACAGCATGCAAAAGGAATCAGCATGGATGAAATGCCCTCTGAGTTTTTATGTGTGAACTATAGGATGGACTCCAACTCTGGAAATATTTATGGGTACCTTTGTCTCTATTAATGTTTCGAAGCATGCTGGATTGAGGGTTCATCAAGAGTTGAAATCAATGGATGACTTCCTGCTGATTCCAATGAATTTTTCAACACACCCAGACTTCAGATCATGGTCCAGATAAATACTTCAAAATCTGCTTGTCATGTAAATGCCTCTACTGCAGCATAAGAAGGTTTTGCCAGGAAATGTCCATCTGCCCCCCCCCGTTATTTTCCTCCTTTTATGGTTTCATAGAATCATAGTTTGGGTTGGAAGGGATCTTAAAGACCATCTAGTTCCAACCCCTCTGCCATGGGCAGGGACACCTTTCACTAGGCCAGGTTGCTCAAAGCCCCATCCAGCCTGGCCTTGAACATTTCCAGGGATGGGGCATCCACAACTTCTCTTTCTTTCTTTCCCATGACTTTTCTCTACTTCTCTACTGTCTTCTGACATTAAAAGAAAACAAAAAACGTGAGTTGCTCAAATTGTAAGATAAAATCAGCCCTGTCACTTAAAAAATTGATTTTTTGTTTTAAATGATCATAATTTTTATGTCCCTTGGAGAAGATGGTTTTATAGCAAAAGTGATAAAGGCATGAGATATTCCATGAATAAGGGAAAAGTGAGGCATACAAAGAGCTGAAGACAAGGATGAAAAAGTAGAATAACTTAAGGTTTAGATTTCTTTTGATATTTTGTTGTTTAATTTTATTGTTTGCTTGCTTGCTTTACACCACTAGGCACTGAAAATATCTAAAATCTATTTTCTTTATTTTTTCTACCTTTTTTTTCTGGCTATCTTAGTCCTCTGCTTTTTGCTTCCCTTCTTGAAATGTTGTCTTGATAATGAACACCAGATTTAAAGGGAGTTGCCATTTACTCAGCCTTAATCCCATGCTGATATTCTCTGCTTGTGATTCTAATTTCTCAGGGTCAGCATCATGAATGTTTCTAACTCTTCCCTGTTCAGCATCAGCTCCATTAACTTTTCCACAGATGGACAAAGGGAAGAAAGATGTCCATTATAAGAAAGCAAACAAAAAAAAAAAGCTGAACCACAGACCTCAGTTCCCTTTCAGGCATCAAGATTATGCCCTGATGCAGTAAGAATTTGCAAAAATTTTTTATGGTTTATTTATATATGTGGATATATAAAAAATACACAGATGTAGTTTATGACCATATGGGTTCTGTATCTCAGGATTAGGTTATATTTTGAGATTACAATGGAACAAAGTCAATGAAAAGAATAAGGAAGATTGCTATCTTGGCTGTGTGGGTTTGGTTTCACATTTTGGTGTCAAACTTTGGTGTATTTCTCCACATCTCCAATTTTATCACAATGACACTGTTCTTCCTGTCTTTCAGCAATGGTAAAAGAATAAAGTTCTTGATGTTCTCCAATTTGGAGGCAGGGAAGCCCAATATTAGTTCACACATAAATGGAGCCCTTGAAAATCTCTCCATGAATGCACTCAGAGGAGAGGTGGGATTTTTTTTGAGAAATATTTGGAACAGTATGAGAAGACTACATTGGTGTCTGAAACAGGTCCAAGGATATACCATCTCCAGCTATTACTACCACCTTTTTCTTCAATGTATTGGCAACAGCAATAACTTAGTCTCTTACAGGAATTTTGGATTTTTTTTTTTACGTATCTTGCTTTTAAAGTACACGATGAGCGTTGAGCAAAAGGTGCTCCATCTGCTTCCACTGTAGGTTCAGCAGCTAAAACTTGTCTTCTTCTTGATGGGAAAACCAGTCTATGGGAAAACCATCTATGGTCTATCTATAAACAAGCAGTTTATGTGGCATTTGCCTCTAAGAAATACCTGTCTGTCTGACCCTGCTCCCCTTACCCAGATATATATGTTGGCACTGTCACCAGAGTGAACTGAAGAGGCTTTGGACCCCTATTCTGCTCTGGAAAGTTATCATTACCTTACCTGAGTCACATCTGCAAAAGCCTCTGCTCTGCTGTTCCTCTGCTAATGAAATTTGATTGGCTTCTCACTTGGTCTTTTGATTTATTTTTCCTCATATTTTCTGACCTCGGCACCTCATGACATACCCCAAAAAGATCTGACTGGATGCCTTTCTGTGCCTTAAACCAGTAGTTTGGTGTGTGTTCTCTTTGTAGTTTCAGAGGAAGGAGGAAGAAAGGGGGATGGAAAAGAGCTTGGGAGCTTTTATAATTATAAGAGCTTTTGGTAAGGCTTTAGCTAACTATTAAGTAAATATGTTTCTTATTTTAACCTCTGGAGTGCCCCAGGCCTCACAGGGATACTTCACATACATGGATTTTTGCGGTAGGATGTAGGTCATGCTATTGCACTGATTAGCATGGACTCTGCCTTTCAAGATATGCCTCTGGGTGGGATGTTCTTCCAAGGAGTAACTGGATTAGTCACTAGGTCAAAAGTGCTCGGTCTTTGTGGCTTAGAAATTCAATACCTTGTCCCAAGCTGGAGCCATTGAACCTAACAAATGAACTCTTTCTGAGACCTTGCCCAGCATCTACCTGTTCTGTGTTTTAGCAAGAGGCAAATTACTTCTAGCACATGTCTGAGGGCACAGCTCTTGGACAAGGTTGTTACTAGGCCACATGGCCAACTCTAATTTTTTCTTAGCATGCACTGAATTTTCTGAGATAATTTATAAGCTAAGAAATCTCAAATCCACTAAGAACTGTTAGACAGATAAAAAAAATGAATTTCAGTTCTGGGTAGAGATTTTAATCCATTCCCAGCTATAAGTTTTACACTGTGTTTAGTGTTAGGGACATCTGCAAATGAGTACACACATACACACATTGCACTAAGCTTCTTTTTCTCTTTTCCTACTTTCACAGTTAAGGGTTTTCTTCTCACTCCCCTCACCCCCTTTTAATGTCTTTTAAGAGAACGATGCAGTCAGCAAAAACCAGCATTCTGTGGCTAATGTGAATCAAGAAGGATGTGTCATGTATAATGAGACATGAATAGCTAAGGAGATTGCACAGGCTCTATCACAGACACATGGAATTGCATGGTGAATCCTGCTTTATATAGGTCAGCCACTTGCTAAAACATATGATCATATCCCTGTTTGCAGGCTAAATGTGCAAATGGACATTTTATATCATCCTTACTCATGATAACATTGTGGTTTATATTCTCTCTCCTTTGCATTTGCCTCCCAGATGTATTTGTAGACCACTGTACTTATTCCCAGACTTATGTCCCTTTTCAGCTTTGCTCTTCTATTTTAAACTAATTTTCGTGTAGATGCATAATCAGCCTTGTGCATAATACTCCAGGACAAAGACTGAAGTGTGCTTGTGAATGGCACTGTCTGCCTCTGTAAGAAGCAACTGATGTGACACCTTAAAATTCCTAATTGCATTTTGGTTTTTTTTGCCTATCCAAATCACTTTATGGGCTTATATTTATTCTGTTTTGGAAAGATTTAATTTTCATCTGACATCCAAAAATAAGACATACAGTGTAAGTGAATGGTAGGCTCTCTATCAATCTAAAAGTCAGGAATAGGCATCTCACGAACATATTTAATTTTACCAGTTTCAGACGGGATTAAACATCTCTAAGACTCTGTTGCTTAACCTCAACACCAAATATGACCTAAGTTAGAGTGGAGGAGCTCAACTCTCCTTGGTCAGCTTGATCACCCACATCTGTCTCAATATCATTTAATAGGAAAAAATTGTTCATGTGTCCCCACACATGAAAGAGAAACATTGCAGTGTTGTGGTGAGACTTCAGTGAGGTGAGAGTAACACTCATCTAATTCATACTGGCATCACCTATGGCTCCATGAGCTGCAGTTAAAGAGTTTTGCTTCTCTGCACTGTGTACCTCCATCTCATAGACTGGTCAATGCACCTGGGTCCTATCATTAGGTCCATAAAGTCTGTGCAGTATTTTATGCAAAGCTTGGTATAAGCAAAAAATAGTCAGCTGGGTACATACAGGTGTTGTTGTTACCCTCTGAACAATAAAAAAACCCTTACTTGTGACTGAGGTAATGATTACAGGCATCAGTACAGCAGGGATATTTATGAAAGAGGATCATTAGCCTGAACTGTATCTGTTTGTGGGGATATTTTTGAAATTTTTTCCCAGAACTGAAGGCCCTTTGTTCCCCTATTTCTTATGAGGAGCATCTGAGGAAGCTGCTTAGCCTGGATAAAAGGAGTCTGAGGGGAAACCTTAACATCTTCTACAACTCCCTGAAAGAAGGTTGTAGTGAGAGTCAGGTCAGTCTTTCTCCCATGTAACAAAAGACAGGACAAGAGTAAAAGGCCTTGAGTTGCATCAGGGGAGATTTAGATTGGATATTAGGAAAAAAAGTTTTCATGGAAAGGGTTGTAAAACATTGGAACAGGCTGCCCTGGTGGTAGAGTCACCATCCCTGGAAGCATTCAACAAAAGTGTGGTTATGGCACTTGAGGATGTGGTTCAGAGGTGGACATGGTGGTGGTGCTGAGTTGAGAGCTGGATTTGACAACCTTGAAGGTCTTTTCCAACTTTAATGATTCTATGATTCCTCAATTCTGTCTCTGCCTGGAGTGGTTGTCACATTGTGTCCATGAAAATACTGTAAATATGATGTAGTGACTGTCCTTCAGTTTGGTAGGGTAGTGCTCACTGATTAAATGGAAGCAACAACTCTCCCTCTGCCACAGAGGTACTTTAGGAAACCAGTCATCTGTCCTGAAGGAGGAGAGACCTCATAACTGGGTCCTACTGAAAGTTTTTTTCTCCTTCTCCCCTTGCTCACATTCCCACAGTCCTTTAATGGCACAGAACAGTCTGAAAACAGGTAAATCAGTGGTAGGTGGTGTGGAATGATACATCAGTTTTAGGGTCACCTGTCAAGAATGAACAGTGAAGAAAAGATTTCTTGTCCTACTTGTTGTTTATGCATTACACACCTTAATGCAATGCTCTGCATTAATTTGAAATTAATGGAGTTAAAACAACAAATAAAATTCAATTTAATCCTACATAACAAATTAAATTATTGCACCTGAATTAATATTGTCTTTCTTATATTATTACAACTTTTTATGTACAGAAGAAGTCAGTCTAAAAAATGGGATTTGAGAACTTGACCTTTTGCAGCAAAGCAATGCTCAAGGCTTAAACATTCATATTAGCACAGTGTGCTCCTTAAGGCTAAAAATAACCCTTTTTCCATACAGCTACTAACCCCCTCTTATTTCTTAGAATTTAATTTTTCCCTCTCCTATTACCACAAGGCCGCCCACCTCTTTCTAACTGTACTCCTATCTACAAGTGCTGATGCCAAACACAATTGATTTTCTCACTCCTTTAGTAAGAACGCACGTTTTCATTCCCCCATAATCTGAATTTGCTATGTACACACGTTATTATGAATCATTTATACAGAAATAAAGACAGCAAATATTGCCACCTTAACCTTTCTTTAAACAAAAGTGAGGAGGAGGGTATCTGTGTGTGTGACAAATTTGAATTTTCCCAAAGGCTGAAGAAATTCTTGAAAATACTAAATTAAATTTCCTTTGCTCTTCAGATTTCCATTATTTCTGTTCAAAACCATAGTTGTGATTGTTATCAATTGCTCAGCATGGAGAAGGCTCTGAGGAAGCCTTACTGTGACCTCTCAATATCTAAAAGGGGGTTATGAGAGAGATTTTACAGAGGCTTGTAGAGACAGGAGTAGAAACACTTTCAGTTTAAAACTGAAAGAAGGTAGATTTAAATCAGACAAAAGAAAGAGGTCCTTTGCAATGAGGTTTGGAAGGAACAGGAGCAGGTTGCCCAAAGAAGCTCTGGATGTCCCACCCCTGGAAGTGACCAAGGCAAGGTTGGACAGGGCTTGGAGCAACCTGGCCTAGTAGAAGTTGTTGATGCCCACGGCAGAAGGGGTAGCATTGGATGATCTTTAATGTTTCTTCCAACCAGACCATTCTATGATTCTACAATTTTATGATTCTGTGATTCTATGATTCTGTGATTTGAGATTTCTCTGGTTCATTTTTTTCCTAACTCTCCATCTTTCAACAACAAGAACAAGATGATTGAAGAATGACCTTTGCTGTGGGTTCTCTTTGTTTGTAAATGAGATAGCACTATATTTCTTTCTTCCTTATTCTTTCTATCGCTATTGCTGTATTTCTCTCATTTAAAGTCCTTTTTTTTCCCCCTCTGTTTCTATATAAGGTGGTCTATATTCATTCCTTATACTTTGATACAGGCACTGGATGCAGTTTTCCTTAAAACACCTGATTTCATTACAGCTGCTTGGAAAGCAACTATTTGTCCAAGAATTTATATTTCTGTGACATAATTCTAAATTTGAGCTAAAAATGGTCTGTAACAATTGAAAAGGGGAAGCGATTCAATGGCCAGTTTGACTTCTCAATAGGAAAGTGTCTTACAGTGTAAAGTCTAAGATTAGAAATCAATTTTTGATAAAGAAGTAAGTGTCAATTTTAATCTTGAGTTGTAAGAAGATACAAAATGTTTCTTGCAAACACTTCATACAAGTTCACTGCTAAAATGGTACATTATTTTCAGGTATAAATATTTGCCATTTTAGACAAAGGCGAAGAAGATAATATTACCCATCTAATGGAAGATACTTTCAGTTGATATTTACAGCCTAAGAAACACATTGCAAACTTTGCTTATGTCTTTATTTCCTATTTAGCACTTCAACCAAAACTGGTATCCTTTGTCATTACAAGGAGGCCACAATTACATGTTCTGCATCATAAAAACACTTTCCACCTTCAAGGCACTTTGTGAACAATCTGAGTGACAGTCTTATGAAGCAAAGCAGCATAATCATTCCAGAGTTAAAATGGCTGAAGTGACAAAAAGAGATTTGAATATTGTCGCACAAGCACAGGCATTTCCAAAGACATGTCAACCTATCTATTTTGGACCATTTTTCTCAAACTGGGAGGAATTGCACTCTGGAGCTGCCTGTCTCAAGACCCGAGTGACTCATTACCAGAGCTGGGATTATGTTGTCATTAATAAGATCTGTTATAGATGCCAAAAGTTGCTTTAGACAAGAAGGAGTTATGTTAAAACATGGTAAGCATATTGCATGTTTCAAAGCAAACCAGTGCTCAAGAGAAAGGAAGAATGTTGAAAAAGGGAGTTCAGTACAGCATAAACATGCAGAGAGAATTAATTTATTCTTTTAGTAAACTTATTCTGTTAGTCTCAGATGGGGGAGAGAGAAGAAAACTTCATCCTTTCCTTGGAAAAATAATAAATGCTAAATTGTCACCAAACTTTCCCTTTCAAGAGTGTTCTTGAATGAGTTCAACTTTCATTCACTGTTCAGCTTTGAAGGTTTGAGATCATGAATGATTCTGAAACTCTCCGGGACAGGTTCAGCAATGCTCATCTGAACTAAGCAATAAATACAAAGTGGTGGCCTGTGAGCCACCCCCAGATATTACACAGCATGAAAGTGATTCAGACCTTCAGAAATGTCCTCATTTACCAAAGCAGTGGGTGCAGAACTCTGCTGGGTACTTAAGGTCTGTGTGGAAAGTGAAAAAAAACTAGTAACTTTGTACTTAACTGAAATACCTATTTTCTTATGATATTCTTATAATCTTCTTATGATATTCTGTAATCTACATGCTACTATAATATTTCTACACCCCACTGCAGTGTAATCCAGAAAAGAATAAGTGCTTGATCATGCTCCAATTCATAATCAATGCAGTAACCTACTTGGAGAGTTGCATTAAAAGAAGCATGAGCAGCAAGTCAAGGGAGGTGGTTCTCACCCTCTACTCTTTTCTCATGAGACCCACCTGAAATGTTGTGCCCAGCTCTGGGCCCCCAGCACCAGAAACCTGTTGGCACAAGTCCAAAGGAGAGCCACTAAGTTGATCACAAGGCTGGAGCACCTCTCCAGAAACCTGTTGGCACAAGTCCAAAGGAGAGCCACTAAGTTGATCACAAGGCTGGAGCACCTCTCCTACAAAGACAGGCTGAGAGAGCTGGGGTTGTTCAGAAATAGGAAAAGGAGCTGTTCTGTCACAAGCCCATAAAAAGACTTACCTCTGCCTTCACAGGTTCTCTGAAAATTTGCAGTCCCAATCCTTATCCAAAATCAATGATAAAAATCTGAATTCATGCAGAATTTGAACACAGACCCTTCACACTGCAAGTCAGTGAAGTGTTGGTGGCTGGGGAGAGAAGTCCTTCTTGAGGTCCCATATAAGCTCTTTCACACAGCCATAACTCTGTTGAAAACATACTATGTACACCCAGGCACAGAAGGTTTCATCACTGTGAGGGAATGCAAAACTATTTACAATACAATAAAATCTTTTATTCATTTTTTTTGTAATTTACCTGGACAGCAATGTTGTAATCACGTGGTGTAATAAAGAGCTTGAAGCTTGGGTAGAGGGAGAAAAATGTTTGACAGGCAAAGACATGGCAAGAAGGGGACAAGGTTTGTTCTCGAACTGTTTTGTTATATCTTTGTTGCCCAGCAGCACCAGATTTTCTTACTCAGGTCTACTTTGTGGTTGAAAGTTTTGAAGCTGAAAGTTTCATCAGAGAATGCATTAGATGAGATGTGGGAGCAGGTTCACCTTGGATCAGGCTGGGATCTCCTCACAGGATTGGTTTCTGCCTACAGGGAGAGAGTAATAGCACAACAGTACCTCACCAAGAAGGAGACACAACTCAGCCTGAGATGTAAATCTTGTCAGAAACATTTTACCTCAAAAGGATATGTCTAATTTTGTTTTTTTTTCCTGATCTTTTCACTCATCCAAAGTCTTCAGACTCTATTGTGAGTTTTATGATACTTCCATTGTTCAGGAGTTACTGAATTTCACATATAACCTAGAATATAATCTTTGGAGTTTTATCTCTTTTTTGATAAGTCTTAACTGTAGCTAAACTTTTGGGGGAAAAAACCACAAAATTTCCTAGGGTCAAGGGCATGTGACTGCAAAAACCACCAGGGCTCTAAGTTCTCTTGATGTTGTTTTATAAGGAAAGCTGCTGCCATGAGTCTAAAACAGATCTATTCCCTTGCAGAGCTGCAAGCTGGGCATCTGAAACTTGTTAACAGCAGGTGTTGCTGGGTTGGTGTTTTCATTTTTATTAGAAGTGGAATCTTTAGGTCATAACCTAGCAGTCATTTCAAAAAGTTTTATACTTGAATGTATAGGTAGGTCAGGACTGGAGCTGAAATTTGGAAGAGAAACCATGTCTGCTAGTGTCATATACAGGTTATTGGGAGTGATGCCTGACCCTGCAGCATCACAAGGATCAATGCTTTGCAAGGAACTACAGACACATGCTGGGCTTGACTGCAGAAACCCACCTCCAAAGCCAGCTATACTTGTCTCCAAAAGCTAAACTCAAATGACTCATCAGACATACTAGATGAAATAGAGAATGCTTTGGATCTGTATTGTACTTGCAAAAATTCCTATTAAAAGTATGTCCTGACTTACAATCCTAGTTTTAGTGTGTGCAACATATTTTCGTATTAGGGCACTCTACTACAAGAGCTCAGCACTAACCACAGAATCATAGAAATCTTGGAGATCAAGTAGTCCTGTGCAGGGCCAGGAGCTGGAGATGGATGATCTTTGTGGATCCCTTCCAGCTCAGGATATTCTATGATTCTGATTCTATGGTTCTATGAAAATGCAAATTCTACGTACTGGTGGTCACCTAAAATTTATCTAGGTCACCCAATAGATAAAGCACTGGATGTTTGTCTCCCACCCTGTGAAGAGAACCCCCTCACCTCTGCAACAGTTCCGAGTACAAGAGCAGATTAGTCACAAAGTTTTGTCCCATTGGCACTTCCTTCCATTTTAACTTTCTGAAAAATTTGAATCAGATTTTAGCTTGGAATTCTCTGCTTACTTATTTTTATATTCCAATTCAACTTTTCAACTTGTTTTGTTTTAAACATAAATGTGTTTTTAGTAATAAGGAAGGCATCTAAAGAGGTTTGGCTGAAGACTTTCAGTAAAAAAATTTGGAATGCTGAAAAAAGATATGAAAATATCACTGGTTGTAAAAGCCAGGCAGAGAGTGGAAAAATGATCTTTCCAACATTTTGTAGATTAGAAACTCATAACAATGAATTATATCTCAGAACCATATTTTATTTCCCAATAATTTCTATAAAAAGATACCAGGTCACGGAAAGAACTGCAACAGAGTTCCATGCCTCTGTCTCATTGAGACCTTGGAAGGGCCTGCAATTTGTAGATGTAGGAGTTGGTGGAAGGATATTTTACTCTTACATAAACACTTCCGCTATTTCTTAACAAACCTAAAGTAAGATAGTCCCTCTACTACTGTTTCCTCATTCCTACCAAGTAATTCCTTTAGAATCTTCTGTATGAATCTTGTACCTCACGTTCTTTGTAGCAACAATTCCCCAGACCATTTGAACACAGCGTTTGCTTTTTTGTTTTTAAAGTTGTTTTGAAAAGGTCAGTTGTTTCAAAAAATCTGCACAGGTATGTTCCCAATTTGAAACTAATGTATATTACACAACTGCCTCTGGGTGGTTTCAGTTTTTGTCTGAATGTGACGCTCAGACTGATTTTAAAAAGAAAGTTAATAATACAAATGGACAAAGTGAATTTTGTATTTTTCATTTGAACAGCAGGAAAATTCACATGGCACTTGACATGAAATAAATGAGTAAGTTGTTCCAGCACAGCATCCTTACCATGATCAAAATTTGTTTAGACTGAAGATTTCAGGTTTGGGTTCATAGCAACACTTTTAGCCATTATCATTTCAGGAGCTGAAAAACAAACCCTTATATTCCATATCTATTCCTTCTGAGGTGCATTAAATTATTATTTATTTGTTTATGACATTGAAAGACTACCAACAAAGCCAGGTAGTGGATAAGGTTTTTATTTAGTCAGGAAAAATGTGAAGGAGTTGCTTTTCCTGAGTCACTTGAAACCACAAAACTGTAAAACAAAGGTAATTATCAACTTACATAGTAATGATGCGTTAATTCTTAAAAAGTTGCAGTAACTGAATTTCAGAGATACTCAGAACCCATATCATGCTTATAGATTGTTAGTCTTATAATCACATTAAATTTATAATGATGAATGGTTGCTTCTTCAAGACACAATGATGTAGTGTTTGTCACATATCAGGCCATCATAAAGAGGTTTATTAAAGTCCAACTCCTATCTGATACTTCTAAATCTGAAAAAATCCCCAAGCCAATCAAGTAAAAAAAACCCCTGAGTGCTTAGCCCTATATTTAATGTCATCAGTTAGAATGAAGTAGTATTAGAAAATGGCATCTTTAGCAAATATATGCATTAGAATATAATAAAGAAAGGCAAAATATTTACAACTTCACCATGCAATTTTCAGGTATTTTTCAAGCCTCCTTTCCTGTGTGCTATTCGGAGGAACCAAGATGAAGGGAATTCACAGTGAGGATGTCAATTCATCTGGGGTTTCTCTCACTGTTACCTCTGCATAGGGAGGACAAGCCCGGCTGTCCACTATGACAGCTTTGGCATCTGCACCTCTACAGATGTTTGTGGTTGCATGAGAAAGTAGGGTTTAGGAAGTCGGAAACCTTTCTTTGCTTTTATTTAACTCAATGAGTACACCTCACCAGAGGAAAGAGAGTGAAATTGAGCTGGTGTAATGAACTCATTGTGTTTTAGCAGTTGGGGTTGGAATGTGAGACATGCAAGAGCAGGAGAGCAAGTTTTTACTTCTTCTTCAGGTAACACTGAAGGTTTGGAAGGTGCCAGCTCATCTGGGAGCGACCCTGCGAAACACTTACATATTTGTTTAAGTCACTTTAGGATCAGAACTAGTCTGCTAAATATCTTGTTTGTTCAAATCCTAAATCCTGGACCTAGAAGCCATAAAATGTTTAGGTTGACCATTCATCAGAGAAAGCCAAAAACACACCCTTCAACGAATTATTTCACTCTCCAATTAACATGAATGATAGACATCAGGGCTTTTCACCCCCGCAGCAAATTATACACTTCTGTGATTTCTGCAGTTGTGTTAATATATTTCAGGCACATGAACTGAGACATTTTCACCTTGTGGATCATGGAAGAGTTGATCTGTCCTTTACAAGGAATTTTAGAAAGAGCACTAAAGAGTTGTCATTACTCACATTATACTTCTTGTGCACACAGAAACCAGATGCATTTACCAAGAACATAACCCTGACAGCTCCCAGTGTATGTTAGCATGGGTTGGGTTTAATTTGTTGTTTTTATTCTCTGTTTCTGTGGAGTTTCTACAACAGGTCAAGCTAACTGCAGTGAGAGTGGTGGACATGGACATTTCATGAAGTTCTTGTTCCTGAGTTTGTCTCAGGTCTGAAGCCTGGTGGCTTCTTTACAGGAGGAAGGAACCAGACTCAGGTGTGCTCCCTCAAGCTACTGAAAAGTGAGACCATCATTTAAGAGGTCTTTGAGTGGCATCTAAATAAATTACATATATGGTTGTATCAACATTTTTCACTATTGTGAGTCAAATCACTTTAATGTAAGATTAGCTCCTGATTCTTAGTATACTAAACCTTTAATAGACTTACAATTTTGAAATTGAAAAGATCAAAGCAATCATAAGCAGTGTGTATAATACATAGTTTGGAAAGACTGGAATCTTTCTAGTATATATTTTTCTTTATTTGTTAATCTGCAGGGAAGGAGCAACAATCTGTAATAACAGAGGGAAACAGGATTTAGCTACACAGTATGGCATTCATAAGTCAGTTCCAGCCTATTCCCTCCCCTTTCTTCTCAGACACTCATAACTTTCTCAAAATAAATTTGAGGGGCTGGAACTATCCATGCTTGGATTCAACTGAAAGGTAAATGTTTGGGGTTTTATATTATTTTATTTATGTTAAGATGATTGAGTGTGAATTAGTCAAGAGTGAACCTAACACATTTTTTCTTGTATGTTTCAATTAAAAATGTAATTAGGACAAATAAAAAATGATTAACAATCAAACCTTGAAACACAGACCTGTGAACATGCCTACGTGCATTTATATTAGGGAGCAGTGCTATTTGTTTTGAAGGCTTCATGCGGCTGCAGTTTTATGTAGAAAGTTGAGGATGTGCTCAGCTGTTTTAAAATTGAGGACCCTTCTTTGCTTTTCATGTAATAACCTAATTATCAAGCAAAATGTGTAGGAAAATGCTGAAGGAATATGAAAAGCATAGGTATATTTCCTAGAAACTTTTATTAAAATATATGCAAAGGAAATTTTATTTCCTCTTTTCTTTTTTCTTTTTTTTTTTTCCTCCAGTGGTTCTTTTATTAACATAATCTCAGTTTAATCTATATGCTTCCAAGTTTAAGCAGCTGGAAGGCTGGAACCACTGAGACAATTTTCCTCAAGTCTCAATAAGATCTACGAAAGAAATCAAGTTTAAAGGAAACCAGACAATTACGTATAAAGGCATATATGCCTGAACTCAGCACTCGCATTCAATTTAGGAGAACCACAACAACGGCATCCTAAACATTTCAGTATTTCCCAAGTCTGAGATAGTTTAAGATGACAGGAATTTGTAAAAGGTGTATCTGTTCATATTATTTTTGTTGCTATATAAACTGATGAAATGAGTGGTAAAAGGGAAATTGAAATTTGAGATGGAGTTAATTCTGAAAGTTTAATCTGAAGTGCTACAATTTCTATCTTCTTACTGCTAGATATTTCAACTTTCTTTTTCAGGGTACAGAATAACACTTTTTTTTTTGGTTGTTTTTTTTTTTTTTTCACATCTAGCAAATCAGTATGAAACTATTGCATATTTTGTGTAAAACCAGGAGAGGGAATATATCTATTTTGCACTAGATGCAGATATGCTGATCAAAATTCATATCATCAGCACAACTTCCCGAAGCTGTAGGTCTGATAGCAGCAGCTCATTACAGTGCA